>CM076582.1:665296519-665739887 GCA_034641835.2 Pinus albicaulis | reverse complement strand
GGCGTACCACTTCATTCTTGGATCAGTAAGAGTTCTTTGGAAGGGCCGCAAAAAAATAGAGTCATCATTTAAATATTTAGATTAACACCATAAATGATATGTCATAATGTGGTTCAACGGATCTTCGTCGGGATTTCCATTGAATTTGGGAGTGTCACTTGGTAACTTGGATGGAACAACTGACCACCAAGGATAATGATGGATTTGATCATTGGTGAGATAGGCTAAATTTGGTAATTCTAATGTTGCTATAAAAGGAAACTAGTTGTTGAAGTCCGTTTGGGGTTGTTGATAACCTTGTGATGGAATGTTAGTTGTTCGTGCAGGATATCCAAGATAGGATGGGATAGGTTGGGCAGCTGGAATTTGCATCCCACTTTGATATGGATTGTTTTGATAATTTGGATAACCCATACCAGGTTATCTAGTCCAAGGATTGTTTTGATAGTTTGGGTAGCCTTGATATTGTTGGGCATTTGGACCTTGGAAATATTGGCTTGGATAATTTTGTTTCATTGTTTTTGTCTGACCAACAAGAGCTTGAAGAATTCATTGTAAGGGTTTCCCTGACAGGATTTGTGTCATTCTTGGATTGGGATGACTAATTTTCACTTGTGGCATGGAATAAATAGGTTGACTTACTTTCACCCGTGGAATGATTTTACCAAGTGGATTATATGTAGGTTGTGATGGACCTTGGACAGGCTGAGTGAATGGGATTTGAGAAGCTCCCTATATTATTAATGGGGCCTGAACATTTTGAATCGCTTTTAATTCACTTGGGAAGGTTGAATAATTGGGACAGGTTGGCAAGTAGGAACTTGGACCATAATCTGAGCAAGTTGAAAAGTTGGAATTTGATTTACAACTAAACTAAGTTGAAGAAGGAAAGTAGGATTATAAAGGACATAATCCATTCTTGGAAATGTAGGATCCATAGGATGGAGCACCAGACTGTTCCGTTTCGTTAGCGAATGGGAGCATCCCAGCAACATGTTTCCCCTAGTTGGAGGATAATAAGGAAAAGGAGGCAACTACCCCTCATCATAAGGGTATCCAGGATACGATGGACCCGATTGTTGCAATTGTCCTTGGCCACTATACTATTGTTCTAAAGGAATTTGAGGTGCAACAGGTGGGACAAGTTTTTGTATGCTTAGCAAAGATATACCATATAATATTCCAAAAGAGGAAGGTAAATGATAGGTCCTTGGACTAGTCGACATGCCAGAATAAGTCCCAAACAATGACTGGTATCTGGGTGGTACAAATGGACCACTATATAGGTGTGTTTCCAGCGAAGTAGAAAACATAGAAGTTGTTGGCACTTCAATTGAATCACTCATTATGGAAGATACATGTTGAGTAATTATTGCCAACTCAGTCATGGTTGGATTACTCAAAGGGATATGCGAGTGTGGAGGATTTACATGTGAATTGTAATAAGGTGTTCTATAAAAAGGAGCTCGAATTCAAGTATCAGGCGTAGAAAAATGAAGATATTGGTAAAGAATAATGCCTCTCAAATCAATAGGATTCGAAGGTCTCTCTTCTTCAGTAATGTCCTCAATATCCATTAATGATCCTAATGGAAGTTGTCCTTCATTAGTTCCTGAAGATGAAGGTAATGGGTGAGATAAAGGTAAAGAAAGAGGGTTAGAAATTTCTAAAATTGTTGGCTCAAAATTTTTTGGTTCCTCAGGTTGTAAAGTTTATGAGTCTACAAATTTAGAATCAATGACTTTAGCCTCTAATGTTTCAGTTGTTTCGGTTTAAATTTCACTAGTCTCTAAATTTGTGACTTCAGGTTCATTACTAATATGAAGTGACGAATCAGGTTGGTTAATTTCGGATGTGGTTCTAGAGGGGGTAACTTCCAATGTACCATCCGTGGTAGTTTGTATCTTATTTTTCTTTTGACAAACAGGTGTTGCCTCAGGAGGTAGAGGAGGCAATATTTGCATTCTATGCGAGCAATGACGGTAATGTTCCATGTTTATATATTAATTTTATATATTAAAGACACAAAATAAAACAAAGGGGTAACTAGGAAGATAACAATTAATAAATCATTGTGAACTGTGGCATACAATTTCTAATACGTGCAGGCAATCTCCCTGAATTTTGTGTCTAGTGTATCATAGATAACAAGGCAACTAACTCAGTTACCTAGGGCAGGCTTACATCCTAGTGGGAACTTCCAAAATATACCTAGAGGTACATGGAAGCGCAATATGTAGTAGTGTTTTCTAATGTGTCCTGTATGATAGGAAGTATTCTGATATACTTTTCATAAGTGGAATGCCATCTGATACACCCAAGGGTATGTGGAGAACGATATGATATACTTACGTATGTGGAATAACGACTACCCCCAGAATGTAACGTAGAAAAATAACAACGACTCCTACATTTACAGATGTCAAAACACGTCTCTAGCCTATATCTAGTGTGTGTCGTTAATGTTCCAAATTATCCATAGGTTGACTGGATAAATTTTAAAGTTGATCTTCAATTAAGTTTCAATTTCAAGGCCCACATTACGAATTCACCTAAATTCCCTATGATGCAACTAGCATGATAACAAGAACTCTTTCACTTTTCAATGAAGATATATATACGAGAAGAAAGAGACAAAAAATAATGCAGTAATAAATGATGCAGCAAAAAAAAAATTCCTAATCAGATCTTTCGTACAACTCCTCCAATTTAATTCAAAACCCTATATGTAATGAAAATAATGATTTTGTTTTATTTTCTTTTCAATTTTCAAATGTAATGAAAATGAAATGCAACTAGATCATTGATCAAAGAATTCACACAGACTAGAACTGTAATATGAAAATTCCTCCAATCAACAATCATTCCAAGTGTTCACAAAACCTAATTTATAAGAAGAAAGAAAAAATAAAACAAACTCTCATCAAACTCAAATGTAAACACAATGATGGTTTTACAAAGACATGAAAAAGTTCAGAGACTCAATAAAACCTTTTATATAAAATCATAACTTAGAGAAAGGCATATAAATGATTTTTTTTTGCATCCTACAACACCATCGCATGTGAAGAATGGGCACCAGTGCGAACCATCGCACTTACAGAGAGGAGAAACTGCGTTGGGTTGCTCTGTCTCAGGACAAAGAGTGTGTTGGGGCTAATTTTTCTCAAAATATGACACAAAAACCCTACCAAGCTTTGAATTTTGTTTTCCTAAGGCCAATTCATGTCTGAACAAGTGAATTCAAGTCACTTTGAGATGTAAAAAAATGACTAGGCCAAGGAAACCATTAAAGGGAACTCTTGTTCCCTAGTATTTTTTCCAAGTTTTCATGTGGAAAATTATCTTCTATAAACAAAATTGAACTCCCTAGATCTGGTGGCCTGATCTAGAAACAACAAGGGCAAAAAAATCTATGTTTTCCTTAGATAATTTAGAATACGGAAGAAAGGCCTACCTGGAATCTATAGTAAGCCATCCTCTTCTCCTTGCTTGTAAGCTCCAACTCTAGCTCCAAGTGTTATAAATGGAACCTCCAAAATGACTGAAACAAGCAAGAGAACTACAATATACACATAGCATAAACTAATATCTCTAATCAATGAGTCAAAAGGCATTGAAATACATAAGCATCAACATGACACAAGTATAGGGAAACATAGCACTTTTTGTATTAATAAATGAAGGAGAGAGTTATAGTCATTTATAGATTCTTGACTTTGTAGATTTCTCGCTAATTATCTCGTCCTTCCTTGCCACAAATAAAACCTTAAACCTCTACCCTAATGCATCAATGAATGATGATTCTTTAAGCTCAAAGTAGCAACATGAGGGCACTAGTAATATCTAAAATCCAACCCAAAATTTATGGGAGACAGTAGATCTATAGGGTCAAAGAGGTGGTTTATGATTTACCAATATAGGATTTGGATCCACGTGTGAAGGAGGATAAGCTCTAAGGATAAGAGATAAGGCCTCTAGATTAGTAATTCAAGATCTCTATCAATGGTAAATGGTTAAAACCACCTTAGAAGCTTCTAGAAGGAGAAGATTCAGAAATATTTTTTATTTTTCCCACAATAATAGAACCATCACACCTGAAAAGAAGGAAAAATTGTGCTAGTTAGTGCAAGTGCTCAGTTATGAAACTTGAAACCATTGAAAGTGGACTGAAGTGCAGGGTGAAATAGGGCCAAAAACATAGTTCTTGAGCTGTTTGACCCATAAAATTAGAATTTTTGGAGAGGTAATGCTTAGGGATTTGGAAAGGGATAATTGTAAGGTTTTAAGGATGTTGATTTATCCGGTTTTTAGGCCATTTGATTGGATGCGAAAAAATAACTCCTTGATGGGTTTCTGTCAAAGATATCCACCATGGCTAAATCAAAAGCTTTTAATTAGACTTCAAAAGTCATTTTTTAATACTTTTCTCATACCTTGGATAAAATAGTTGGGCTATAACCCAACTACTTCCATACATATGGGAGTTACTACCACACCTTACCATTATATATTTTTCTTGGGGAAAGTTAACAATATTAGATCTTATGAACAATGGATCAACCAAATAATTTATTTGCAAGGATTAATTCCATAATAAATTTTGTTGGCATACATCCTCCTCATGGCCTCTCATTGTTTAAATATGTAAAAATTATAGGTATGGTATTCATAATGACATATGCAATCATGATTTTATGTATTTGTTGTAAAGATAAAAATAAATTTATTAGTGTTATTCTTGAGGCACAGGTTTCATGCTCAAGGGAAATTTAATTTTAGGTCAAGCGACCATTGAGTGCTTCTAGGACTTGTCATTGAGTCTTCAAGTCAATTGAGTCAATGTCATGTATGGAAGACCAATTTAGGCATGTTAAATATTGTAAAAATAATTTATATAAATTCAAAAGTGTCAAATAGACCCTCTAAGACCTTGTTGTCATAAAAATATTAATTCATTCTAAAGACAACATGTTGACCTAGAAAGAATCCTATATATAAGAAGACTTTGACCTCATTTTAAGATCATCCAATCAACTCTCAAGAATTTCGATCTAAGAAGAGAATAGGATGAAAATGGAATCTGAATCAGAAAGTGAATTTTTTGGGATAGTTTTTGGACTAATATCCTTCACATGTGTGAGGAAAAATATGGCATCACTTGAAGCAGGAAGACCGAAATTGCAGCAACCTCAAGAGACTGAAATCGGGGGTGAAAATACTCAAGATTGTTGGTTTAGTACTCAATAAGGAGAAGGAAATCCAAGTGAATAAGTAAAGGAAGAAAATTCATCTTACAAGTGTAATCTAAGGCTTCTGCAAAAGAAACTGCTAGGGTTCATAGTTGCAGAAGAATCTTCTGGGGGTCGAAGTTGTAGAAGAAACAATTGAGGGTTGAAGTTGCAGAAATAGTTGGGGTAAAATTGATAGAAGGAAAGTTCATCAAAGAGGAAGGATTGACTTGGTCTTGGAGGGGAATTTTACAAGAGTCTTAGGTCTTGGAATTTTTCAATTGAAGTTCTATAAGAAGAGAATAATTATTGTGGGTTTTCCTCTCAACGAGAGAGGTTTTGGCCTTGGATGATCACCTATATCTTGTGTCCTTTTGTCTCATTGTTTTTTTATTTTTTTGGTATCCATTTGATGATAAGAACACTAATTATAATCAAGTGAAAGAAGAATTTAATCAAGTTAAGTAAAATACATCTCAAGCAGTTATCAAAGTAAGATAAATCACGTAATCTTGTTTCCCTTAGATTTATCAACATGGTATCAGAGCTAAGGTGACAAGAAAATGAGAGGTAGCTTGTAGAAGGACCATCAAAAAGAGTATCAAGAAAAGTAAAAGCATCGAAGAGGACACAAAATAATCAAAAAATACTAACCCACTTATCATCTTGAAACAAGGAACTAAGGAACATCAAAGAATACCTCAAAACCCTAGCTCATCTAAAGAAGGGTTCCACACTTGAAGAATTCTTGGGAAGTTCACACATTTTACAATCATCATCTCAAGGAGAAGAATATCTCAAGGACCCCACCTCCACTCAAAGAAATAAGGACTACAAATTGAAGCATCTTGAAGTCTCTACATCAAGGAAGAAGCATTTCCATCATTATCTAAAGAATCAAGGTAATATCCCTCTCTTTGAAAGGATCAAATCTCAAGCATATTTGAAGAAGGAAATCTCTAGAAGAAGCATTTTCATCTTCAAGGAAGGAAACATCATCATAAAAATCAAGAAGGCATCAAGTTGAAGATATCACCATCAAAGGAATATCTTCACTTAACAAGTAACTATCCTTATATCTGTGATTGAATATACTATCAAAATGACTTCATTCTAAAAGGAGAGCAATAAATTGGTTGGGTCATCAAATTTCCTTACATGGAAGAAGAAGACAAATTTGATCCTCATAGAAAATGAAGTAATTGGACATGTTATGGGTTTATTTTTAGAGCCACCAAAGGAATAAGCTCAAGCTCTAGCAAAGTATATGAAGTGGGAAATAAGGGATCTAGAATCCTTATAGAATCAATCAAGGATTCTCTCACCCCTTATGTAGAAAAATTTGAAAATTCAAAAGAAATTTATGATGAGCTAGTAGAGTTATTCTTTGTAAGCACCACAGTAGAAGTAATATCAATGAGAACCGAAATATATAAAATGAAGGTATCAAAAGAATAAGGAATAGGCTCATATCTTATGAGGGTATCAGAAATATGAGATAAACTACAAGATTTGGGGGAAATAACGATTGTTGTGCTCAATGCACTACCAGATCAATGGGGAAACTTCGTATTGATCATCTATGGAAAGAAGGAAGCAACCCCAATCACTGAACTTTGGTCATTGTGTAAGATTGAAGAAAATAGGTTAATGACAAAGATTTATATTGGACCAAGAAAAATAGTTTAATCATTTGGTGCCATGGCTAGGAGAAAATGAAAGTTTGGAAATTTTGGTCCTCAGAAAAAGAAAAAGATCGATATCTCAAAAATCAAATGCTATCGCTGTCAAGAATATGGGAATTTCAAGAGATATTGTCTGAAACTCAATAATGGAAACAAGAAAAGGAAAGAAATGAATGAAGTGTTGAAAATGCAGCAAGAAAGTATCAATTTTGATTTTTCCACAATTAAAATTGAGGAAATTCAAAATTCCACATTAGCAGACAACTTGGAGGAGTTAACTTAGGTGACATGGCTAAAGTCACTCAATTAAGAACACTAAATTCGAGTTAATGAGTTCAAGTTCAACTTAATTGAGTTGATTCCTAAAAAAATAGGAGTACAACTTAGTTAATTCGTGTTAAGGGCATGAAGTTCAGTTGTATATAGTGATTCATAAATTTTAGGAGCCTATGCTGAGTTAATTTCAGTTGTAGAAATTTAGTTTAGTTAAATTGAGTTATGGCCAGTTAAACTAGTTCCAACTATTGGAGAAACTTGTGGAAGGTCAATTTGTGCATTGTAACTTCAACCACACTCAGTGATCATCCATATAAATAATCAATCAGATAATAATTAGCTCATGCATGCAAATAATATGAGTTTCCCAGTTGTGGTGGAGTTTCCAAGGCAATGTACAGTTAATTATATACTAGATTGAGTGTATAGTTCATTGTATTTGTCAAAGGATCAAACCAGAGGAATTGTGAAAGAAAATAGGGGGAATTTTTATTTAATATGGGCCTATTTCCTCAAGGACCAGTGCAAGGAAATAAGAGCTTGGAGGGCTTGAAAATTGGTTAAGTATTGGCCAGGTTTAGTCAGTGAGGTAGAGGATAGAAGATACAGGTGTAGGTTGTGCTCAATCTTCAACACACATATTGTACTAATGTAGATTCTTTGATTAATGCAATACAAATAGTAAGGGGTTTTGAGCAGTTTCTTTCCCCTAGATAAACTTGTGTGCATGTGTGATGTTTATTCTTGCATGTTGGTGTTATGTGTTCTAGATCGTGAATTAAATTTTGCATATTAGTAGATTAGCTTCTAGTCTTGTGATTTAGTAAATTTCATGAGCATTTTAGAGTCTACACATTAATTTATACATGAATCCCATGTCACCAAAGAAGTGGAAGAACCTGAGAAAAATAAATCAAAGGATAAGGAAGTGAAAGATCTCTACTATGATTGAGATAATCTCCTTCACTTAGTTCTTTTCAATTTTTTAAAATATATCCATAATGTTAGAAAGCATTGTAAATGTGATAGGATGCATCATATTAGGAGATGACATCATATTGGAAGCATACAATTGAAGCAAGAGCTCATGACATCATTATAAAAGCTTGAAAGGATATTTGGAGTATAAGTCTACATGGATGTAGCAGTCATCATAGAAAGGAAGTACCTCATGGTAACCTCATAGAAAGCATGATAAACATACATGGTTGGAAGAAAGTCTTCTAGCATATATAAATAACTCATCATACATCATCAACATTAGAAAGGAGAATTTACAGGATGAGGATAATCAAGATCCTCTGTTGGAATCTTCATTAGAAGTTTCACCTGTACTTGGAAGAAGCAAGTGTATCGATAATAATTCCACCTTATGTGGGATCCATTGTTTAGAAGGATGATGGTATGGTGACAAAGGATTGCAACATGTCAAGATGATTGAAGTACTTTCAATCAAGGAAAGGAAGCTACCAAAGAAAGTCCAGATGACCAAAAGGAGAAAATAGGTATGTATATAGTGTTATTTTTTATAGCATCAGGTCTATTATAGCCACAAAATTTAGTGGAGAGGCTAGAATACGAGATCTCCGAAACCCAAAAATTGTTTATGGAAATTCCAGTACCTAGAAGTGTCTCAATTATATTATTAACCGTTTTTAAAATATTTCCTAAGTCTAAACTTAGGGAATATGGTTAACTAATTAGTATTAGTTGAGACAAGGTGAGAATCATCTAGAAAATCACATGGGTAGATCGAGAGATGAGCATATCCATTTATTAAGTTTTAATCTTTGTCATTGGTGCTCCAACAATGTGTTGTAAGAGGAGATTGATGTGGTGATGGATAAAACACTAGAAGTTTGATTTCCTTGGAAAATTAATTTCTAGAGAGTCACAAAAATTTTTGTAGAGCGAAAGATTGAAGTAGGGATAGTGATTCTGGAGGATATTTTCCAGATATGGAGAGTCAGCTACAGGAGGGTCGATTTTCCTCAGTGAGGCTGCACAGAGGTAGTGCAGAAGCTTCAGAGGAAGAAGTTCGATTTAGCTAGAAAGAGGGTCGATTCAATTGCTAGAGGCTAGGAAGATTTCCAGAAGGTGCCAATGAGTCATTTTGAAAGGTTAGATTGGGCATACGACTTGATCAGTTGGAGTTATAGGAGGATCGTTCTAGTGCCTATGCAGGCTTGGTGCAAAGTCTAACGCAGGGTATTCGTAGAGCCCATTCATAGACAATTTCGGAGTTGGATCAGTGCCGGGTGAGACAAAATTTATCTCACTAATTTTTGTGGCCAATCTCTCCTGTAGCGGATTACTAGTTTGTGCATCTATATTGTACTCGTATTTCACTGTTTCTTAATAATAAAAACCCTCCACTGTTGCACCGATTTCCCACATTGGTATTTTTCGGTGACAATGGTCAAAAAATAATGGTGTCATTTGTGCGTGTATGTGTGTGCTAGTATTTTCTCAGTTTCTAGTGCTATTTTCTTCCGCGGTATTTTTGTGAATATTTTCGTGTGATTATTATGTTGTCATAGAAATAAAATAATAAATCAATTTACATTTATAAGAAATAATTCCAGTTGCTGCAACATGATTTCAGTTTTGGAATTTTCACATGGTATTAGAGCGTTGTTGATCGGTCGGGGATATCATAAGTGAAAAAAGGAATTTCGTTGTTTAGGAAGAGTAGAAGGCCAAAATTCCTAGAGGCAGTGTAGTCCATTTCCAGGCAGGCTAAGTTTCTTGGGGAAGTTTTATTTTTTGGTGCAGTGAAGCAAAAAAATTCAACTTTCTAGTTTGAGTGGATCAAGTAGGGATAGGGAGCATCTCATATTTTCACTAGGCATATTTTTGGCTGGACATAGAGGGTTTTGCAGCAGATCGCTAGAGAAAAACCAACGTCAGGTGGAAGAGAAAATCACATAGCAGAGGGAAAATTTTCCTCATGGAACTTCAAGTCTCAGAAGTTTTAATTTCCAGGAAGATTGGAAGTATAGCTAACATATCTACACATTCCAAGAGGGAGTGCGAGTATCATATCAACAACCAAGCAAAGGAAAAGAGGGATAGGGAAAGTTTTCAAAAGTTTTTGAGATGGCCACTACAAGGCTTTGAGATCAGGATAGGTTGGATGGATCATCCAACAACGTCATTTGGAAGGTTAGGATCATGTCCTCCATTCTAGATGAATATGGCTTGAAACCCTACATTGATATTGTAGTGGTAGTTCCTCGGGATGCAGACTAGCTGAAGGAATATAGGAAGGAGATGGAGCAAGCGAAGCGATTGATCCTAGATGGAGTCTAGGATCATATTGTCTCACATATAGAGGCCAAAGGAAAGACCAAAGAGATGTGGGATTCTCTCTCCATGTTATACCAGGGTAATTTCAAGCAGCAAAAGACGTTCCTAGAGGAAAAGATGAGATGCATTAGGATGAAAAAGGGGGGAGGCATAGATCCCTTCCTCACCAGGATTCAGAAGGTCCGAGATTAACTTGCAACTATTGTGGCAGTTACTCAACCCATGGATCTAGTGCTATTGGAACTCAACGGTGTCTCATAAGAGTCAGAGGTATTCATCCAAAGTATCTTGGGCAGAAATACCTTGACAAGGCGGGACAAGATGTGGGTTGATTTGCAGGAGGAGGAGTTGAGATGAGATTTTTTAAAGAGATATATTGTTGGAAGCAGTAGCAGTAGATCAAAGTTTGTGAAGGAGGAGGAGAATGTGGTCCTCACATATTAGGGCCCAAGTCAAGGGTAGGGGGAGCAGAAGAAGAAGAAGAAGGAATTTTCAAAGGTCAAGTTCTTAATATGTGGTGCTCTTGGTCACTACAACACGAAGTGTCCTCTCAAGAAGAAGTACAATACTGAGAATCAGGACCAACAGGTAGCTTCAAAAAATATTGACAGGTTTTCCTCCAGGCTGGAGGAATACTTTGTGATGATTTCACATATACCTCCAGGAGTGAGGTGGGGTGACTTAGAGTTGTAGCCCTAGAGAGCTACATATATGGGAAGGGTCCTTAAGGAGTCTACCTCCTTGATCAGTACTTAGCTACAGGGGCCTAAAGTATTAACTAGTAGGATGGATCAGTGTCAGGATGTGCATTCATAATTCTAGAGTGACAGTTCCAGAGACTAGTAGTAGTCAAATGTTGAGGAGCGTAGTGCAGGTGGCACAGTCCAGAGTCAGTAGCAACACAGAGTCCTTAGTGACAATGTATTAGTAGTCGGAGACTCAAGTGATAGATGCATCATACTGATCACTATTAATTCAGTATTTTGGATGTTTTTCAGTTGTAGATGTTGCACTAGCAACAACAATAGAGATGTAGTGTTGGCAACAGTACGACACAACCAACAACAACATAGGTGCAACATATATTAGAGTTGCATAATAGTTGGTGGGTAGAAGCAACCATAAATCAACAACATGTTTGGAGATGATATAGAGATAGGGTGTGCAGCACTAGAACACATTCCTCACTAAGAGGGAGTGTTAGTTTATGTAGCATAAGATGTGTTCTAGCCATGAAATTTGGTGGAGATGCTAAAATACATGAGATCTCCAAAACCTGGAAATCGTTTCCGGAAATTCCACATATAAGTATATAAATTAGATTATTAACCGTTTTTTAAATATTTCCTAAATCTAAACTTAGGGAATATGGTTAATTAATCAATATTAATTGAGATAACGTTAGAATCATCTAGAAACTCACACAGATTTATAAAATTATGATCCTAGTCATTGATTAAGTTTTAATCTTGGTCATTGGTGCTCCAATAGGGGATTATAAGAGGATATCGATGTGGTGATGGATAAAACACCAAAAGTTCGATTCCTTGGTAGATTGTGTTATCGTTTTGTAATTTCTAATATTGGGAGAATAAATCACAGAAGACAACATGAAAACCACTTTGGAAGCTGGGATCTATCCCTGCCAGCTTCAGAGAGGGATCTCTCTTTAAGATTTAACTTTGTCTTGGATAAATATTAGGCTAGTTATGATTGTACTTGGTGATTGTTTGATTTTTATTGATTTGGTTGATTAAATATTTAATTTCCCAATGGGCAATGGAGTCAAAATATGAAACTAAATTTTTGCATCAATTTTTTAAACGAGTTATAACAGGGAAAGTTAGGTTGTATTTACTAGATTCTTTTAAGATTTTTAAATGAATAATGGATATGGCAGAAGAGTGAATATCAGTTGAGACTGAAAAGCATTTAACTATTTTTCAATATGAATTCAAGTAGAAAACATTTAAATTGTAAAAGCAACCAGAATAAGGTGTTTTAAATAACGCGTCCTATTCATCACACTTTTTGTTTTACAATTAAGAATTCTGATAAACAAAGAAAATAAATAACAACGGAAAACACAGAAATAGTAGACACACTTCACCAGTAATTACACCACATGAATCCTAAAAGAAGTCTTTGTATTATTGATGCTCCAGCAAAAATTTGGAATTTACAATTGCGCAGTAGGAAAAATATGTTCAGAAATCAATCTCTAATACTTCAAACAATGAAGTATTTATACTGAAATTTACAAAATTGTTTATAATAAATTTTGTATCAACAGATAATGTATTATTAGCCTAAATATAATATTAAAACTCTAACTGTTACAAAAAATAGGCTCGATGTGGGTGATCTGGCTTTCTGGCACTATTTTCGAGGAATCAGTTGATGAGTAAGCCTATTGGTAGGTTGCACTGGCTGTAAAGCTGTCTGATGTGTTGTCCCATGAGCTGTTTGTAGATGAATGCTATTTATTATCTTTTACTCCTGGAACTCCGTTAAATTATCCCATTTCTCTTCATCTAGGATAGTTAATTTGATGACCCTCCTCTAGATTTCATCCACCTTGGTATACTTAGAAAAATTTGGTTTTACCACAAAAACATGGTTTATCTCATGCTGGATGAAAAGGTCATGAGGAAACACCTCCAAAAATTCTTTCCCTATCATAGTGCCCCTGATATTTGAAAATTTAGCAGTATCCCTGGCAATGTCATTCAATTTCTTTACATAATCTTCTATGGTAATTAGTTTTTCATTTATTACAAACAGGGAAGGAAGACCTTTCTAAGTTAAATGTTCTATCCTACTGAAAAATCTAAGTTTTAAACTATCTCCAATCTATGAAAATTTTCCTCCAGCTCTACAATAAGGTTTCTATTTGTAAGAATCTTCTTTACCTCCAAAATTGTCTCTGTTATGTCCTCAACTACTCATCCAACTCATACCTGTTCTTGGAATTTAGGAACTTGATAATGTGGTTAGTAATAGTTGGCATGCCTCCAAGATCCTCTTTGATGTTTGTAATGGAATCATTGGATTTCTCTATCATCTCCCTCTTTTCAAATATGATCTATATGCAAGGCCAGATTTCATTGATGGACTCAATGATATCTGTCCAAATTATCTCTTTGACTTGCCCTAAGGTATTTCCAACAGTTGACTCCTTCTCTGACTTCAAAAACATTTCTATCAACTTTTGTACTCTCTGAGTTTCAGCTGCATGTGAGATATCACTCCTGGACTTCTGTTCCTCCAACATTTTCACTTGGTCCCGAAGCTTCTTTATCTCTTCTGTCTAAATTGACAGATTCTGCACTTCTTTAGTGAGATGTTCAACTCCATCTATTGTACTTGCTATAGGAGTGGCTGTAGGAATAGTTTTAAGAGGTACAACTTCCAAAGGGACCAATGACAACTTTGAAGCCTACTCTTTTTCCTTTATCATATTTTCCATATTTTCTTCCATCTGCCTCAGCTAAGCATTCTGCTCCATGATGAGCTTCATCATTTCTAATTTATGTGACTCTATCTCTTCAATGTCTTTGGCTAAAGGGTATTTTGTAGCTGGTAGCTTTAGCTTCTTCCTTAATGCTGCTATGTCAACATTTTTATTTTTAATCACTTCTTCTGCAACTCTGATATTGGAGGGATCGTATCCAATCCTGATTACTAAGTCTTCCAAGAACTTAATCCTTGAATATTTGGCAAGAAAGGATATATTTTCCATATTGAGTTGTGACTAGATATTAGCTAAACAAACTTGCAATTTGGACAAAATCATAAAAACGTTAGTGAGTGTAGATGAAATCATGAGTCACCTGTCTTCTTATGCATCTCCATTTGATCAATGGGATGTATATATTTAACATCAAACTAAAAGGAAGACTTTTTATAATCAATTGATGTCCTGGGCCGAGGAATATGTGCCTGGAGAAAGGCCATCTGCATTTTTCCTTTCTCTGAATCAAATGCTGACAATAGCCTACTCTGTGAGCTGGAAGTCTGCTTCAAGAATTGATTATAAGTACTGGTCTCCAAAACCTCATTTTTCAACTTAATCTCCCTAAATGTATCAAAAATGGTATTCTCTTTCTCCCCTGTAACAACTGTGTTGGTTTGAATAGCTTACTTCTGATCCTGAGAAGCAGTAGAGGTGGTAGGAGAGAGTTTGGTTTGACCACCTACTTGTGAGGAAGTAGGTGTTTTCTTGGTGATGATAATAACTTCCTGCTCTGAATCCTTGCTCGGGATCACCTTGGGATTGAGTTTAGTCCTATTCATGTAAATGATTGTGAATTCTTTGTTGGAAGTGTCAGTCACTGAAGGTGACTCCTCTTCTCTGATCCTTTTTCCTTCTTTCTCATGTGGAACAAGATTCTATGATGTTGAAGTTGAAACTAATTTTTCTTTGGCCTCTTGTAGAGTATTCTTAGTCCATTCTAGTTGATTCATGTGCCTCTCAATCTCTGGTATGTGCGTATGAATGTAAGGTGTAGATTTTTTCTCTACCCTTAGCTTGGAAATGGTACCCAATTGATCATATGACCATGTGAAACTGAGGCTAAACTGCATTTCTTTCAGTAGTCTATCTACTTCCTCCCCTGTTGCTCTATTGTTACAAATGAAGGGTCCTATTTGTGTTTTGATTATGAATTGAGATTTCTTCTTGGCAGATACAAAATGGACCTCATCGCCATTGAGCATTTTAATGATGTATTCTAGGGAAAAAATCCTCATTGGGAGGAATTTTGGGAGCTTATATGGGTCAATATCACATCCATAAATCCTTAGCTATGTGTAATTTTGGTAAAGGTACCAGTCTCCTATTTTAGTTTGGTCCGATAACTGCAAGACTTTCCTGATTTCTTCACTGCTTCTTGGCTTTGAATTGCTACTAAGAAGACTGAGTGTTGGATGTACAAACAATTCTATGAATTGTTTGTATGTGTATTTTTTCTGCTCCTTCATCACCATTGTAGTCCAAAAAATAACATATTTTTGATTTCCCTCTTCATCCAACTTCTGCAATGCAAATTTGAACATGCTCCCTGAAAATATAAAAGAAAATATACTAAAACATAGACATATTTAAATACCTCCTCTGCGTGGAACTTGAAAAACTGTTCATGAATGGAATATGCAAGGAATTGCCTGAAGTTGAATAAGACGAAAGACCTAGGATCTATGGAAAAAATGGAAGGGAAAACTATAATAGCCTCATCTACGCAATGATCTGAGTAATAACGAAGGAGGTAGGAGATGATTGTGCTGATCTACTTAGTTTTCTCAGGGAACATGGAAGATGGATAGGGAGGGTTCTTCTTAGGTAGCTGGGCATCTTCAGCTAGAAAAAGCTCAAGGTTTTTAGCCCTTGCAAAGTATAGATTTTGATATATTTCAATGAGTGTTTCTTGATAAAAAGGAGTGACATTCTCTGTAATAGGGGCCTGCATCATTTGGTCTATGGTTTGGGCAGTTATGGTGATTAGAATCTCCCCTGAAGGGGCAATAATAGCTCTCTGACTGGGTACATAGCAAGATTGGCACTTCCTGATGAATTTAGGGGCACTGTGCATGTGAGGAAAGATATAATGGGGAAATTTGGATTCCCATAGTCGAATGTCATCAGTTTTTTCAATGAATTTGTCTTCAAGCCAACAATAAATTTCGAATAATACTAGCTCACATAGGGTTTCATGGATTTTTTAATCCCTGTCTATTAAAGGTATATGATCGATATCAATCGAGGGATGGAGCAGTGGATTCATAGTTTCCACATGGCATTGCTTCTTGGGAGGCATGATGAACTCTGGCTTGATGGTGAATGAGGTTTTCTTTTAAAAAAAATGGAGGCTGGGATTGAGTAAAAGCTCTGTAATGAGGAAATAATGGCAATAGTTCCAGAGAGTAGCTCGATAGAAATCAGATTTGTTTACTGGTACTCTGTCAACCTACAAAAAACATGTACAAAATAACAAAAATGGCAAGGTAAAAGGTTAAATGTTGATTAGGCATGAATTTATACAAAGATAGGTTGTTTTCCCTTTGATGGTGGCGCGGATCCGTTGGATTAACGGTTAGAGGTGAATTAAATTTATCAACAACTGTATTATT
Source organism: Pinus albicaulis (assembly GCA_034641835.2). Lineage (NCBI taxonomy): Eukaryota > Viridiplantae > Streptophyta > Pinopsida > Pinales > Pinaceae > Pinus > Pinus albicaulis. The sequence continues at coordinate 665,723,257 of CM076582.1, read as the reverse complement.
ACGGGAAGACATTTAATTGGCAATGTCTAGGTCCAGGTGGTGTGACGTGACTGACACTCAACGAGCAAATTAATGGTTTTCACATGGCGAAGAAAAATGCTTTTCGGAGGGGGTCAGAAGCAATAAGTGGACCCGGGGTGGGGGGTGCGAAATCAGGAGAGGGTGCCATGTTAGCATGGGCCCGAAACACAAAACCGCCCATTTTAGACCCCCCCCAGACGATAAAGTTCAGATGGAGAGGGGGGGGGGGAAATGATATGGGTCGTCAGATGGATGTGCGGGGAAGCAAATGATGGGAAAAATGGAGGGCAGTTAGTTGGGCAGCGGTGGAGTTGGATGGGATGTTTTGTCGGGTAGCAGGGGGCTTGATAAAAGGTAAAACTTATGATAGGGGAAAAATGTGTTGAGTCTTCATTTTCATATGCCAAACCTTTGAGACTTAGGATAAAAAATTTATTCCTTTGCCTTTCTCCGCATGCAATAATTATGTAAGTTTAAACACTTAGGATAAACATTTTTCATGCTTTTCAAAGCCATCGTGCAATTTCTACCTACCCTTTCATTTTCAATTCTTTTTCCTAATATTTTTCATCTCATCTCTTTAGGGTGCATTTGAGCTAGCAAACCCACATATCCTTTTTTTATAACAATGTAACCTACTTTATCACTTATTCCTCCTACTAATTCAGATTAAACTGTTGAATCAATCTCATTTTCTACATAACTACTGATTTGTCAAGATTAAAATCTTTGACAAATCTTTATTCAATAACCTATTTGACATGACATTCACAATTTTTCCATCATGATTAAGCTATATGATGGGAACAAAATCTAGTCATTCTGGCATTTTAGACAAGCTACACACAATCTTATTGAATTTTTAACATAAAGGAAACTAATTTAACAATAGTGGCATTTAAATTTGCAGCACTTTCAGTGTTATTTCTCTTTTTTCTTTTGTGGGGTTTCATTCTCTTTTTTATTCTTTTTCTATTTTCTTCTTTTTGAATTTTTTCTTCATATTTATTTAATTTTTTAAAATAACCTCTTTTGATTTTCTTTTTATATATACTTTTTTTTTGAAATAATTTGCAAATTGAAAATAATTTACTATGTAAAATTACAAATAATAACATACTCAATCACCTTGAGATCTTATAAAATATAGGACCCTAACAGATTGATTTCGAAAGAGTATCAACAATTTTTGTAGAGCTAAAGATCGAAGAAGATATAGTGAGGGGTGGGCACAGTGAGTCTGGAGGAGATTTTCCAAATGCGGAGAGTCAACTATAGGAGGGTCGAGTTTCCTAAGTGAGGCTATGCAGAGGCAATGCAGAAGCTTCAGAGGCAAAAGTTCGATTTAGCCAACCAGAGGGTTGATTCAGTTGCTGGAGGTTGGGAATATTTCTGGAATGTGATAGTGCGTCATTCTCAAAGGTTGGATTCGGTATAATAATAGATCAGATGCAGTTCAAGGAAGAGTGTTCTAGTGTCTACGTAGGCTTGATGTAGGGGTTTCGTTGAGCCCATTTAGAGTCATTTTCAGAGCTAGATCAATGTTGAGTGAGGAAAATTTTGTCTCACTAATTTTTGTGGCTGGTTTATCCTATAGTGGATTTTCGGTTTTGTGCATCCATATTGTACTCAAATTGCACTGGTTTTCCCAAATTGGGTTTTTCCAGGGAAAATGGTCCAAAAATAAAGATGTCATTTTGTGTGTGTGTGTGTGTGTGCTATTATTTTCTCAGTTTCCAACGTTATTTTCTTCCGTAGTGTTTTTGTGAAGATTGCAATGTAATTATTTCATTTTTGCCATAGCAATAAACTGATAAATGAATTTACGGCTAGAAGAAATAATTACAGTTGCTGCAATAAGATTTTAATTTTTGAAATTTCACATATAGTTGATCGATTAAGTCATCATATAGTTGCAAATAACATGGTTGAATGCTCTATCTCATGAGAATTATCAAAGAAGAAGGATATCTTCCTTGGGAAAGATTTAGGAAGGAATATACCTTGAAAAAGTTCACATATTGACAAGATGAAATCAACATAATATGTCCTCATAGGTAAACTAAGGTGGTTGAAAAAGATGACGGAATTATGTATAGATGTTCCTAGGAAAAATATGTGAATAAAGGAAGAGGAGTTCGTAAGAAATGAAACTATGATCATATAAGTAACCAACATTCGATGACTAAAATAATTTTATAAGACATCTCCATGGAGAAGGTATGAAGACTCTGATAAAGTCTGTAAGGAAGGAGACCCTTGAATGCCTTGGATATGCGTTTATGAATATGTAGGATGTTGATATTACAAGAAGAAAATGCCATTATGAAAGGCCATCATAAAAGGTAATTTTGATTTGATGTTCATTTTGATCTGGTTGGGTTGAACTAGGGTTACCAAAAGAGAGTTGTAGATAACACCTACAACCAATAATGGATGAAATATACTGAAATAAATATGAATTGGAAAAGGTAGTTGGATGAATAAAATCCATATTTGGACTATAACATCACTTTTCGATGAAATGACTAATATGGTTTGTGAACGAAATTGATGGATGGTCGATGCCTTACGAAGAAAACCTAGAAGATGAAGGCTCCATAATGATGAAGATGAAATTTGTGACATAAAAAGGAGGAGCTCTACAAACGGTTGAAGGTACCATAATCTCCATCAAGAGTAGAGAGTTGTTGTTGACAACAAGTCCCTAGTTAAGAGGGAGATTGGAAAAGTCCCTGAATAAGAGGGGGATTGGGAATATTCCTTTTATATGAATGAGTATATCTTCCCTAGTTGAGAGAGAGAGATAGAAACATCATTCTTGTCTTCATATTGTGAAGAAAGGATGGAGGATTAGGTAAGCATATAAGGTTGATTATGATACTATTTGAGGATGAGGTAAGGCATCCAAGATAAGAGTGGTCGAAGAGGAAATTCCTTGAGGATGTGTTATTCCAAGATAGGAATTTTCCTAAAAGGACATACCCTATGAACACTCTGGTGGGGTATGTTCCTTGAAGGATAATGACGATAGTGTCTTCCATTCATTGGCCTCACCAACATTGTGCTCTAATTTTGTAGATAGATAGAGGTGTTAGTCAAGGCCTTGCTATGTGAAAATGTTGGTTGGTATGATGAGATGCTCCAGTACAAGCTAAGGAAGTATCCTATAATATAGATTATCAATCCGACTATTCTTATGAGAATTATTCACTTTGACAATGTCAAAATACTGTGTATGGATTATGAATACCTTCCTAGTTAATAGGAGTGTTGAAATATGTAACTAGGTTCGGTCTTCATAATGACATATGTAATCATGATTTTATGTATTTTTTGTAAAGAGAAAAATAATTTTATTATTTTTATTATTGAGGCATGGGTTTCATGCTCAAGGGAAATTTGTTTTTAGGTCAAGCACCCAATGAGTGCTTCTAGGGCTTGTCATTGAGTCTACAAGTCAATTAATTCATTGTCATGTATGGAAGACCCATTTGGGCATGTTACATTTTGTAAAAATAATCTATATAAATTCAAAAGTGTCAAATAGAACCTCCAAGACCTTGTCGTCATCAAAAGATCAAGTTGGACTAAAGACAAAAATTCGACCTAGAAAGAAGCTTGTATATAAGAAGATTTAGACCTCATTTTTATATCATCAATCAACTCTCAAGAAGTTTGATCTAAGAAGAGAAGAGGACAAAATTGAAGTCGAATAAAGATAAGAATAAAGTGAAGGTTTTGGGATAGTTTTTGGGCTAATATCCTTCACACGTGTAAGTAAAACTAGTGCGTCACTTGCAACAGGAAGACCGAAATTGCAGCTACCATAGGAGACCGAAATTGGGTGTGAAAAGACTAAATATTGTTGGTTGAGTACTCAAGAAGGAGAATGAAATTCAAGCAAAGAAGGAAAGGAATCAAATTCATCATACATGTGCAATTTAGGGTTTTTGTAGAAGAAACTGCTAGGGGTCGAAGTTGCAAAAGAAGTAGTTGTGGGTAGAAGTTTCAGAAATAGCTGGGGTCAAGTTGCTATAAGGAAAGCTCTTCAAAGAGGAAGAATTGACTTGGTCTTGGAGGGGACTTTGACAAGAGTCTCGGGTCTTGAAATTCACCAATTGAAGTTATATAAGAAGAGAAGAATTCTTGTGGATTTTCCTCACAACATGAGAGGTTTTGGACCTGGTTTATCACCTATATGTTGTGTCCTTTTGTCTCATTTTACTTTATTGTTTTGGTAGTTGTTTGATGATAATAAAACTAAGTATAATAAATTTAAAGAAGAAGCTAATAAATTTAAGTAAAATACATCACAAACAATTAATAAAGTAATAGAAATCACGTAATCTTGTCGCCCCTAGATTTCTCAACACTCATGGTCCATATCAAGGCTCCACCTTTTCACCAATTGTTATTAAAAGATAATTACCATTGTTCTAGGTATTTTAAACCATTTACATTTACTTTCTGACACTGGAAACATTAACATAATTTAGTATAATTACAATATCAGTGGGGGATTAAATGTTGGGGTGTTACAAAATGAGGACATATCTTCATGTCAAACAAAAGGTGGATAGTGACATGTGGTTGAAGAGAGAGTCAATAATCCCTCTCACACAAGGACAATTGTTTCCAATGGACACCTGATATGGGGAGGATTATTATTGATTTATTACCATAGGATAGGATATTTAATACTCTTACTATTTTTTTGTTCTTCAGTGTAAGTTATTGTTATTGTTATAAATTGTAGTGTTTTATATTTTTTATTTTAATATGATGATTTTAGGGTTTCTATATTTATAAGAGTCAACCCATTCTTTCATTTTTTTTTGTCATGTTCAATACTTATTGATAAGATATGCATCCTAGACCTTTGACTCATTGTCATGAAGATGAGCCCTGGTATGGATTTGAAACATTGACCTACAATATGAATACTATGGATTATTCTCCAAATTTGTGTCTTATAATTACCAATAATAGAAATATTAATATTGGTGTTAATACCCTGTATGGAGGAGATATATGGGATGAGATCTATTTATAAGAGAAATTAAGCATTCAAATCAAAGGCCTATGGTTATGGATTTTCTTTCCAAGATATTTCAGGACTATCATCTAATTCTTACATTAGTTGTTGTTAACCACTGCTTACATAGTAATTTAAACTCTAGGGTGTTTCACACGTTAATTCAAGCCCCAATACAAGGAAAAATCAAGAGAACACGATCTTTTTTAGACTATATATCACTCAATGGTTTTAGATCCCACTTAAAATTATCAAAATACATCCATGGGGACCTTTATATGTTAATCAATGAAATTTCTACACTTAAGGTCAAGAAGGAGGTTCATACGAAAGAAAGAAACAATCCAAAAATTTGAAGGGTATTTAAAGGATGAACAATAATGTCTCTGCTGAAATTAACCCCAATAAAGTTGTTAATATATTTTCCCTCATGCTAAGCAATGAAAAATGATGTGTTCTTAACAAAGGTTTAGGTTTTGTGGTAGCTTCGAACTACGACCCCTAGAAATAATTATGTGCAACATGGAAAATAGAATTAAAATATTAGAAATGAGGATAAAGAATTTGTAGGGCAAGATTGCACCCTATACTCAGAAGAGTGAAACCACCTAGAAGAAATTTGGATAGGAAGCAACATATGGTGCTTAAGAACTTGAAAATTAATGATCATATAGTAGTTTTGAATGACAAAAAAGAAAAATTCAAATCCATGGAGGTAATGAACACAGATGAATACATTGAAAAAATGACTTAGCACCTCATTTGTAGTGTAAATTACAAAAGATGAGGATTAACCCAACTTTAAGGTTAGTAAGGAGGTAAAGAAGATTATTAAAGAGTCCAACTTTAATGAAAGGATTAAGAGACAATTAACTCCAAGTTGTGAGATCACATTGAGAATATATGGCCTTCCAAAGATCCATAAGGAAAGGGTTTCATTTAGGTCAATTTTCAACACTATTGATTCCCAACATATGAATTGGCGAAGTTTGTGGCCAATATCTTATGTTCCTTAACAGGAAACTCAAACTCTCATATAAAAACACTCTAGTGACTTCATAAATCTCATAAACAAAGAGAAATTTGAACTAGAGGCCATTTTTATAAGTTTTTATGTCATCTCACTTTTAATGAAGATTCCTTTAGATCAAGCTATACAAGTAGTCAATGAAGTTATAGACCCAAAGAAAACAATGTTATACTATGATAAGAAACTGTGTGAGATCATTTCTGTTAGGTCCCTATATTACTAGTGTAGTCCCTTATTGTTGTTAGTGTATCCCCCTTATTGTTATTTTTGTACCCCTACAGTCCCCATATTGTGATTATTGTGCCCCATAAAACCTGACTATTGTTATTTTTGTGCCCTTACATTATTATTTTTCGGTCATCTAGGATTATATTGTGATCCCATGGACTCCTATATATAGAAAGGAGGTTTTTTCATTTGAATCATCCAAGAATTATTCATTTATATAATTTAAAGGAGGTTTCCCCCTTGAAGTGGTTGATTTATAAGGTGTTGATATCTCTTTTATTCTATTTTTGGAGTTGGTTTCATAACATTTGGTATCAGAGCTTTGGATTTTAGGGTTTCCCTGCTTCAAACAAGTCATCGTGAAGTTTTCACAATAATTTTTTTTCTACGAAGGTTCAGAAGCTAAAAAAGAACCCATTTGTGAATAAATCCTGAGGAACGTCTTGTAAAAATTTAAGATATTGGTTCACAATAATTTTGGAGATATGATATGTGGAAGTTAGGGTTTTTGCAGGCTCTCGAATTTCATCTAAAAAAGGTGACCATGGTAAAATCATAATAACTCTCTCTGAGCATCAGATTTGAATTCTGTAAAAAGTGGTCAAAAGCACATGGACTGTGCTTTCACTCTATTGAACCAGTCCATAATTAGGTCATTATGGGAGATTGGGCATAAATTTGTCTTGAAGAATCCAAATCAGGTCAGACCCATGGAATTGGAAAGAAGATTCAAAGGGCGATTGAAGTACTAAAGATAAAATATCGAGGATCTTAAATTATAGAGATACATCAGTTTCAATACTGAGCTCCTCAAAAGCAAGAAAAATGTGTGTATTTTTTTCTTTCAAATTGCATAAATCTTGTTTGAAAAATCAATTTGAAGTGATTCCACGGGAATATTGAAGCATAGATATAAATATTGGGTTACAAAATGCCCCCTAAAAATAATTCAACACCCATTAAGCCCTCAGAAGGCTCTACTATGACTCATGAAGAGGAAGAAGTGCAACATGTCAAAATTACAAGAGCAAGTGCAACAAAATTTTCTCTCACAAAGAGCAACAAAAAATGAAATGGAAGTTTTGAAGAAAGCCATGGAAGCTAAGATGGATGGTTTGAAGAAAGGCATGGAAGCTAGTATGGATGGTTTGAAGAAAGGCATGGAAGCTAATATGGATGGTTTGAAGAAAGACCTAGAAGCTAAGATGGATGGTTTGAAGAATGGCATGGAAGCTAAGATGGATGGCATGGAAGCTAAGATGGATGACATGGAAGCTAACATGGAAGACATGAAGAATGATATAAAAGAAGACATGGAAGGTTTGAAGGATGTTTTGACAAGTTTTATACAAGAAATGATTCCTAATGGCGAAAAGGTAGTATAGGAAACTCATGATGAGAAAAAAAAAATGTTAATTGTGATTTCATAAACTCTAATTTTGGATGGAAGACCCGCCATATTCCAAAAATGGATATGAGGAAGTTTAATGGCAAGGATCCTGTAACATGGATACTACATATGGAGCAATATTTCGATCTCCATAATGTGCAAAACACATAAAAGGTACACATTGCAACTTTACATTTAGAACAAAATACATTTGTATGGTATCAATGGCTTTTCTCTCGTAAAAAAATTGTCATTTGGTCAATTTTTACAGAGGAATTGATAGCACATTATGAGGATACAAAGAGAAACACCTTCTTTAGCCAATTTATAAATCTCAAACAAAAGGGTACAATGGTGGAGCACATTGAGGACTTCCAAAAATTTAATATAAGGGTAACTGATATTCCAGAGGAACACATGATTGATGTCTTTATAGGGACTTTAAAGAATAACATCCAACATGAGTTTCACCTTTGGGAACTCAATTCATTGGAGAAATAATTCAGTTGGAAAGAGGAGTTGAAAGTAAAATTATGGTGACAAGGAAGCCTACCACAAACATCTATAAATTTTGGAAGTGTTGCTACTCCTATACTTCCACAATCTACAAGTTTGACACCACAACAATTGGAAGAAAAAAGAGAAAATGGGCTTTGCTACATTTGTGATATAAAATACAATAAAGGTCATAAGTGTACTAAGAAGGTATTATTTTACATAAATTGTGAAGAGGAGGAAGAAAATGACCAAGAAAATTCAAAAGAAGAGGATATGCACCAAGAACAAACACTAGAGAAAGAAGAAATGAGTCTGACCATATCCTGTAATGCATTGGCAGGAATTACCACTCCTCAAACTCTCAATATAGAAGGACATATCAAGAAGAAAAATTTAATAGTGTTTATTGATTCAGGTAGTAGCCATAATTTTATTCATTGTAAGGTAGCCAAGGAATTTAATTTCTTCTTATACCTAACACCAAAATGTCAAGTGATGGCTGCAAATGGAGGGATATAAATTTCTCTGGAAAATGACATAATATCAAGATAACCATGGGGGAATATGCATTGAATAGCCCAATTCTTTCAATTCCAATTGGAGGTGCTGATATTGTACTAGGAGTATAGTGGTAACAATCTTTGGGGATGGTAGCTTTTAATTTTCAAGAAATTTTATTGAAAAGAATTTTAGAAGGAAAGGAAGTTGAATTACAGGGTATCACAGGGAAGCCGGGAAAGATAATAAGCTCTAATGTCATGACAAAGCTTCTGAAGAAATAAAAACAAGGCATAATTGCATAATTATGCACACTAGAATTTCCAACATCAAAATCATATATTTCTCCAAATCTCCACAATCATTCCAAGGTGTTTGAAACTCCCAAAGGACTCCCACCTATTTGTGATCATGATCATGATATTAATTCGATTCAAGGAAGTGTTCCTCCAAACATCAAGCCTTACAAATATCCTTATGTCCAAAAGAGCGAAATTGAACATATGATTGCAAAAATGTTAGAGGCTGGTATAATTCAACCTAGTAAAAGTTATTTCTCTGCTCCAGTAGTATTGGTGCACAAGAAGGATGGATCATAGCGCATGTGTCTAGACTATAGAGAGCTCAATAAGATCACTGTTAAAGATAAATTTCCCATTCTTGTGATTGATGAATTATTGGATGAATTACATGGAGGAATTTATTTTACCAAGTTGGATTTTTGTTCAAGATATCATCAAATTAGAATTAATACTGAAGATATTCCGAAAACAAAACTTCGAACTCATGAGGGTCATTATGAATTTTTGGTCATTACTTTTGGCCTTACCAATGCACCTTCCACATTTCAAGGGTTGATGAATTCCATTTTTAAACCCTTCCTTAGAAAATTTGTTTTAGTATTTTTTGATGATACACTAATCTAAAACAGGTCTTGGAAGGATCATGTTCAACAAGTTGACAGGGTGCTCAAACTATTGGAGGAGAAACAATTATATGCAAAAAAATCCAAATGTTTCTTTGGAGTAAAAGAGGTGGAATATTTGGGTCATATTGTATCTCAGGAGGGTTTTAAGGTAGACCCTAAAAAATTTAAAGCTATCAAGGAATGGAAAATACTCACGACCATTAAGCAATTGCGAGGATTTCTCGGGTTAACAACATATTATAGCAAGTTTGTTAAGAATTATGGGAGAATGGAAACACCTCTAACAACATTATTGAATAAATGTGCATTTTCATGGACTCCTGAAGTAACTAAGGCCTTTGAACATCTTAAAGAGGAAATGTGCCTAGCGCCGGTCTTAGCTACACTAGACTTCACAAAAAGCTTTATTGTGGAATGTGATGCCTAGAGAAATATAATTGGTTTTTTTTTAATGCAAGAAGGAAGACCCATTGCTTTTGAGAGCCGTCCAATCAGAGGAAAGTATTTACAGAAAGCTATTTATGAGAAGGAAATATTGGCAATACTACATGCACTAAATAAATGGCGACCTTACCTAATGGGAAGACACTTCAACGTAAAAACTGATCATGTTAGTCTTAAACACTTTTTGGAACAAATACTATCTTTGGAAGAGCAGCAAAAATGGGTCACAAATATGTTGGGTTATGAATTTGAAATCATCTACCAAAAAGGGAAGCTAAATTATGTTGCAGATGCACTCTAAAGAAATGACGAGGAGGTGGAAGCATTACTTTGTTCCATTTCTATTATCCAACCAGATTGGATAACCAAAGAAATGAAAAAATGGAAGAATGACGAAGAAGTATGGACACTCATTCAAAGTTTGCAGCAAGATCCTAGTACATCTGATACATTTAGTTGGAAAAATTTCCTTATGGTACAAATATTGCTTATATATTCGTAATAATTCCCAACTAAAACAAAATATTCTTTTGGAATTGCACAACTCTCCCGTAGGAGGACACTCGAGATTTTTAAAAACTTACCACAGGGTGAAGATTTTTTTTTTTTTGGGATGGCCTTAAATCTGATATTCAAAAGTTTGTGGCAGAATGTTTGGTTTTCCAGCAAAATAAAGTTGAGACACTTAAGACCTTAGGTCTTCTAGAACCTTTACCCATTCCAAGTCAACGTTGGGAGGAGGTTTCAATGGATTTTATCATAGGTTTACTTAAGTCCGAAGGAAAGAGTGTTAACATGGTGGTAGTTGATAGACTTACCAAGTATGCACACTTTTTTGCATTATCTCATCCATTTAAAGAAAGCAAAATTGTTATTGCATTTATGGAAACAATTCAAAAGCTACATGGAAACCAAAAGATTATTGTAAGCAACAGAGATCCCATTTTCACTGGAAATTTTTGGACAAAGTTATTTTCTTGTTTGGGTACTCAACTATCTCATAGCTCATCTTATCATCCTCAATCCCATGGGAAAACTGATATAGTGGACAAATTTTTGAAAGGATATCTTCGTTGTTTGGTATCTGATAAAAAAACACAATGTGTTAAGTGGTTACCTCTGGCTAAATGGTGGTATAACACTTCCTTCCATACTGCAGAAAAAATGGCCCCATTTATGGCACTTTATGGATATCATCCACCATCCATCACATCATCTTTAAGAGAAAATTATAAGGTTCAAGAAGTGGAATATTACATTGAGCATCAACAACAAGTTCTCCATCTCTTAAATGATAACCTAAATTTGGCACAAAATCGAATAAAACAATGGGTAGATGAACATTGCAGCGAGATAAGTTTTGAAGTAGAAGACTGGGTATTTTACAACTACAACCGTACAAAATCATGTCCCCCAAGTAAGCTGAGAAGGATAATAAATTATCACGAAATTACTATGGTCCTTACAAGGTGTTGCAAAATATTGGTACTATGGCATACAAATTGGAGCTTCTTGCTTCTTCTCAAGTGCACCCAGTTTTCCATGTTTCATGCTTAAAGAAGGTTATAGGTGACAAACTTCCAGTTCAAACAATATTGCCAGAACTTGATGAGGAAGGAAAAATCATATTGGAACCTGAAGCAGTCACAGAAACAAGAACTCGACAGCTACGAAATTGATCAATTTTAGAGTATCTCATCAAGTGGAAGAACTTACCCACTGAATATTCCACATGGGAGGATGAGAATTTTATATAGACGCATATAGAGCTACTCAAGAATTAAGGACAACACATTTTTTAAGGAGAGGGGCATGTTAGTCCCTATATTACTAGTGTAGTCCCTTATTGTTGTTTTTTTTTAATCAGTAAGTATGGGACTCCTTATATTAACTAGCTAAATATTTGCAGCCATAGATCTGTTGGCTAGCTAGAAACCAGACCTTGTGTCCAAAATTTTCAAAACGTTTCCGCTCATCATGAGAAACTAGAGTAATATCAAGTCTAATGACCCCTTAAACAGTTAGAAGGGCTAGTGATTCAACTTGTAACCAACTAGCTCCCTACTTTTTTTAAGGAGAGGGGTATGTTATATTGATTGTTAGCCCCCTAATTTTCTCTCTTTTTTCTATTTTCCCCTTCCTAAATCATAACCATTTACCTCTGTTTTACCTCTTTTATGCACCCTCATCTTACACTAGTCCAAGCACTGTGACATATTTCGTATAAACTTTATTTTTTCATATTTTTAATTAAACTTAGCATTAATTAATCATTTATTACATGATTTCTTACTTTTAATCACTATTTGTAACTTATCGATATCTCCAATATTTATTTGGTAGTTAGAGTACTTACCGTGACCATTGATCCTAGTGCAGGATCAAATCTTGCACCATTTCCAGCACAACAAATCCTTGCAACAGATCCGAACCTCCTTGATCACCGCCTTGTTTTGAGCAGCTTCAGCCACGACACCAAGATCAACCCAAAGGTAGCCGAGACCGAATCTGCGAAGGACGAAAGCTGGAGATTGGCTATGGCCAATTTTTCTAACTGTCTAATTTTGAAGGCCAAAAAGCTAAATTCTGCGTTTGGTTATGTAATCGGTTGAATGATCTATTTTGGCCTTTGGCCAAAGATCTATATAATGTATAATGTAAATAGGACTAAAGAAGGAAGTTTTGGATAGCAGAAGAGAATAGAGACATAGCCATAGAGGCGGTAACATGTTGCTGTATTTTGTTATCGCCCGAATCTAGGCTGGAAGATGTATTAATGTATGTACTTGCCTCAGTGAATTATTAAAAGGGAGCTCTGCCTCATGTTTCACAAATTGCGTTTTTGTATTTGAGCTGATGAATTGATTAAGGTACTGAGAAACATTCTTATTTAAAAGGGAAACACGCTGGTTGGCTGGGGCCCAGCCAACCCAGCACGTTTACCCCATTTCCCATTTCCCTGTAATTTGTGTTTACATTGTCAAGCGTGATTTAATTTTAAGCACATGCATTCTTGTCTGAGTGAAAGCGGATCCGTTGTGTGAAGTAGATAAATTTACTTTTCCTGCAATTTCCTTTCCTGCACTTGATTTCATATTGGTTTTCCTCCGCCTGGTCCAAGCAGGAGAAATAAACCTGCATCAGTACACGTTGGTGTGATATCTCCATTTCTGCAATTCTGTTTGATTGGTTTTCCCCGCCTGGTCCAAGCAGGAGAAATGAACCTGCACCAGTGCACGTTGGTGTGATTCAGCAAGCCTTCTTAGTATACTTCCCACAATCTTCTTTCTTTCATTAAATGCTTATAACAGGATAAATGTATATTGATTGTTTCTTTATTCCTGCACTCTGTTAAGACCAGAAACATTCACTTTTTATGTGTGCAATTTGATTTAACAATATAATATCACTTGCAATAATTAAGCACTCATTTTAAGAATTAAATGCTAAGTGCAGGAAGCTCTGATCCAGTGCAAGAACTAGTTTCTTGCCACATGATCTAAGTGCTTTGAACCTAGGAAATTTCAAGCCCTTACGTGAAGTAAAAAGCCTTTAGTAAAGACACCATTTATACCTTCTGCATAAATCTCTGTTCCTGCACTAGTGCAAGCAGACTGCGATAGTGCAGGACAAATTAGTGCAAGCAGGAAATCTCTAAAGGAGCAGGTTTAAGGGCCCATTTGATGAGACTACTAAGTGTCTCTGCTAAAGAAAAACACACACTGAGTAGTTAAACAATAATTATCTAGAGTGATTTCCTTTTATCTTTAATTCCCTCTTGAAAATGTATTCTTCCTTGTTCCAGTCTTAGATTATTTTGATGGTTCAAGTTGCCTTTTTCTCTTTTTAATTTGATTCTACAATATTTCCTTTAAAGGAAGTAGGGATTTATATTTGGAAGATTCATACCATCTCTGTCATTTCTTGTGCTTTGTCTCTAAGTTTACGGATCCCCTGGTTTGAAAAATTAAGTTTTGAGGAGTTTTATTAATTGTAATTCCTGCACCCAACAGACCTCGGGTCTTCTACAACCTTTACCCATTCCAAGTCAACGTTGGGAGGAGGTTTCAATGGATTTTATCACAGGTTTACCTAAGTCCAAAGGAAAGAGTGTCATCATGGTGGTAGTTGATAGACTTACCAAGTATGCACACTTTTGTGCATTATCTCATCCATTTAAAGAAAGCACAATTGTTACTGCATTTCTGGAAATAATTCAAAAGCTACATGGAAACCAAAAGATTATTGTAAGCAACAAAGATCCCATTTTCACTGGAAATTTTTGGACGAAATTATTTTCTTATTTGGGTACTCAACTAGCTCATAGCTCATCTTATCATCCTCAATCCCATGGGAAAACTGATATAGTGAACAAATGTTTGAAAGGATATCTTTGTTGTTTTGTATCTGATAAAAAAACACAATGTGTCAAGTGGTTACCTCTGGCTAAGTGGTGGTATAACAATTCCTTCCATATTGTAGAAAAAATGGCCCCATTTATGGCACTTTATGGATATCATCCACTATCCATCACATCATATTTAAGAGAAAATTATAAGGTTCAAGAAGTGGAATATTACATTGATCATCAACAACAAGTTCTCCATCTCTTAAATGATAACCTAAATTTGGCACAAAATCGAATGAAACAACAGGTAGAAGAACATTGTAGCGAGATAAGTTTTGATGTAGGAGACTGGGTATTTTACGGCTACAAACATACAAAAAAATTTCCCTCAAGTAAGCTAATAAGGATAATAAATTATCGTGAAAGTACTATGGTCCTTACAAGGTGTTGCAAAATATTGGTACTATGGAATACAAATTGAAGCTTCTTGATTCTTCTTGAGTGCACCTAGTTTTCCATGTTTCATGCTTAAAGAAGGTTATAGGTGACAAACTTCCAGTTCAAACAATATTGCCAAAACTTGATGAGGAAGGAAAAATCATATTGGAACCTGAAGCAGTCACCGAAACAAGAACTCGACAGCTACGAAATCGATCAATTTCAGAGTATCTCATCAGGTGGAAGAACTTACCCACTGAATATTCCACATGGGAGGATGAGAATTTTATATAGAAGCATACAGATCTACTCAAGCATTGAGGACAACACTTTTTTTAAGGAGAGGGGCATGTTAATCCCTATATTACTAGTGTATTCCCTTATTGTTGTTTTTTTTTATCAGCAAGTATGGGACTCCTTCTATTAACTGGCTAAATATTTGCAACCATAGATCTGTCGGCTAGCTGGAAACCAGACCTTGTGTCCAAAATTTTCAAAACGTTTCCACCCATCATGGGAAACCAGAGTAATATCAAGTCTAATGACCCCTTAAACAGGTAGAAGGGCTAGTGATTCAACTTGTAACCAACTATCTCCCTATCTTTTTTAAGGAGAGGGGCATGTTATATTGATTGTTAGCCCCCTAATTTTCTCTCCTTTTTCCATTTTCCCCTTCCTAAATCATAACCATTTACCTCTGTTTTACCTCTTTTATGCACCCTCATCTTGCACTAGTCCAAGCATGGTGACATATTTTGTATAAAATTTATTTTTCATATTTTTAATTCAAATTAGCATTAATTAATCATTTCTTACATGATTTCTTACTTTTAATCACTCTTTTTAACTTATCGATATCTCCAATGTTTATTTGGTAGTTAGAGTACTTACTGTGATCGCTGATCCTAGTGCAGGATCAGATCTTGCACCGTTGCCAGCACAACAAATCCTTGCAGCAGATCCGAACCTCCTTGATCACCGCCTCGTTTTGAGCAGCTTCAGCCACGACAGCAAGATCGACCCAAAGGCAACTGAGACCAAATCTGCGAAGGACGAAAGCTGGATATTGGCTACTGCCAGTTTTTCTAACTGTCTAATTTTGAAGGCCGAAAAGCTAAATTCCGCGTTTGGTTATGTAATCAGTTGAATGATATATTTTGGCCTTTGGCTAAAGATCTATATAATGTAGAATGTAAATAGGACTAAAGAAAGAAGTTTTGGATAGAAAAAGAGAATAGAGACACAACTAGAGAGGCGGTAACAGGTTGCTGTATTTTATTATCGCCCGAATCTGGGCTGGACGATGTATTAATGTATGTACTTGCCTCAGTGAATTAATAAAAGGGAGCTCCACCTCACGTTTCACAAATTGCGTTTCTGTATTTGAGCTGATGAATTGATTAAGGTACTAAGCAACGTTCTTATGTAAAAGGGAAACACATTGGTTGGCTAGGGCCCAACCAACCCAACACGTTTACCCCATTTCCCGTTTCCCTGTAATTTGTGTTTACATTGTCAAGTGTGATTTAATTTTAAGCACATGCATTCCTGTCTGAGTGAAAGCGGATCCATTGTGTGAAGTAGATAAATTTCCTTTTCCTACAATTTCCTTTCCTGCACTTTATTTCAGATTGATTTCCCTCTGCCTGGTCCAAGCAGGAGAAATAACCCTGCAACAATGCATTTTGGTGTGATATCTCCTTTTCTACAATTCTATTTGATTGGTTTTCCCTGCCTGGTCCAAGCAGGAGAAATGAACCTGCACCAGTGCACGTTGGTGTGATGCAGCAAGCCTTCTTAGTCTACTTCCCGCAATCTTCTTTCTTTCATTAAATGCTTATGATAGGATAAATTTATATTGATTGTTTCTTTATTCCTGCACTTTTTTAAGACTAGAAACATTCAATTTTTATGTGTGCAATTTGATTTAACAGTATAATAGCACTTTCAATAATTAAGCACTCATTTTAAGAATTAAATGATAAGTGCAGGAAGCTCTGATTTGGTGCAAGAACTAGTTTCTTGCCACAGGATCTGAGTGCTTTGAACCTGGAAGAGTTCAAGCCCTTGCATGAAGTAAAAATCATTTATTAAAGACACCATTTATACCTTCTGCATAAATATCTATTCCTGCACTAGTGCAAGCAGACTGCGATAGTGCAAGACATATTAGTGCAAGAAGGAAATCTCTAAAGGAGCAGGTTTAAGGGCCCATATGATGAGATTGCTAAGTGTCTCTGCTAAAGAAAAACACACACTGAGTAGTTAAAACAATAATTAGCTAGAGTGATTGCCTTTTATCTTTAATTCCCTCTTGCAAATGCATTCTTCCTTGTTCCAGTCTTAGATTATTTTGATGGTTCAAGTTTCCTTTTTCTCTTTTTAATTTGATTCTGCAATATTTCCTTTAAAGAAAGTAGGGATTTATATTAAGAAGATTCATACCATCTCTGTCATTGCCTATGCTTTGTCTCTAAGTTTACGGATCCCCTGGGTTGAAAAATTAAGTGTTGAGGAGTTTGATTAAGTGTAATTCCTGCACCCAACAGACCTTGGGTCTTCTACAACCTTTACCCATTCCAATTCAACGTTGGGAGGAGGTTTCAATGGATTTTATCACAGGTTTACCTAAGTATGAAGGAAAGAGTGTCATCATGGTGGTAGTTGATAGAATTACCAAGTATGCACACTTTCGTGCATTATCTCATCCATTTAAAGAAAGCACAGTTGTTATTGCATTTATGGAAACAATTCAAAAGCTACATGGAAACCAAAAGATTATTGTAAGCAACAGAGATCCCATTTTCATTGGAAATTTTTGGACGAAATTATTTTCTTATTTGGGTACTCAACTAGCTCATAAATCATCTTATCATCCTCAATCCCATGGGAAAACTGATACAATGAACAAATGTTTGAAAGGATATCTTTGTTGTTTTGTATCTGATAAAAAAACACAATGTGTCAAGTGGTTACCTCTGGCTAAATGGTGGTATAACACTTCCTTCCATACTGCAGAAAAAATGGCCCCATTTATGGCACTTTATGGATATCATCCACCATCCATCACACCATATTTAAGAGAAAATGATAAGGTTCAAGAAGTGGAAGATTACATTGAGCATCAACAACAAGTCTCCATCTCTTAAATGATAACCTAAATTTGGCACAAAATCGAATGAAACAATGGGTAGATGAACATCGCAGCGAGAGATGTTTTGATGTAGGAGACTGGGTATTTTACGGCTACAACCATAAAAACAAATGTCCCTCAAGTAAGCTAAGAAGGATAATAAATTATCGCGAAAGTACTATGGTCCTTACAAGGTGTTACAAAATATTGGTACTATGGCATACAAATTGGAGCTTCTTGCGTCTTCTCGAGTGCACCCAGTTTTCCATGTTTCATGCTTAAAGAAGGTTATAGGTGACAAAATTCCAGTTCAAACAATATTTCCAGAACTTGACGAGGAAGGAAAAATCATATTGGAACCTGAAGCAGTCACAGAAATAAGAACTCGACAGCTACGAAATCGATCAATTTCAAAGTATCTCATCAAGTGGAAGAACTCACCCACTGAATATTCCACATGGGAGGATGAGAATTTTATACATAAGCATACAGAGCTACTCAAGCATTGAGGAAATTTTTTTTTTTAAGGAGAGGGGCATGTTAGTCCTTATACTACTAGTGTAGTCCCTTATTGTTGTTTTTTTTTATCGGAAAGTATGGGACTCCTTCTATTATGGCTAAATATTTGCAGCCATAGATCTGTCAGCTAGCTGGAAACAAGACCTTGTGTCCAAAATTTTCAAAACGTTTTCGCACATCATGGGAAACCAGAGTAATATCAAGTCTAATGACCCCTTAAACATGTAGAAGAGCTAGTGATTCAACTTGTAACCAACTAGCTCCCTAATTTTTTTAAGGAGATGGGCATGTTATATTGATTGTTAGCCCCCTAATTTTCTCTCTTTTTTCCATTTTCCCCTTCTTAAATCATAACCATTTACCTCTTTTATGCACCCTCATCTTGCACTAGTCCAAGCACGGTGACATATTTCGTATAAACTTTATTTTTCATATTTTTAATTCAAATTAGCATTAATTAACAATTTATTACATGATTTCTTACTTTTAATCACTCTTTGTAACTTATTGATATCTCCAATGTTTATTTGGTAGTTAGAGTACTTACCGTGACTGCTGATCCTAGTGCAGGATCAGATCTTTCACCATTGCCAGCACAACAAATCCTTGTAGTAGATCCGAACCTCCTTGATCACCGCCTCGTTTTGAGCAACTTCAGCCACGACAGCAAGATCGACCCAAAGGCAGTCGAGACCGAATCTGCAAAGGACGAAAGCTGGAGATTGGCTACAGCCAGTTTTGCTAACTATATAATTTTGAAGGTCGAAAAGCTAAATTCTGTGTTTGGTTATGTAATCGGTTGAATGATCTATTTTGGCCTTTGGCCAAAGATCTATATAATGTAGAATGTAAATAGGACTAAAGAAGGAAGTTTTGGATAGCAGAAGAGAATAGAGACACAACCAGAGAGGCGGTAATAAGTTGCTATATTTTGTTATCACCCGAATCTGGGCTAGACGATGTATTAATGTATGTGCTTGCCTCGGTGAATTAATAAAAGGGAGCTCTGCCTCATGTTTCACAAATTGCGTTTATGTATTTGAGCTGAAGAATTGATTAAGGTACTGAGCAACGTTCTTATTTAAAAGGGAAACGCGCTAGTTGGCTAGGGCCCAACCAACCCAGCACATTTACCCCATTTCCCGTTTCCCTGTTATTTGTTTTTACATTGTCAAGTGTGATTTAATTTTAAGCACATGCATTCCTGTCTCAGTGAAAGCGGATCCGTTGTGTGAATTAGATAAATTTCATTTTCCTGCACTTTATTTTAGATTGGTTTCCCTCCGCTTGGTCCAAGCAGGAGAAATAACCCTGCACTAGTGCACGTTGGTGTGATATCTCATTTTCTGCAATTCTGTTTGATTGGTTTTCCCCACTTGGTCCAAGCAGGAGAAATGAACCTGCACTAGTGCACGTTGGTGTGATGCAGCAAACCTTATTAGTCTACTTCCCACAATATTCTTTCCAACAAGCCAAATATTGTTTATGAAACCATGCATCGTTCTAATTTTTTTAAACTTTTCTCTTTTGAATGATTTGGTGTTATGAAATCAAATCCAAAAATAGAAGAAATATAGAGATCAACACATTATAAATAAGCCACTTCAAGGGAGAAACCTCCTTTACATCTCATAAATGAACAATCATTGCATGATACAAATGAAAAAACCTATTTCTATATATAGGAGTCCATGGGGTCACAATATAATCCTAGCCGACCTAACAATAATACTATAAGGGCACAATAATAACAATATGGGGGTTACAAGGGTACAACAATAACAATAAGGGGGCTACACTAACAAAAATAAGGGACTACACTAGTAATATAGGGACCTAACATGCTCCTCTCCTTCAAAAAAGTGTTGTCCTAAATGTTTGAGTAGCTCTAGATGCTTCTATATAAAATTCTCATCCTCCCATGTAGAATATTCAGTGGGTAAGTTCTTCCACTTGATGAGATAATCTAAAATTGATCAATTTCATAGCTGTCGAGTTCCTATTTCCGTGACTGCTTCAGGTTCCAATATGATTTTCCTTCCTCATCAAGTTTTGGCAATATTGTTTGCACTAGAAGTTTGTCACCTATAACCTTGTTTAAGCATGAAACATGGAAAACTAGATGCACTCGCAAAGAAGAAGGAAGCTCTAATTTGTATGCCATAGTACCAATCTTTTGCAACACCTTGTAAGGACCATAGTACGTTGGTGATAATTTATTATCATTCTTAGCTTGCTTGAGGGAAATTTTTTTGCATGGTTGTAACCATAAAAATACCAAATCTCCGACATCAAAACTTCTCTCGCTGCGATGTTGATCTTCCTGTTGTTTCATTCGATTTTGTGCCAAATTTAGGTTATCCTTTAATATTTCCAGAACTTTTTGTTGATGCTCGATGTGATCTTCCATTGCTTGAACCTTAGAATTTTCTCTCAAAGATGATGTGATGGATGGTGAATGACATCCATAAAGTACCATAAATGGGGTCATTTTTGCTACAGTATAGAAGGAAGTGTTATAGAGGTAACTGTTAGACTCCTATACCAATAGGTGTCATTTTTCATGATTGTCTTATTGAAATATGCAATATGTTCAAACCTTTTTCTTGTGCAAAGGTGTTCCATATTCTTAAAATATCAAAAAATCAAAAAATTTAAAAAATGTAAAGAGGGTATACCCTAAAAGAAAAATCAAAGGGTAAAAAGAATAAAATGGTCAAAAAAGTGAAAGAAATGAACCCCAAACAAAAATAGACCAGGAAAGTGTGCAAGTCCAAATGCCACTACTATTTCATTTTTTGTAATAAACAAAATTGTGTGTAGTTTGTTAAACTTTTGCCACAATTTATGAAGGGTCAAACTGTTTAAACTTGACTCATTCATTTTTCAATTTCATGTTGTAGAATAGAGAATAAATATCTGACCAAACAGTTTAATCTTGGCAGATAAGTAGATAGGTAGAGTTAATAAAAAGGTGCTCAACAGTTTAATCTGAGCCCTTGGATGTAATAAGTGTAGAAATAGATAGATTTGCCATGTAAAAGGAAAATAAGATTGATAAGGGTTTGCTAGTCTAAGTGCACCCTAATAAAGAAGAGAAAATGGTAGAGAAAGTAGATAGGGTAGGTAGATGGCCTTGCAAATTCTCATGTGATGAATGATGGCTTTAAAATGTTTGTAATCTTTTACTTTCATCACCGAGTGCAAAGGCAGAACACTACATTGGCAGAATTTCAAAGCAAAGCAAAGTCAAATATTATTAACTTCCCCTTCATTTTTCCCTAAATATTTCACTAATTTCCACTAAATGCTAAGGAATTTGAAGATTAGAGGGGCTCAAGGCATTTCCCTAACTTTTGGAGGGACCGGACCCTCGGCCCAATAATTAAAAAGACCTAAGTACTTGAAGTTATCCATTATCACATTCATTCACCTCTCAAAATCTTTTCCTAAGTAAAATCCCATTTTACTTAGGAAAATCATTCAATTTTTCATGAAAAACCCTCAAAATTACTTTTTATTCTAAGTCTAAGTGATGAAAGTATAATAATGATATTTACTTTTGAATTCTCACTTTCTTGGTTATATTTAAGTATTTTGAGTTTACATTTTCCTTTGTCATATTAACTCTAATTTATTTATTGAATCCCTATTGAAAATACCTTATCCTATTATCTATAACTCCCTTTTATAATAATATCCCCAAAACCCTCTTACTATAAGTTTTTAGCCAAATTATTCAACCCACGTGATTAAACAAAAATCCCACATTACAATGCCCTTTGGATAAAAATATATCTATATAATTATCCCTGTCCCCTATGGTAAGTGAATCATCTTGGTTTATTACCATATAATAAAAAATATTCGAAAAAGGGTTTAAACATATATTTATATGTTTAACTGAAAAAATAAAACCCGAAGTTTTAAATCAAATTAACTTAAAAAAACAATCCATTCATTACCCCAACCCTTCATAAACCGTCGAGATTAATTAATCATCAGGGTTAATTAATAATTCTACCCCAGCCAATCAAAACCCTCCCGAAATAATTAATTAACGCAAATTATTTCGGGCCCCCGCGCATTATAACTCTGCCATCTCCTCGCCCCGAAACACCGTTAGATCGATCGCTCGCAAATCAATGGCAATCATCCATTCCGCTGCCCATCCCTCATCCGGACGTTAACTCGCGAAATCACAGTGGTTTTCAAACAGTGCAATGGCTACGTGTCACGCGCTCTATGGATTCGCTGCCTTCCCGTCCAATACCGCCTGCTCCCGAAAGCGGTGCGGAATTTACCGCTTACCGCCTGACCCCGGTGACGTGTCCTCCCGTACACTGATGACATCATCCTCAAAAATAATAAAAAATTCCTGTTGACTTTGCGAATAAAACCAAACAACCCACGTCTTCTCATTTTTTCCTCCACAGTAAACGACTACACCTCCATGCACATAAATTCAAATCTTCACTGCTGAAGTCCGTTAACCTTTGTCTCATTGAAGAAAATTGCAGTCAAGATTCCCAGAAGCTCGTTCGCCATAACCAGTACCTGTTCAAATCACTGTTCATTCAAAGCTTACCCGCCAATATCAATCGTTTACCTGTTTAAACACAAACACCCTAGTGTGCTCATTTTCACCTGATTGTGCAGTAAAACCCTTTGTAACCCAACTGCGCCACCTGAAGCCTCTGTTAACCAATTTGAGCATGGTTTACCTCCCAAAAATCATTCTAGATTCACTCCACAGACCTCTCAAAATAAAATGAAACCTTTTCGACCTCCCCTGCAAACCAATGCTTTCTTAACAATTTGTTTTGTTTTGCAGGTGATCAGAAGACCACATCCTTGGATAAACAGTCTTAATACTAGCCATAAGACTTGTTTACTCCAAGAGTGTTATCAAATCTATTCAAACATAGGTTAGAAATCATAATAGCTAAAGAGTATCAGTGGTTAAAGTGTATCAGGTAAAATTCAGAATGAAAGTTAAAATGAAGTTACAGAGCAGTCAAAGGTAAACAGTAAAATTAATTACAGAGGCAGTAAAATGGTAAAAAGAGGAAATGAAAATACGTTCACCAACGTTGAATTTTTTCTAAAGTGAAAGTAAAATAGTCAAAAGAACAAAAAAGTGAAAAGATGAAAAACACAACAAGAAGGAATATTTTTGCAGAAATTGCATGTTTTAGTCATTATTTTGCAGAAACTATTGTGATCAATACAAGATGAATTTTGAAAAAATGAAGGAGGTTTATGTTCTTAAGAGGAAAATCTAAGAAAACCTCTCTCACTTTTCTAACACCTATTATGGTTTTGGAAATATTAAACAATGTTGGAAAGCACTGTTTGCAGAAAATTCCATTTAAGTCATCATGTTGCAGAGAGGATTGTGACCAATCAGAAATACATCT
The DNA here is from genome assembly GCA_034641835.2 of Pinus albicaulis. Lineage (NCBI taxonomy): Eukaryota > Viridiplantae > Streptophyta > Pinopsida > Pinales > Pinaceae > Pinus > Pinus albicaulis. The sequence continues at coordinate 665,699,324 of CM076582.1, read as the reverse complement.
TACAAAACTGAAGGAGGTTTGTGTTCCTAAGAGAACCATATACAAAAACCTATCTCAATTTTTTTATATTGATTTCAGAATGAGAGATACATGTACATCTTTACAGGCTACTTTTAAGACTCTGTAAAACTATGTTTTACACATATTTTTACAGAGCCTATTGTGCACAGCTGGAGAGGAATTTTGGGAAACTGAAAGAGGTTTATCTCACCAAAATATTAATACACAATAAACTCTTTCACTTTTTACATATATATTACTGATTGAGAAATAAAAATATATAATTGGACCCCAAGTTTGCAGAATTGTTGGAGTAGAATGCACAAAGAAAAGAAGCAGTTAGTGACTTGGATGCCTCATCATCAACTAAGAGTTGGATAAAATTTGAATTATCCTCTTTGTCATCACCTATCCATCAAAAATAGTTCCAAATAGATGCATTAGTTTGAGTTTCATTTACTTAAGTTCTATTTATGTAAAATAGTTGGAGAGATTTGTGAACCAATTTTGATATTTTTTCAAGATATTTTAGTTTAGAATTTGTATAAATACTTCACTCTTGGAAGTATTTTGGGTGGATTCTACTACCTCGCAGTGACATTGATGTTTTTGGAATAAAATTGTTTTGGAGAAATTTATTTGTGGCTTGCTGGATGATAATTTGAAGCTCAGGACTTTTTGCAGGATTCATGCGTCGGGCTACAGTTCAATAAGTCTTTCTATCCAATGTCTTAAGTTTTATATCTGTTTATAATATCACTCTGTTCAATTTCTGAATAATTGACATAAAAGAATAAATCAAAACTTACTTAAGTGTACTCTGATTTTCAATTGCGGTTATTCTAAATGTTTTCTTCCAAACTGGTTATAAGCAACGAATTCTTAATTGCTCTTGTTTCGCTGGTTTGAACATTTTGATTGCTATAGTAAAGAATTCTTAACTGATCTTTATTTGTAATCATTCATTTTCTTTCTTTGAATATGTTGAAATATTCTTGATTGCCTTTCATCCCTTCAAAACCCATTCCATCTACTTTAATTTCTAAAAATTGTTCTCTGTTTGGCTATCTTGCCCTGCAAAGCCATCTTGTGTGTAGCAGATTAATCCAGTAAAGCCATTCTTTGACTCCATAGCCCAATGGCCTGAAAATATTCAACCTTGCCCTTAGTTGGCGAATTCCACCATTTTCAAACAAACTCTTGGACTTATAACTAGCCTAAATTTTTCTAAGAATAAAGTTAAATCATAAAGAGAGAGCCCTATCTGGATACAAATTGGCTAGATTCTGTATCCGAAGGTTGGTTTGTGGTTACCTCGGGTATACTTTCCTTTTCCACAACTTCAAGGAAAACCTGAGTGATAACAGTAACCACTTGACCCATTGTGTTTTTTTTATCAGGTACAAAAAAATGCATATATCCTTCCAAACATTTGTTCACTATCTCAGTATGGCCATCAGGTTGAGGATGATAAGATGAGCTATGAGCTAGTTGAGTACCCAAACAAGAAAATAATTTCGTCCAAAAATTTCCAGTAAAAATGGGATCTCTGTCGCTTACAATAATATTTGGGTTTCCACGTAGCTTTTGAATTGTTTCCATAAATGAAGTAGCAACTGTACTTGCTTTAAATGGATGAGATAATGCACAAAAGTGTTCATACTTGGTAAGTCTATCAATTACCACCATGATGACACTCTTTCCTTCAGACTTAGGTAAACTTGTGATAAAATCCATTGAAATTTCCTCCCAACATTGAATTGGAATGGATAAAGGCTGTAGAAGACCTGAGGTCTTAATTGTATTAATTGTCTTCATCATGTGGTAAGTTTTTAAAAATACCGAGTGTCCTCCACTAAAGGAGAGGTGTGAAATTCCAAAAGAATCTATTGTTTTAGTTGGGAATTCTTACAAAGATATAAGCGATCTTTGTACCATAATGAATCATTTTTCCAACTAAATGTATCAGATGTACTAGGATATTGTTGCAACTTTTGAATAAGTGTCCACACTTCTTTGTCCTTCTTCCATTCATCCCTTGCTTTGGTTATCCAATCTAGTTGGATAATGGAAATGACACAAAGCAATGCTTCCACCTCTTCATCCTTTCTTGAGAGTGCATCAGCAACAACATTTAGCTTCCCTTTTTTTGTAGATGATTTCAAATTCATAACCCAACATCTTTGTGATCCATTTTTGCTGCTCTTCTGAAGATAGTCTTTCTTCCAAAAATTGTTTAAGACAATCATGATCAGTTTTTACCTTGAAGTGTCTTCCCATTAGATAAGGTCGCCATTTCTTTAGTGCATGTAGTATTGCCAACATTTCCTTCTCGTAAATAGCTTTATGTAAATACTTTCCTTTAATTGGATGACTCTCAAAATCAATGGGTCTTCCTTCTTGCATTAAAACAACACCAATTCCACTTCTTGAGGCATCGCATTCCACAATAAAGGTTTTTGTGAAGTCTAGCGTAGCTAAGACCGGTGCTAGGCACATTTCCTGTTTAAGATGTTCAAAGGCCTCAGTTGCTTCATGAGTCCATGAAAATGCATATTTCTTCAATAATCTTGTTAGAGGTGTTGCTATTCTCCCATAATTATTAACAAACTTGCGATAATACCCTGTTAACTTGAGAAATCCTCACAACTGCTTTATGGTTATGGGGACTTTCCATTCCTTATGGCTTTAATTTTGTTAGGGTCTACCTTAACACCCTCGTGAGATACAATATGACCCAGATATTCCACCTCTTGTACTCCTCCAATAGTTTTAGCACCCTATCAACATGTTGAACATGATCCTTCCAAGACCTGATATAGATTAATATATCAACAAAAAATGCTAACAAAAAATTTCTAAGGAAGGGTTTGAAAATGGAATTCATCAACACTTTAAATGTAGAAGATGCATTGGTAAGGCCAAAAGGCATGACAAAAAATTCATAATGACCTTCATGAGTTCAAAATGCTATTTTCGGAATATCTTCAGTCTTCATTCTAATTTGATGATATCCTGAACGAAGATCCAACTTGGTAAAACAAATTGCTCCATGTAATTCATCCAATAATTCATCAATCATAGGAATGTGAAATTTATCTTTAATAGTGATCTTATTGAGATCCCTATAATTCGGGCACATGCGCCATGATCCATCCTTCTTGTGCACCAATACTACTGGAGCAAAGACAGAACTTTGACTAGGTTGAATTATACCAACCTCTAACATTTCTGCAATCATACATTCAATTTCACTATTTTGGACATAAGGATATTTGTAAGGTCTAATGTTTGGAGGAACACTTCCTGGAATCAAATGAATATCATGATCATGATCATGAAAAGGTGGGAGTCCTTTGGGAGTTTCAAACACCTTGGAATGATTGTCCAAGACTTTTGGAGATCTAGAGAAATAAATGATTTTGATGTTGGAACTTCTAGTGAGCATAATTGTGCAATTACGCCTCATTGTTATTTCTTCATAAGTTTTTTCATGACATTAGAGCTTATTATCTTTCCTGGCCTCCCTGCGATATCCCTTAATTCAACTTACTTTCCTTCTGAAAAAAATTTCTTGAAAATTTCTTGAAAATTAAAAGCTACCGTCCCAAAAGATTGTAACCATTGTACTCCTAGTAAAACATCAACACCTCCCATTGGAATGGAAAGAAATGGACTATTCAATATATATTCCCCCATGGTTAGCTTGATATTATGGAATTTTCCAGAGCAATTTATAGTTCCTCCATTTGTAACCATCACTTGACATTCTGGTGCTAGGTATAGGAAGCAATTAAATTCCTTGGCTACCTTACAATGAATAAAATTATGGGTACTACCCGAATCAATCAACACTATTACCTTTTTCTTCTTTATATGTCCTTCTATCTTGAGAGTTTGAGGAGTGGTAATTCCTTCCAATGCATTACACGGTATGGTCGGACTCATTCCTTCTTATTCCAAGGTTGGTTCCTAGTGTATATCCTCTTCTTTTGAAGTTTCTTGTTCATTTTCTTCCTCCTCTTCACAATATATGTAAAATAATTTCTTCTCAGCACACTTATGACCTTTAGTGTATTTGCTATCACAACTGTAGCAAAGCCCTTTTTCTCTTTTTTCTTCTAATTGTTGTGGTGTCAACCTTGTAGGTTGCGGAAGTATAGGAGTAGCAACACTTCCATCTTTATAGATGTGAGTGGTAGGATTCCTTGTTGCCATAATTTTACATTCAGTTTTTCTTTCCAACTTGAATGCCTTCTCCAATGAATCAGGTTCCCAAAGGTGAACCTTATGTTGGATGTTATCCTTTAAAGTCCCTATGAAGACATCAATCTTGTGTTCCTCTGGAATATCAGTTACCCTTATATTCAATTTTTGGAACTCCTCAATGTGCTTTACCACTGAACCCTTTTGTTTGAGATTTATAAATTGGCTAAAGAAGGTGTTGATATTTATATCCTCATAATGTGCTATCATTTCCTTCGTAAAAATTGACCAAGTGAATTTTTTTTATTGGATCAAAGCCATTGATACCATACAAATGTATTTTGTTCTAAATATAAAATTGCAATGTTTACCTTTTGTGTGTTTTTCACATTATTGAGATCAAAATATTGCTCTATCTGTAGTATCCATGTTACGGGATCATTTCCATCAAACTTCCTCATATCGATCTTTGGAATATGGTCGGTCTTCCATCCAACATTAGAGTTTATGAAATCATGGTTAACATTTATTTTTCTCTCATCACGAGTTTCCTCTACTATCTTTTTACCATTAGGAATCATTTCTTGTATCAACTTTGTCAAACCTTCCTTCAAAGCTTTCATGTCTTCCTTCAAACCTTCCATTTTTTCTTCCAGACCATTCTTCAAACCATCCATCTTAGCTTCCACGCCTTTCTTCAAACCATCCATATTAGATTCCACACCTTTCTTCAAAACATCCATATTAGCTTCCATTCCCTTCTTCAAACCATCTATATTAGCTTCCACACCTTTCTTCAATACTTCCATTTCATTTTTTGTTTCTCTTTGCGAGAGAGAAATTTGGTGCACTTGCTCTTGTCATTTTTATATATCATGTTGCAGTTCTTCATCTTCATGAATCATAGTAGAGTATTCTGAGGTTTTAATGGGCATTTAATTATTATTAGGGGGCATTCCAGAACCCAATACTAATATCTATGCTTCAATATGGCCTTGGAATCACTTCAAACTAATTTTTCAAACAAGACTTATGCAATTTGAAGAAAAATACACACTGTTTTCTTGCTTTTGAGGAGTTCAATATTGAAACCGAATTATCTATGTGATTTTGGATCTTCAATATCTGAAATTTGATCCGATAGTAGCCCTTTGAATCTTCTTTCGAATGCCACAGGTATGACCTAATTTGGATGCTTCAAGAAAAAGTTATTCCTAATATCCCAAAATCACCTAATTATGGACTAGTTTAGTAGAGTGAACTTGTACGACGTGCCAAGTGTCACCATTTCCTCCTTCGGCTCTGAAATTAATACACATGAAACTACAGTCTGTGAAATTTCGGATACCTTTTAAAGAATTGCAATCTGATGCTCAGAGAGAGAGTTATGATGATTTTACCAAGGTCACCTCTTTTAGATGAAATTTGGGAGCCTACAAAAACCCTAACTTCCACAGATCATATCTCTGAAAATATTGCAAATCAAGATCTAAAATTTTTACACAAATATCCTCTGAATTTTGGCTTCGCATGATAAAAACTTCAGCTTCTGAAACTTCGTAGAAAAAAATGTATATCGAAAATGCCATGATGACCTGTTTGGAGCAGCGAAACCCTAGAATCCAAAGCTCTGATACCAAATGGTTATGAAACCAACTCCAAAAATAGAAGAAACAAAGAGATGAATGCCTTAGAAATAAGCCACTTTAAGGGGGAAACCTCCTTTACATCACACAAATGAACAATTATTGGATGATACAAATGAAAAAAACCTCCTTCTATGTATAGGAGTCCATGGGGTCACAATATAATCCTAGCCGACCTAAAAATAATAATGTAAGGGCACAATAATAACAATATGGGGGTTACAAGGGTACAAAAATAACAATAAGGGGGCTACACTAACAACAATATGGGATGCCTGCAATTTTTTCATTTTTGGAACAATGTCTCAAATGAATAGTCTTATCCTCTACATAATATTGAATCAAATGCTACTTTGTGTTGATGAATTTGGGTCGATCATGGAATATAGGATTCTTGGTCAATTTGATTGTAGAAGTATTTTTAACTAGAAAATAAGTAGAATTCAGTCGTTTCTCATACATATATTCAAGTATTTTTCTGAGACAGATAATCTCCTTTATTGCTTCTATAGATACCACATATTATTCCTTTATTGGAATCTGATTGAACTAACTATTTGTGTGACCTGCAAGAGAGAGTTTTTGATACAAGGCTCATGAAATAGCCTAAATATGACACCATATTTTCTTTATCTCTGTCAAACTCTGAATCATTATATCTAATCAAGTTGTAGTCATCCACTTGTAAATATTTGAGTCCAAAATATTGAGTTCTTTTCAAATACTTTAGAACTATTTTTCTAGTAGACCAATGTCCTTTATAAGGCTTTACATAAATCTAGAAAGAATCCAAACAAAAATGAAATATTTGGCTTGTTAGTGGTGATGTAGATAATACTTCTCATAAGTTGCATATACATGGTTTTTTTTTTTTGAATAAGACTAATTTTATTAAGCGATCATATGGTACAAGATGAGATTACAATCAAGAGAGGCAAGAAACAGGCCAACCGGAAATGATAAACTATCAACCTCGGTCCTGAAGAGTGAACATGAAACAAGCAAAAGAGCCATGAAGCATGACTAGGAAACAAAAGAAGATAGAAACTGGGTTCTACTCAGAATGGGCAGAAACCTCCATGCGAAATTTTTTTCCTTTATTTTTGTTGACTTTGACCCATCCAACATGGTGTGGATGGGAAAGAACCACTTGTAGGTTTTTTTTGACTGTGGGAGGTGTCTCCTTATCCACATTAGAAGAGGAGGACTTCTGAGTGCGTTTCTGATGATCACCATGGCTGGGAGTCCCTCAGGGACAATAGTGGAAAAATATTTCGTCTGCTTTGCATGCTTCATTTCAGCATCAATCTCCTCCTCATATGAACTTAAGGACTCAATGTCATCCATGGGAGGCGGATAACATGGTATCTATCTTTTGGATTTTGATTTGAGATTTTTTTCCTTTTTTTGGGCAAGGAACGTGGGGCAGGAATTCTGAATGTGCCCTGTTTCGTGAAAGTGGTGGCAGTGGAAGGTAGTGTTCTCCTAATCCATAATATGTGTCCACAAGAAATCGCCAATACTGAGATTAATTTGATATGGAAAACCTTTACTTATGTCTATTTCAACACATATTATTCCATATGTGTATAGTCCTTGGTACTCCCGAAGGGGATCTGTTATCAAATAATGACCCAAGGTGTTTCCGATTCCTTGGAAGACATAAAGGTGACCATAAGTGGGTACGTAAATTGGGAAGCTTGACCAAGACTAGAATCTTGGTGATGACTACCATAGAAGGGTCAAAATCTGGGAACCAGGGGGTGAGGAATAGCCCAGTTGTTCCCCAAAACCATGAACTTTCTGTTAAGGCCTTTTGATAATCCTTGCTGTGATCGAACACTACTATGAAGAAACCCTTTGAGTAGAGGATGGCCATGCAATTGTGGGTCCAGTTGATGTAGATCCAATCATAGAGATCCTTTGTGCAAGGCCAAAGTCCATTGAATCTACAGATGATAGTGACTTTTGCATATTTTTGTAGCTGATCTGCCAGATCTAGATGGGAAATATCTATGAAGGGAACTTCCTCAATCTTATCAACCAGAAAAGGCTTGGGGGCCGCCGGGGATTGAGAAATTTCTTGTGCTGTGCATGGACAACATCCTTGTAGGAGAAGGTTGGTCCAGAAGATGAATGCCCCACAGCCCCCCCTCTCAAATGAAGGGATAAGACTAAAGTAGCATCTCTTTCAATGTTATAAAATGAAAGGGGAAAAGAGGCATCAAGTTGTTTACCTCCATATAGAAGTATCTGAAGAGCTGAGGGAATCCTCAACTTGTGCTCAAGGGCTTGCAGGAGATTCTGTACTTTATCGGTTGAGCGTACCAAAAGCATCATGGATCTACCCATGAGGAGCAAGATCTGGATTTGAAAGGCAGGGGAGGGTAGATCTAAGAAACCTTGGCTGCCAAGATGCATTGTAGAGGCCAGATTTATGTTCCTTACCTGATCTTTGCTCTTTGCGGCCCTTTATTTTCTACTGTCGCAATCCCATGAGCGAGGGCTACTGATATTTGGTCACTCCAAGGTATCACGCTGGATGCTTGAGCAGTTGAGCCGCGGAGACCAATTTGAGCACTCAGAGCCTAGGTTGTATAGATCCCTAAGGAGAGGCTCCAGGAATCTTTTAGGAGATTCATGGGGATGGGGGCCATATTTTCCTTGTTTTCATGGCTACCAGGGTTCTGCAAGTGAGAAGGAGCTGCCTCCATTCCTGCTTCAGCACAAGCGTATCTTACAAGGATCCCAACGTGTGCGTTTTTAATTTTTTTCGCTTTGCAGCGCACGTCTTCAAGAGTAGGTGCCGACTTGAGTTGAATCAAGGCCCATCTTGGCTGCTGGATTCCATGAGCTACAGGGCCAAGCAGTGGCCTGACGGTGGTGAATGGATGGGAGATTGATGAAAATCTAGGGTTAATCTTGGAGCTCGTCCGTCAGGTTTCTCGAGCATTCCCAATCAATTGGATCATTATATTATTTTTCATCCACCTTGATGATTTCATCAACTGTTGTATATACATGGTTACATCCTCAAATTCATTCCCTTATTTTGATGTCAACTTCAAATTTTGTTCCATTTCAGTAGAAAGAGGATTGAATTTAGCCATGCCAAACCTATTCAACAATCCTCCAATGTAATTATTTTGGGAGATAAATATGTCCTTTGGATGTTGAGTCACTTCAATCCACAAGAGTGAAGATGCCCCAAATCTATCATCTCAAAGCCCTTATTCACTTCTTTCTTTATGGATGTAATACAACTTTCCTTGTTCCTTGTCATCAATACATCATTTACATACATTACAAGATTTATAATAGCTTCTCCAAACTTCTTAATAAATAGATTTGTGTCATCAAGATGAAAGTGTTTGAAATTTAATTTCAAAAGATGATCAGTTAACTTTTCACACTAGGCTCAAGGTGTTTTTTTAGGCCATATAAGGATTTGATGAGTCTACATACTTTTTGTTCTTGTCTCTTCACAACAAAACCTTCCAACTAAGACATGAAGGCATTTTAGTTCAAGTCACAAAAGTAGTGTTCATTCTAAGTTTTCAAGGCAAAAAGAATCAAGATGGTGGCCCATTTTTTTGTGGTGGAAAATGCCTCCTTTTAATAAACACCTTCTTTCAATGCAAATCCTTTTTCCAGGGATTTTATTTTTGCTTGTCAAGTGAGCCATTTGATTTGTAGTTGTCTTGTAGACCCACTTGTATCCAATCTGTTTAGTTCCAAATGGAGGGCCCACAAACATCCATGTTCAATTATTTATGGGAGCATAATCTTCCTTTCACATTGCTTATTTCAATTCATCATGAGAATTAACTTATTTAAAGGAATTTGGTTCGTAGTTAGTGTTGTAACAAAAAAATGGCTAGGTAAAAAAAAAAAACTGCAATACTTGCACAAAAAATGTCATTTTTTAAAGACACCAATCGAAAATTCCAATTCCAAACTCTAGTTAGCTCTCATGAAGGGCCTTCACCTAAATGCTATTTTACAGGGTTGACTACAACCCATGGAAGTAGGAGAAAACATCTAAGTTTGGTTCTCATTATTGTGATAGTGTCTGACATTATTATGATTGTCTTTGTGTCAATACTTATTTTCTAGAAATTTACTTCAACTCATGGCAAGAAGCCTAATAGATTTTCTAAAGGAATAACATATAGGATAGAAAAAATATTTTTACTTGTAAAACCTTCATTATATGCATTTTTTCGATACTCAATACACATGGAAAATTTTCTTTAAGGACATTGGAAATTGGTGATTTTTGAGTTTAGATTCGTACTGCCAACTATAACTTCCACGTCTATGCATGGTGGACATATTTTCCCATTTCCTAGTGATTTATGGCCCTAATATGGCCACCTCATGTGTGATGGGAAAATTCAATATATTATATTGTATATATGGGCATGTTTTTAATAGAAATTGAAATGTGTAAATGCTTCATTATATTGAGTTGAGTATATGTACATCTAACCTATCATGAAGGTATTTTTCCACTCAGTTCCTTCCTCTGCAACATGTGGGTATATGACTTCCACGAAAATCTTTTGCCCTTACATTTTTCAAATTGCAGAGTCATCACAACCATTTCATTTCATATCAAACATTATTGTCTTGTAAGAAGAAGTGAAGGCATCATGCATGGAGTATATAGTATTAACTATAACATTGGCTTTATTGATGATTTTTTTTATTCAAAATTAATTTGAGTAGTTTATTTTAATTTACAAGTGGGTCCATTCCTACTTTATACATTTTCCTGCAAACATGAAAGTTTGAAGATCATTTCGAAGTATGTTATGGAGCAGGTTTCACAACTTCTGAAAGTGGAGAGTGTTGACATTGTAGAACATATCGACATTATAGAACATATTCTTTCTCCTGTTTTTGAACCATTACTAGAAAATTGTATTGTTTTCATAAATTGGATTAGAGAGTAATAAGAAAATTGTAGACAAAAAGAAGCTAAGTGACTTATTATCAATGGTGATCAAGTAGATCAACGACCTCCTACACCTACTCAAACTCCAAAATATGATTATTATGGACAAAAGGACTATGATAAAAAATATGGAAATCATAGATATCTAGAGTGTAGGTGAATTTAAACACCCCCACATCCACATGCTCGACAATTAAGGGGCGGGGGTGGAGTTTGAAAAAATATTTTTTTGGATTTATCCTAAGTGACATGGAAAGAGATAGTCCCCTCCTAACAACTTTCAAAACGACTAATTAAGAACTAGAAAATATTATTGAATGTGGTGAGTGGGCTAGAAAAACTATGACTGGTATCATATTATGTAAAAAAGGACCATGATCAAGAATATGAAAATCATATATATTGAGCGTTTAGATGAATTTCAACCCCCTCCTCCCCCCCAACATGCTCGACAATTAAGGAGTGGGGGTGGAGTCTGAAATAATATTTCGTGGGATTCTCCTACATGACATGACAAGAAATAGTCCCCTCCTAACAACTTTCAAAACCATTGTTTCATCCGTTAAAATTGTTGTTGAATGTGGTGAGTGGGATGGAAAAGATATGAATGGTAAAAATTAGAAATGTTAGGTTTTATGTGAAGTCAAATGTCAACCATCTTCGTTAGCCACATACCAAGTCACATTCCAAATCATGCACACAACAACTCATAATGGATACCATTGTGCAAGATGTGTTGATAAAAAAATCAAAGTCTCATGCATATAAAAATGTTTCTTTACCCATGATGAATGTGGTAATAAAACCAAACTTACGAAAATCAGAACAGATCAGGGATACATTACGTTATCCATTGAGCAAATGATATTTCTATATTTTGTTTCAAGATGGGGAATATATCTTTCTTACATGCTTTGTTGGCACAGTGTCAACAGGGATTATAGAATGCTATTTGAATGGCATGTCTCTGCATTCCTTTGTTGGAGCTCCACCATGTTTTATGACTCTAAAATAACTCTTGAAAATTATTAAAAATAAAAATAAAATATTAAAATATAGAAAAAAAAATCAAGGCATTTGTTATAGAGAGATAAACATTATTGATGGAAAGCATGATTTCCCTTAGTCAATGCTTTTAATATGAATAAATATGGGAGTTGGAATTAATATTGCTTACCATACATGGGAGCATTTACTAAATGGAATTACACTAGGAGCACAAATTATCTTATGTAAAATTGGATATTCTCGATTTTATTCAATGGAAAGAGGAACTAACTTGATACGTGCTTTGATAGTAGTGGTTGGAAACAAGTGTGATCTCATTAACATGAGTTATGGGATCCTACAATGCCACCTAATTATGAGTTTTTCATTAACCTTACAAATGAAGTAGTAAATAAATATGGAGTATTATTTGTTGGCAATCATGGGACATCATCAAGCACTCTTGTTGCTCTTGGTGGGATGAGCTCAAGGATCATAAGTATAACAACCTATGTTTCATTATCCTTCACTTCTGTTGCTCACTGTGTAATTGATCCACCCCCAAAAGGGCTTGAGTATAAATGGTTTGGTCATGGGTCAATATTTAATGGTGACTTAGGAGTTTGTTTAAGTGTTCCCAATTTTATATATGCTCCTGTCCCTAAATTGACATTATTGAGGCTAGTGCTAAAGAATGGGATTTCCATGGCTTCTCCATGTGCTTGCCGTAGTGTTTCTCTTTTGCTTAGTTCCATGAAGGCAGGGGATCTTCCTATAAACATGTAAAATATACATAAAGCTTTGAAGAATGTGACAAACATCATTGGTAATGAGCCAAAAGAAAAATTAGTATATGAACATTGGTTGATGAAAGTTGATCAAGCATATGAGTATCAACAAAATTGCAAGGATGTATCTATTTTTAAGTATCGAGTTAAAATCAATTAGAGTGTGAAATTATTGGTTAAGTTGCGATATGGATTGTATTTCCAATATATCATCATGGTCAAAATCATCTTTCTCTAACAATAGCATTTTTCAGTTCTCAAAAGGAAACAACAAATATTGGAGAGATTGTAGGGAGAAAATTTATTTTCGGAATTGATTTATACAAGTGTAAAGTGAGGAATTATAAGGAAAATTTCTTATCTTAGAAATAGTTTCACATATTCAGGAGTAAAGGTAACATTCTAAGACCATATAGGTGAAAATTCAAGACATTCCAATGGGGGGTTAGAGAAATAATTTCTTGGCAACAAGAGGTTGTGTCGCAATAAAGCCTGAGAGGTTGCTTGTAAGATTTTAAGATCTATAAAACTTTGAGAGACTCACTTCTCATTTGCAGAGCCCCATTCCTATCTATTTTATATGTTTAAAAATCTTATTTATCACCTCTTTCTTTCTAAATGTAAATTTAATCCCTGTAAGCAAAAGCTTATATATTCAAAGATTAATCAAAGAAAGTATGTGTTAGAGATTTCATGATATGAAACCAACTCCAAAAATAGAAGAAAAGAGAGATCAATGCCTTAGAATTCAGCCGCTTCGAGGGGGAAACTTCCTTTACATTACATAAATGAAAAATTATTGGATGACACAAATGAAAAAACCTCCTGATATATCTAGAAGTCCATGGGGTCACAATATGATCCTAGATGACCTAACAATAATAATGTAAGGGCGCAATAATAACGATACTGGGGTTACAGGAGTACAAAAATAAAAATAAGGGGGATACACTAACAACAATAAGGGACTACACTAGTAATATAGGGACCTAACATGCCCCTCTCCTTCAAAAAAGTGTTGTCCTCAACACTTGAGTAGCTTTGGGTGCTTCTGTATAAAATTATCATCCTCCCACGTAGAATCTTCAGTGGGTAAGTTCTTCCACATGATGAGATACTCTAAAATTGATTGATTTCGTAGTTGTCAAGTTATTGTTTCCGTGATTGCTTCAGGTTCCAATATGATTTTCCTTCCTCATCAAGTTCTGGAAATATTGTTTGAACTAGAATTTTTTCACCTATAACCTTCTTTAAGCACGAAACATGGAAAACTGGATGCACTCGAGAAGAAGTAGGAAGCTCCAATTTGTATGCCATAGTACCAATATTTTGCAACACCTTTTAAGGACCATAGTACTTTGGTGATAATTTATTATCCTTCTTAGCTTGATTGAGGGAAATTAGTTTGTATGGTTGTAGCCGTAAAAATACCCAGTCTCCTACATCAAAAATTCTCTCACTGCAATGTTGATCTGCATGTTGTTTCATTTGATTTTGTGCAAAATTTAGGTTATCCTTTAAGAGTTGGAGAACTTCTTGTTGATGCTCGATGTGATATTCCACTACTTGAACCTTAGAATTTTCTCTTAAAGATGATGTGATGGACGGTGGATGATATCCATAAAGTGCCATAAATGGGGTCATTTTCGCTGCAGTATGGAAGGAAGTGTTATACCACCATTTAGCCAAAGGTAACCACTTGACCCATTGTGTTTGTTTATCAGATACAAAGCAACGAAGGTATCCTTCCAAAAATTTATTCACTATCTCAATTTGACCATCGGATTGAGGATGATACGATGAGCTATGAACTAGTTGAGTAACCAAACAAGAAAATAATTATGTCCAAAAATTTCCAGTAAAAATGGTATCTCTATCACTTACAATAATCTTTGGGTATCCATGTATCTTTTGAATTGTTTCCATAAATGTAGTAGCAACTGTACTTGCTTTAAATGGATGAGATAATGCACAAAAGTGTGCATACTTGGTAAGTCTATCAACTACCTACCATGGTAAAACGTGTCTTCCTTGGACTTAGGCCCAAACTGTGATAAATCCTTCATCCTTGACGTTGACTTCATGGAGTGGATAAAGGTTGTAAGAAGACCAGAAGTTAATTGTCTCAACTTTATTTTGTTGGCAAACCAAACATTCTGCCACAAACTTTTGAATATCAGATTTAAGGCCATCCCAAAAAAATTATTTCTTCACCCTGTGGTAAGTTTTTAAAAATCCTGAGTGTCCTCCTAAAGGAGAAGTGTGCAATTCCAAAATATTCTTTTTTTTAGTTGGGAATTCTTAAAATTATATAAGCGATCTTTGTACCATAAGGAATCATTTTTCCAATTAAATGTAGCAAGCGTACTAGGATCTTGCTGCAAATTTTGAATGAGTGTCCACACTTCTTCGTCCTTCTTCCATTCATCCCTTGCTTCGGTTATCCAATCTGGTTGGATAATAGAAATGGCACAAAGCAATGCTTCCACCTCCTCATTCTTTCTTGAGAGTGCACCTTCAACAACATTTAGCTTCCCTTTTTTGTAGATGATTTCAAAGTCATAGCCCAACATCTTTGTGACCCATTTTTTCTACTCTTCTGAAGATAGTCTTTGTTCCAAAAAGTGTTTAAGACTATCATGATCAATTTTTACCTTGAAGTGTCTTCCCATTAGGTAAGGTTTCCATTTCTTTAGCGCATGTAGTATTGCTAACATTTAATTTTCATAAATAGCTTTATGTAAATAATTTCCTTTGATTGGACGACTGTAAAAAGAAATGGGTCTTCCTTCTTGCATTAAAACAACACCAATTCCATTTCATGAGGCATCACATTCCACAATAAAGGTTTTTGTGAAGTTTGGCGTAGCTAAGACCGGTGATAGGCACATTGCCTCTTTAAGATGTTCAAAGGCCTTATTTGCTTTAGGAGTCCATGAAAATGCATCTTTCCTCAATAATTTTGTTAGAGGTGCTGCTATTCTCCCATAATTCTTAACAAACTTGCGATTATACCCTGTTAACCCGAGAAATCCTCACAACTACTTTATGGTTGTGGGGAATTTCCATTCCTTAATGGTTTTAATTTTGTTAGGGTCTACCTTAACACCCTCGTGAGATACAATATGACCCATATATTCCACCTCTTGTACTCCAAATAAACATTTGGATGTTTTTGCATATAATTGTTTCTCTTCCAATAGTTTTAGCACCATGTCAACATGTTGAACATGATCCTTCCAAGACATGTTGTAGATTAGTAAATCATCAAAAAATATTAGCACAAATTTTCTAAGGAAGGTTTTGAAAATGGAATTCATCAACCCTTGAAATGTAGAAGGTGCATTTGTAAGGCCAAAAGGCATGACCAAAAATTCATGATGACCCTCATGAGTTCAAAATTTTGTTTTTGGAATATATTCAGTCTTCATTCTAATTTGATGATATCCTGAACAAAGATCCAACTTGGTAAAACAAATTTCTCCATATAATTCATCCAATAATTCATCAATCACAAGAATGGGAAATTTATCTTTAATAGTGAGCTTATTGAGCTCCCTATAATCCAGACACATGTGCCATGATCCATCCTTCTTGTGCACCAATACTATTGGAGCACAGAAAGAACTTTGACTAGGTTGAATTATACCAGGCTCTAACATTTTTGCAATCATACATTCAGTTTCACTCTTTTGGACATAAGGATATCTATAAGGCCTGATGTTTGGAGGAACACTTCCTGGAATCAAATGAATAGCATGATCATGATCATGAAAAGGTGGAGTCTATTGGGAGTTTAAAACACCTTGGAATGATTATCCAAGAAATTTTGGAGATCTGGATAAACAGATGATTTTGATGTTAGAACTTCTAGTGAGCATAATTGTGCAATTATGCCTCATTGTTCTTTCTTCAGAAGCTTTTTCATGACATTAGAGCTTATTATCTTTCTGGGCTTCCCTGTGATACCCCTTAATTCAACTTCCTTTCCTTCCGAAAAAAAATTCAAGAAAAGTTCTTGAAAATTAAAAGCTACCATCCCCAAAGATTGTAACCATTGTACTCCTAGTAAAACATCAACACCTCCCATTGAAATTGAAAGCATTGGAATATTCAATACATATTCCCCCATGGTTAGCTTGGTATTATGGCATTTTCTAGAGCAATTTATAGTTCCTCCATTTGCAACTATCACTTGACATTATAGTGTTGGGTATAGAATACAATTCAATTCCTTGGCTAACTTACAATGAATAAAACTATGGGTACTACCCAAATCAATCAACACTAATACCTTTTTCTTCTTGATATGTCCTTCTATCTTGAGAGTTTGAGGAGTGGTACTTCCAGCCAATGCATTACATGAGATGGTCAGACTCATTTCTTCTTCTTCTAGGATTGGTTCCTGGTGTATATCCTCTTCTTTTGAAGTTTCTTGTTCATTTTATTCCTCCTCTTCACAATCTATGTAAAATCATTTCTTCTCAGCACACTTATTACCTTTAATGTATTTTCTATCACAACTGTAGCAAAGACCTTTTGCTCTTTTTTCTTCCAATTTTTGTGGTGTCAACCTTGTAGGTTATGGAAGTCTAGGAGTAGCAACACTTACATCTTTATAGATGTTAGTTGTAGGTTTCCTTGTCACCATAATTTTACATTCAATTTTTATTTCCAACCTGAATGCCTCCTCCAATGAATCAGGTTCCCAAACGTGAACCTCATGTTGGATGTTATCCTTTAAAGTCCTTATGAAGACATCAATACTGTGTTCCTCTAGAATATCAGTTACCCTTATATTCAATTTTTGGAAGTCCTTAATGTTCTCCACCACTAAACCCTTTTGTTTGAGATTTATCAATTGGCTAAAAAAGGTGTTTCTCTTTGTATCCTCATAATGTGCTATCATTTCCTTCATAAAAATTGACCAAGTGACAATTTTTTTATGGGAGTAAAGCCATCGATACCATACAAATGTATTTTGTTCTAAATATAAAGTTGCAATGTGTACCTTTTGTGTGTTTTTCACATTATTGAGATCAAAATATTGCTCCATATGTAGTATCCATGTTACAGGATCCTTGCCATTAAACTTCCTCATATCTATCTTTGGAATATGGCAGGTCTTCCATCCAACATTAGAGTTTATGAAATAACGATTGACATTTATTTTTTTCTCATCATGAGTTTCCTCTACTATATTTTTGCCATTAGGAAACATTTCTTGTATCAACTTTGTCAAACCTTTCATGTCTTCTTTTAGATCATTCTTCATGTTTTCCATTTTCTCATTGATATTAGCTTCCATGTCTTCCATGCCAGCTTCCATGCCATCCATGTCACTCTTAAAACCATGCCTTTCTTCAAACCATCCATATTAGCTTCCACACCTTTCTTCAAAACTTCCATTTCATTTTTTGCTGCTCTTTGCGAGAGCGAAATTTTTTGCACTTGCTCTTGTAATTTTGATATGTCATGTTGCATTTATTTGTCTTCATGAGTCATAGTAGAGCCTTTTGGAGTCTTAATGGGTGTTGAATTATTTTTTGGGGGCATTTTAGAACCCAATACTGATATCTACTCTACAATATTCCCTTGGAATCAATTCAAACTGATTCTTCAAACAAGACTTATGTAATTTGGAAAAACAAATACACACCTTTTTCTTGCTTTTGAGGAGCTCGATATTGAAATTGAATTATGTCTGTGATTTAGGATCTTCAATATCTGAAATTTGGTCTTGTAGTATCCCTCTGAATCTTCTTTCGAATGCCACAGTTCTAACCTGATTTGGATTCTTCAAGGCAAAGTTATGCCCAATATCCCACAATGACCTAATAATGGACTGGTTTAGTAGAGAGAAATTGTACGACGTGCCACATATCACTGTTTCCTCCTTCAATTCTGAAATTGATATAAAAGAAACCAAAGTCCTTGTACTTGTGGCCACTTTTTACAGAATTCCAATCCGATGCTCAGAGAGAGAGTTATGATGATTTTCCCCAAGTCACCTCTTTTAGATGAAGTGCGGGAGCCTAAAAAAACCCTAACTTCCACAGATCACATCTTCGAAAATATTGCAAACCAAGATCTGAAATTTTTACACGAGGTTCCTGAGGATTTCAGCTTTGCAACTTCGTGGAAAAATTTTTATAGTGAAAATTCCATGATGACCTATTTGGAGCAGCGAAACCCTAGAATCCAAAGCTTTGATACCAATTTTATGAAACCAACTCCAAAAATAGAAGAAAAGAGAGATCAACGCCTTATAATTCAGCCAATTCGAGTGGAAAACCTCCTTTACATTACATAAATGAACAATTATTGGATGATACAAATGACAAAACCTCCTTCTATATATAGGAGTCCATGGGGTCACAATATGATCCTAGCCGACCTAACAATAATAATGTAAGGGCACAATAATTACAATATTGGGGTTAGATGGGTACAACAATAACAATAAGGGGGCTACACTAACAAAAATAAGGGACTACACTATTAATATAGGGACCTAACATTTCATGTGTCAATTTTAGTCTTCTGTAAAGTGTTTATGTACAGGGAAAGGATTATGAGATTGCTTTCAGCCCTTTTCACATATATTTAGGGTATACATTTTAAATATACGTCCAGATTTATTTTGTTGGATCCATCATTATATTCCATCAGACTTATTCCATTTCAACTTGGAAAAAAATCCCTTATTCATTGTTGAGTATGACATCCAGTTTTTTTCTCTTTCTCTTTCACCTTTCATCATCAAGTTCTGTGCTTTTTATTTTGAGACTCCAATGGCCAACGGATTAGGCCTTAAATATAAAGTTTGTAATATTTCTTCCATTCCCCTACCATTTATATCATTGTCACTCTTTCTATTATTTCTTACCATTTAAATCTTACCACTAAGCTTAGTGCATAACTTGTTACCTACACAATAAGTAACCAATTATCTTGAATTTGTTGAGGGACCCCCCTATGACCTAAGAGCTAGATTGAGGTCAAAATTTAGTTTGCAAATGCCTTGGCATAGTTCCTAAATAGGAAAAAGTAATCTCAAGGGAACACCATCAAATTCACATCACAAAGAATTGAAAATTTTCTATGGTGCTCTACAAAGATCAAGTCCAGTACTTAAGTGTGACAAGGATCAGACATAGGTTGTGCATTTTGACCTAGAAACTCCACATTTTATGACTCCATTGGAATTCAATGGTGAATTAAGTCGTTTCTCTTATAGCTGCAAGGTATCCACCTTTTTATTTTTCAAATGTATAAGGTTTTCCAAATCCAACATGTGACATAAAATACTTGAGAGATTGCCTTCTGAAATTTAAAGGAGATGATGATGATACCTGCTTGACACTTGAATTATTTTCCTTCAATTATGCATCAGTTGGGTGTTTCTCACGAAGATTTTCTAATGAAAAAAATCATGATGTCACTAGATGAAGATGCCAAATGATGGTACAAATATTTATCTAGTGCTATTATTTATCTATTAAAATACTTTCATAGAGTGTTTCATTCCTACTGTAAGAGAATCTAACTTATTGAACTTCTCTTGAAAGGTTATTGTGAGATGATTAAATTTAAATTTTTTCTAGTAATGGAAATCAAGGTGATTTATGCACAAATATATTGAAGATTTATCACAAGGAAATAATGAAGCACTCATTATTCCTCATAATATTTTTGGTATTAAATGGGAGTTTAGTAATCAATACATTAGTGATTTATTTTCAAATCATTTTGAAGATAAAATAATTTATGTAAATAACTTAAATCTAGAAGCATCATCATTGAATTATGAATTGAAAATTTCAAAAATTTATATCAATAAACCAATATATGATGATGATAATTTTTCATTTCAGCAAGTTTTTGTTCCAAAGTCTTCTAAATATTTTCCTATCTACGAGGAAAATGAAAAAAATAAATTTAAATTATAAATGTAAGACTCATACCTCATCAATGAAGTACGGAGATCCAAAATTTTCGAAGGCTAAGCTTTTTGAATCAAGAGGAAATTTTTCATGTTCATGAGGATCCAATAGCAATTTGGATGGATTCTTTGTTATCAAAAGTATTAGATGTTGTAGGTTTTAGCAAGATAATGGTTTGTTACTATAAGTATACATTGCCAATATAATTTTTATTACACAAATCATATTTCTGTTGTTCTTTCTTAAACAACTATGAGAAAAAAATATCATTCCATCATAAAGCTAACCTAGTATAAATAAAAATATGTTTACCTTACCAAAGAGTTTAGTTGCTTAGTGTAGGATTTGAATGTACATAAATAAGCTCGCAAAACAAGCACTTGATATTCAGTTTTTTTTAGTGGTTGGTATAGTCTATTTTTGAAACAAAGAAAATGGTTTTAGAGTAGGTTTCACGTTCAACTTCTATTTTTTTTAATAGATTTCAGGAACTAATTTGTAGAGCAATAATGAAGGCACTCGGTCTGCTTATTCTTAGCTACTCATAGGTAGGTTTCAAGTTCAACTTCTATGGTTTTTAAAATATTACAGGAACTAATTTGTAGACCATTATTAAGGCACCTGGTCTACTTACAGGGATATTTTATACCCATGGAGTTAGATGTTGTAATTAAAAATATGACTAAGTCAAATTTTTTATTTTTATTTTATTTTTGTAATACTTGTGCACAAGTCATCATTTTTTGAAGACAATAATCAAAAATTCCAATTACAGCTCCAGTTGTCTCTCCTAAAGGGCCTTCATGTAAACCCGCTTTTACAAGGTTGACTAAAACCCACGGAAGTAGGAGAAAATATCCAATTTTGATTCTCATTCTTGTGATAATGACTGACATTAAATCATCAATCTAGAAGCGTAAGCTTAGAGATATTGCATAATATGTGAAAAGATCGGGTTATTAATGTACCTTCTAATATATCATTGCAAAAGGAAAATATTGTAACAAAACCAAACAAATAAAACTCAAAACCACAAGGAACTCATTCTTTAGATAATAAGTTGAAGGGTAGTTTTGTACCGGCTATAGTCAAAGGTTTCCTGACAAGTCTCAAACCTTATATTTAGTATAACTTGGTCCTCTATGGTTTTGAACAATGATTAAAGCATTCAAGAATAAAGTCTAAGGGTCGTTTCTATCTATGGTTTCAATCCAAGGTCCCTTTAGTAAGAAATCCATCATTACCATAGAGTAGCAACATCAAAAGGAACTGTAATAGGCAACAATATGTTGGTAAAGCACTTCAGGAGCTGGGCCATTACGGGACACTAATACCCAATAGTGTCCATTGATTTCCATGAACATGTTATGACCAATATGATGGTTTTGATGTAGGAATATGTCTTGGTTTTTGGAACTTTCGATGTGAGGAAACCTTGCCAAAGGATGGATCACCCGAGGGATTTTGTAGCAGAGAAGGGGATACCAGCGGAACTGGGAAGGTGTGTGATTGCATGGAAAGGGGTGACTAGATTTCCTGAGGGACTATGTAATAGTGAAGGGAATGTAGGGGATGGATTTTTTTTTGGTCATCAACATTGTTAGATGGAATCAAATGCACATTGGGAGTACGCCCTAGAACAATGACCCAAATATTGTTCACTGAGGGAAAAAGTAGTGAAAGGATCGTAGCATAGGACATTGGATGTGGGTTGAATTTGGAAATGGATTCTAGACTTCCTTGGAAGGGGGTGAATATTGGTAATAGTTTTTAGGGTGGAGTTGTGAGCCTTTGGATTCCATTTTTTAATGATGCGGGCACTATATCATTTTATTTGTTGGTCAGAGAACATGTGCATATGTATATATGTGTATGTTATTGTAAACCTCCATAGATCGTATGGTTATTTTTTGGTTGAAGCAAATGTGCATAAGCATACATGGTTTTTATTGTAGATATCATAATGAGTTATGTTATAAAGCTCTATTAAGTGGTATTTTTTTCATGTTGGTTTTGTTTTTCAGTAGGATTTCATTGTAAATACTGCATCGAGCTAAGTTAAAAATCTCCATGGGTAGTATGTTTTGGTTTTCAACAGTCTTGCTAATCATAGGTGTCATAGAACACTAAGGATGGTGTTCCCCTAAGGGGGAGGGGTATGTAATAGCACTGAGTTAAAAGTTCATGTAATAAATTAAATAAAGGAAAAATAAGACCAAGGTCATGAGATACATATTCCAAGTTGAATGTTGGGAAAAACATCCTAGTGGGTGTTCATTTTGGTTTATTACGGCTAAGAAAATTAGCAAAGGCATATGCAAAGGAAAAGAGGCATTAATTGGAATTTTATTTATGGAAATAAAGGAAAATAAGAGAAAAGGGAGATGAAAGGTCACAAGTTTCCATGAGAGGGAAATTGAAGTAAAAATAGAGGAAATTGAAGAAAATAAAGGCCTCAATGATCAAAAGGATTTTGAGGATCAATTCATGGTTTTTGTCAGCATGAATTTGGAATTGGTTTTAGAGAGAGAAGAGAACCAAGAGGAGGAAGCAAGCAAGCAAACAAAGGAATGCCAAGGAATGTAAAGGACAAACAAGGAAAAGTTAGATCAAGCAGCTTCAACAAGAAGACTTGTAGGTAACAGGTTGCATGTGTGATTTCCTAGTTTGTTTGTGAATGCATGGTACATGCATGCATATATTTGGTTCTCTTATTGTCATGGGCATGGGATTTTCTAGGTGTGACAGGGATTTCAACCTTGCCTTACCATTTCTAGATAACCATGGTGTGATGGGGTTCTTTTATTTGGTTGAGCTTTGGATTATAAAATGGTTTTGGAACCAGGTGAGGTGATCTCAGGAAAATTCCCATAGGGCCTAGGAATCCCTTCACCAGTTTTGGTAGGATTATGGTAAATCCTGAATATGGAGATATGAAAATTCCTCAAGTTATTGGTGAAGAAACACGGATGCATCCAAGCTTTTTTTTTTCCTTGTAATCCCTTGACGGATTTTGGAGGGATTGTAGTAAAGCCTGAGGGTGGAGGTGGTTTAATCTCTGGGAAGCCCTAGTTGGTTGTGTTCTTTTTTTGGGCCTAGTAATCCCCTGATCAGTTTTGGAGGGACTGCGGTAAAGCCTAAGGGTGGAGGAGGTCTAATATACAAAAAGGCCTAGTTGTTTTATCTTGAGTTTGACATTCATGCTTGGAATATGGCATGGGGGTGATTAGCTGAAAGGAAGATTTGGTTTATCCCAATCTATGGTTAGGTGGTACGTGAAAGTCCCTGACTTCGTTGGATTTTACATATGTTAATAAGGTCTCCTTTCCTCTTGTATTTCATGAGTACTTGTACTTGTTATTATGTGGCTTTGATGGTTGTTATATCATGTTTATTATTCTAGTTATATGCTGGTTATAAGCATGGTTCCATAACAGGTTCTAGCTATGGCTCTCGATGTGTTTGATTTGTTGATGAATGGTTAATGAATGCATGACCTAACCATATGTTATTTCAGATATTATGAAAAGGCATTAGACCTTCTTGATGATTCTCAGATAAATATCATACCCCTATGTTTAGATATGAATTCATTACTTGTAAATTACATGTTCTCAATATGTTTGACGAAATGACTGTCATGGTTAGGCCTGGTTAGGTTAAGTCTTTGATAAAGTTTGGTATGGATGGTTTTTTAATAAATTTATTTATCATTTAGAAGGTTTCATTGAGTTTTAGGCAATGGTATATAGGTTGACCTGTAATTTAGGCACATAATCCAAGACCGCACGCTCAAAAATAAGGAATTTGGGTCATAATTGCACCCTTTCAAGCTTATGCATGTGGTTGGAGGTATATAACCACATGGATGCCTTTTCATGCATGTGATTATAGCTTAGAGTTTGTCCACTTGGGATTGTTCTTTAGCTCTTGGGTGTCTTGTATTCCCTGTAAGATGTCATATTGTGGTTGGTAAGTCACAAATGTTAGCCCCACTTCCTTAATTGAATCTAATAGGTTGGGCCATGTCATAGTAGCTCTATGTATCATGTTTACCATGATAGTCTAGTGAAAGTGGGTAAATGTGGGAGGGGTGGTTATAAATACCCACCATAGGATGCACTGAATACCATTGTTCACCACACATTGTTGGAAATGCCATTAAAAATTTAAAAGTCTTACTTATATAAAATTTATGTATCTTGGCCCCTGATGAATGTGGTGCTAAGCCTATAACTTACCCATGAAAATTGGAACAGAGCAGGGATACATTACATTATCCAATGAGAAATTGAGAGTTCTGAATGTTGTTTCAAGAGGGGAAATTTGTCTTTCTTGTGGTGCTAAGCCTATAACTTACCCATGAAAATTGGAGCAGAGCAAGGATACATTACATTTTCCAATGAGAAATTGAGAGTTCTGAATTTCTTTTCAAGAGGGGAAATTTGTCTTTCTTGTAGGCTCTGTAGGCATAGTATCAACAGGAATGCAACATGCTCTTTGAATTACATGACTATACCTTCCTTTGTTGGAGATCCACTATGTGCTACGACTCTAAAATAATTGTTGCCAATTATTAAAAAAAAAAAACAAAATATTAAAAGATTGAAAAAAAAATCCAAGGCATTGGTTACAGATGAGATAAGCATGATTGATAGAGAGCATGATTACCCTCGGGAAATTCTTTAACAAAACTAAATATGGGAGTTGGCGTTACTACTTCTTACCATCCATAGGAGAATTTTTTGAATGGAATTGCATCGGGATCACAAATGATCTTATGTAAAATTCAATATTCTCTATTGTAGTGAATGGAAACAAAAATTGGTTTAATACATGATATAATAACAGTATTTTAGAACAAATGTGATCTCATTAACATGAGTTGCGGGGAACCTACCACTCTACTTAAATATCAATGTTTTTTTGAACTTGCAAATGAATTGGTAAAAAGATATAGATCAATATTTGTTCACAATGATGGCCCATCATTAAACACACTTGGTGCTCTTTGTGGGACAAGCTCAAGCATCATAGGTATAGAAACCTATGTTTCTCTTTTGTTGTGTAGAAATGTGGTGTATAATTTCAACTGCTCAAAAAATTTTAATCTAAATCAAGAGACACAATCTTACTCTACTATTTTGTTGAATTCAATTCATAATTTAGAACATCAATATCAGACATGCAAAAATAAATAACACACATGAACAATATTTTTTTCTAGAGGAAAGCAACTGCTAAAACCCCCTTAAGCTTTCTTGCATTAAATCAAATGAATGGAGATGTATTACAATTGCTTGCTTGCTCTGAGCACTCTCTCCAAGTGAATAACCTATCTCTCAGCTTAATGAGAAGCTCTGACCCAGACTTAGTAAATTTTTGCCTCAGCTTGAGCCCCTATTTCCTTGCTCAAATCCTGAGGAATTAGGACCCTATTATTTAGGAAATTTCCTCCAATTGATTGTGCAATTCCCAAGGTTCATCATCTAATTGCATGCAACATTTGTACACTCAAGAATAGTTTATAACTAATGTTATATTGCCTTGGAATCTCCGCCATAGTTGGGGAACTTGAATACTCTACATGAACTAGCTATTATGGGCTAATTGATCAGTTAATTGGATTATCACTAAGTTAGATTTTTTGTCCCATTGCACAACTGACCTTCCACTAGCTCCTTCAACATTTAAAACTAGTTTAACTGAAAACAACTTGAAATAACTGACCTTGATTGCTACAAATTAGAAATCTCACATGCTTAACTAAGCTCCAAGTCCTCTAACTCAAATTTACTAAGCTAATTAAGTGACAAGAGCCATATCACACAATTTAATTTCATCCAAGTTTTCTATTGATGTGGAAATTAAAATTTTCTCAATTTGACCAAGGAAAAGTCAAATTGAAACTTTATTGTTGCATTTTTCAACACTCCCTCTCAGCAAGAAAGGGATTATCAACCACCCATATCCTGCGCCTATGGAATTCAAACTTCCCTCTTGACAATGCCTTTGTCAATATTTCAACATCTTGTTCCTCTGTCGAAACGTATTGTAGCAACATTATCCACCTCTGCACACAATCTCGTAAATGGTGATACCATATATCTATATGCTTGGATCGATCGTGAAATAATGGATTCTATGAGAGCTTGATGAAACTATTATTATAACAATAGATCACAGTTGCATCCATCATCTGACCAAACATTCCCACAAGTATCTTTCTCATCCATATTTCCTCACATGTTTCTTGACTTGCAGCCATGTATGCTTCTACTGAGCTGAGTGCCACAAAAATTTGCTTCCTTCTGTATTAGGAAATAATTGTGGACCCAACACTAAAAATTTCACCTGATGTACTCTTTCAGTCGGATGGACTCCCTGCCCAATCTGCATTTGTGAAGCCACACAACGTCACTCCCTCTATCTTTTTATACCAAAAGCCACGCTAGGTAGTGCCTCTGAGGTACCGTAAATCATGCTTTGTTTCCTTCCAATACAATTTGATTAGCCTAACCACAGCTTGGCTCAATTGGTTGACTACATAGCACACATTTGGTCGTGTGTTCACAAGATACATTAGTGAACCCACTAGTTGTCTGTAAATGGTAGCATCCACTTCTTCACTTGAAGTGGCATCCTCTTTCCTCTAGTTGGTCGCTAGAGGTGTATCCATGGGTTTACAACTCACCATGTGGAATCTCCATAGTATCTCATTTGCATACTTTCCTTGAGACACAAAAAATTCCCCATCGCCTTTCCATACTTCCAACCTGAGGAAGTAATGATGCATGAGACTCATGTTCTTCATCTAAAATTCCCTTGCAAGGTCCTCCTTGCAATATTTGATCATGTACTCATCACCAGTTAATATTAAATCATCAAAATATAAAACAATAATAACCAATTTACCTTCTACCAAAATATGATAGAGGTTCACATCTGCTTCACTTTTGGTGAAGCCCAAACTAGTGAGATAATTGTTGATCCTAGTGTACTAAGCACGAGGTGCTTTCTTGAGACCGTACAATGCGCGCTTGAGTTTTCACACATGAGACTCTCGATAAAATGTATCAAAACCTTCTGGTTGCCCTATTACACCTCCTCCTCAATAACCCCATTAATAAATGTTATTTTTACATCCATCTAGTGGATCTTCGACCCCATCTGTGCAGCCAGTGCAAGAATTGATCTAATGGATGAATACATTTCTACAGGATAAAAGGTTTCCTCATAGTCAATTCCCTCAAATTGAGAGAATATTTTGGCCTCAAATATGGTCTTATACTCCTATATGCTTCTGTTTTTTGCATGCTTAATCTTGAAGATCCATCTTGAACTCACGACTGATTTATCTGCTAGTCTTGGGACCACTTCCCAAACATGATTCTTTATAATGGATTCATATTATTCTAGAATTACATCAACCTGGATAGGTTTCTCAACTACTTCCTCGAAATATGATGGCTCAATATATATAAGTTCAATCATTAAAGCCATGTAGCCAGTGTACCTCTCAGGTGACCTCCTTTTCCTGCACAAATTTAAAGGAGCTCCCATACCCTCCCTCGTATTTTAAGATCACATCATAACCACGATATTCCAAAGCTGTAACAAAGATAATATTCTTCCTTAGGCTTGTCACAAACATGACATCTTTGAGGTGAAGAGGAGATCTCAACTCCCTCTGAAAGGTTTATGTACCAATCCTGGTAGCACTATAACTTTTGTTATCCCTCGGCTCAATATTCATCTTGAGATATTTCTCCTTTAGGTCACTGAAAAAATATCTACACCCTGCCATGTGGAATGAGGCACCATATTACAAGTACCACAAAATCACCATCACAATTTTGGCCATGCATTTGATAAGAGTGAAGTCAACCTCGACCTATGAAGCCAAGGCTTCACCTACTACTCCTCCCGAGTTCTTCTTGCTCAAATTTTGGTGTGGCCACTTTGTGGCATAGTGCGCGAATTCATGAAAAATGAAGCATTTGATTTTGGACAAGTCTTTCTTCTTGCCCCATTTGCTGGATTCTAGTTTGGTTTGAGGTTTTTTCCATTTTCCCTTCTTTTCCTTTCCAACCAATGCAAATTTTTCTTCATCCTCGCCCTTGGATGAAGTTTCATCTCTGATATTTCTGTTGATCTCTTCTTGTACCAAATCGGACCATAAGTGTTCCCAATTTGGTAATTTCTCCCTCCCACTCACCAAGACCTTGTAGCTATGCCAGCTTTTAGGAAGGATTATAAGAGCTAGGCTCACTAGGTCATCTTATGCAACATCAACATCAACTCCTCCAAGTTCATCATGAACTTTTGTAAATCCTCTCAGATACTACAAAATAGTGTCATTCTTTTTCATCTTGATATTTTGAAGTTTGTCTTTGAGGGCTAGTTTCTTATGGTCACTGCTATTCTTGAACATCTTTGTGAGTGCCTTCCAAACTACGAAAGGAGTTTCTTTCCCATGGATATTTGAGAGAATGTGGTCTCACAGTCCCTCCAATATTATTCTCCTTGCCTTGGCTACATCTTTCTTCCATTAAGATATGTATTGGGCATCAACTGGTCATGGTTTGCAATGTTTATCTTGACATATTCTAGCAATCAGTTGTCGTCAAACATTGCCTCCATGTGATCCTTCCATGCAATGAAATTCAAGCTTCCTTCCAAGGCATAATCTAATCTCAGCCTATTGAAGGTAATCTTCCCAACACTGAAGAGATCCACTGAAGCTGAAAATTCGGTCCTCTAGAGAAAGAAATTCAAAATTTGTGTTCTAATGTGAATCATACTTTGATACCATGTAGAAATGTGGTGTATAATTTCAACTTCTCAAGAAATTTTAATCTAAGTCAAGAGACACAATCCTGCTCTACTGTTCTACTGAATTCAATCCACAATTTAGAACATCAATCTCATACACGCAATAAGAAATAACACACATGAAAAATATTTTTTTCTAGGGAAAGAAACTTCTAAAAACCCCTTAAGCATGCTTACATTAAATCAGATGAACATATATGTATTACAATAGCTTGCTCGCTTTGAGCACAACCTGCAAGTGAATAACCTATCTATTTGATCAATGAGAATATTTGACACAAACTTAATTAATGTATTCCTCAACTTGAGCTCCTTTTCCTTGCACAAATATTAAGGAATTAAGCCCCTATTATTTAGGAATTTTCATCCAATTGATTGTGCAATTCTCAAGGTTGATCATCTGCATGCAACAAATGTACACTCAAGACTAGTCTACAATTGATGTTACACTACCTTGGAATCTCCACCACAGCTAGGGAACTCAAATATCTGCATGCACTAGTTATTTTGGGATGATTAATCAGTTAAATGGATTATCACTAAGTTATATTGTTGTCCCACTGCACAACTGACCTTCCACTAGTTATATCAACAGTTAAAACTACTTTTACTAAAAACAACTTGAATTAACCCACCTTGATTGCTACAAATTAGTAATCACACATGCTTAACTAAACTCTAAATCCTATAACTCAAATTTACTAAGCTAATTGAGTGACACAAGCCATGTCACAAAAGTTAATTGCATGCAAGTTGCCTGCTAATGTGGAAATTCAAATTTTCTCAATATGACCAAGGCAAAGTCAAATTGAGTCTTTCTTGTTTCCTTTTTCAACATGCTTCTCATTGCATGGTTGAGCCACCCCCAAAAGGGAAATTTTATGTCGATTGTGGATTCTTGGAATATTATGGGAATCCACAATCAACTTAAGCTCAAATATTAGAAGGGCTTGGGTATACACAGTATAACTGTGACCCAACAGTGGATGGTGACTTAGAAGTCTCTCTAAGTTCTCTCAATGGCATTATTTCTCCTGTCCTAGATGGGAATTATAAAGGCGGGTGCTAAAGAATGGGATTTCAATGGCTTATCCATGTGCTTGTCATGGTGTTGTTGTTTTTCTTAGTTCCATGAAGCGTAAGAGTATTTCTATCACTATATGTAAAGTCTTGGGGAATACTATAGCCATCATGGGTAACCAACGAGAAGAAATCTCAAAATTCAATTCAATCCTAATTAAATATAATATTTTGTCCTTATCTCTAATTCTATATTTGAATTTAATGTTAATAAAATTCTAAATATTACTCTTGTATTCTATCTCAATACTTTTATATTCCATATAGATCATTTATAATTTCCTTCCTTTTAGTTAAAATTACTTTAACTTCTCTCCTTTTTATTCTAAAATTTTATTACTAATAATAATAATTTAATCTTATTTTTTGCTATTTCATTCAATTGATCTCTTTCTTAAAAAAAATCATAATTATTTAATCTAATAATTAAATATTAATGTTTTAATATAATCAACTATCCGTTACCTTCCTAACATTAACATCTCTTCAAACATTACTCATTATTTTAATTTTCTCTCTTATAAATTTTCTCTCAACCCAATTCAAACTTTTTCCCCTTCCCTACCCCCCATCATCTCAATCATTTTATTCATTTATTTAAACCTAGTTAATTTCACTAATGTAACTTATTATTTTCATTTAATCATTAACCTAATGCTCATATTTTTTAACCTAACAGTCATATCTATCCTAAATTAATAAAAATATATTATTCTAATATAAACATAAAAATCCTAATGGTGATATCCCTGCTCAGGGTCTAGCAATTTTCGTATCATCATTCTAAGCATATTGTCCCTGAATGATATGTATTTGAAAAATTAAGGTTTGCTGAATTATGCAAGTAAATTTTTATTTCTTTTAGACAATTAGCAAGCTGCAAAAGCACATAAATTAAGTGTTTTTAACTCAGTTTGCAACATAAAAACAGAGAAAATAATACATAAACAATAACACAGGATAACAAAATGATCAAGGAGTTCACCCCTCCTGGGCTACATCTCCTCTTCTAGCTTCCAATGTTGGGCCTCTTTCATTAAGTGATGGTATATGTGAATACATAGAGTGCAAAGAATAATGTTTCCAATTGCTCCATAACAGTTAAAAAACCCCAAGTTGGGCTCTTATTGGGTTCAATTTTTCCAAAACAGAAGAAGTTATGCTTTGATGAATTTTTTTCTGCTAACTAATCTATAAAGTACACTAATGTGCTAACAATCCTATGAATCCACCATTTCGAAACCGCTAAGTGAAAAATTCACCCGACGTCGGCGAGATTCGTGTTGGACTGGGTGCAATTTGTTGTCTGTTTTAAATGCACAATGACCCCCCGTGAGCGGATATTATGGGGCCACGTGCCCTATTTTCTATCATTGGATCTAGGGTCGGGCCAACTCCCACCAATCGTTTAACTCTACTCCGTTGTAGTTAGGTGGTGGTTACTGTGGTTTCGAGGTTGGTTTCAAACCTCATGCCAAACATAAACCTGCATTACATCGTGGTTTGGTCGTGTTACCATCGAGGTATACCAAACCTTAGTGTCAATTGTGGTTGGTGTTGTATGTAACGGGGGCTTGGGCCGGGGTTAAGCCCGAGCCTAGAGTGCCCTGTGCTTGTGATCTCGTGTGTATGGGGTGACCGAGGACCAGGGATTAACCCTAGCCCCGTCCCCCAACCACTCACCAATTAAAATTAAAATACAACACTTGACCATAGTATGTTAGGAACCACTAGTGGTGGAGTGGTAAGGCTTCGTGTTTTCCATCGATAGGTCTCGTGTTCGACCCTCGTAAGGCTCTTTCGGCAATAACCAAATTTTAATATGTCATTGGGAGTCCATGTGGCAGCCATCCATTGGCCCACATGGCTTCCACCCATTGGACCTCGAAAACCAACCAACCAATTATATCACAACAACAATTCGACCAATCAAGATGCAGCATCACCGAACCAATATGAAGTGGACACTTGGAAGTATGCCATTGATCCTTGAAATATAGTCAACTACCTAGTCAGCGTACGATTGCACAGTCAGCGTACAGACTGCATAGTCAACGTACCTGCAACCAACTGTAAATTTTTTAGTTGTTTAGGAAAATGATCATAACACGATATAAGAAGCATACAATATTGTTTTTGAGTGATTCAAGTCACATTGGATTCAGAGTGACGAGATCTATGTTTTGGCACCAATTTTGAGCACTTTTGAACACTTTGAATTTTGAGCACTTTAATGATCCACTGGATCATTCCTCCCCACTTGAAGCTTTTGGACCTCCAAAATATCACTTTCAGTCAACAAACAGATGAGGGTACAATTCCCTCACCCTTCCAATCTCAATCCATTTTCCTTTGCTTGGATTTTCCCCTTTGAGCCCCACATGAAGGTACTCCACATTCCCTCATTTTGAAGTCCTAGTTTTCCTGTCAAGGATGGCATCTTGCTTCAATTATTCAAGATATTTAGGAGAGAAATTTTTAATTGAAGCAATATAAACATTCTCTCCTTGATCTTCAATCAAAGGAGGCTCATATAATCTCAAATTTTCAACATTAACATCTACATAGATTTGCATATATGGAGGAAAATCTAACTTGAAGGCATTATTACCAATCTTTTCAGAAATCTTGAATGGAACATATCTAATTGGTTTCAGTATTTTACCTTCTCCTCGAAGTCTTTCCTTTCTAATGTTAAGTTAAACTTCATATCCCACATGAAAACTGTGATCAACATGATGCTTATCATGTATTTTCTTGTACTTGGCTTGACTCTTTTCCAACTGTTCTTGAACCATCTGATGTAGAATATTTTGGCCTTATCTATGTTACTATGTCCATCAATAGCAACATCTTTCCCAGAGATAAAATCTAGAGGATATTTTGGTAAGTATCCCAAGCATGCCTCAAATGGAGATGTTTTAGTCGATGAATACTTGACCCAGTAAGCATGTTGAATATAGTGAAAATGTTCATCCCACAACTTAGGATTTGTGCTGTAATAACCATGAAGAAGATGTACTACCATTTTTTTCACCACTTCTTTTTGGTCATCTGTTCGCAGATGGAATTTTGTGCTCTTTTTCAATTTGGTGTCCATGAGTCCCCATAAGCTTGCCCAAAATTTCTTGACAAAGCGAGAATATTGATCAGAAATAATGGATGTGGGTAACCCAAAATTCATCCATACATTTTGAAATAACAATTGTGCATTATTTTTAGTTGTAACCTTCTTCTTACAATGCATCAAAATACACATTTTGCTGAAATAATCCACAACTACATAAAGATAATCATTACCTTTCCTAGACATAGGTAGACCTCCCACAAAATCCATAGAAACAGTTTCCCATGGATGGGAAGGTACATGAAGTGGAGTATACAATCCCAAATTTCTATTGCTAGGCTTACTGATAGCACATAAAGAACATCATCTTACATATCGTGACACACTTTCAAGTATACGAGGTCAGTAACAATACCTCTGTAATTGTGCCATTGTCTTTCCTACACCAAAATGACCAACAATAAGAGAAGTACGTGCTTCCCTTATGATGTTGACTCTTTATCCATGTGGAATACATAGCTTGCCAAGATGATACAAAAATTTATCACGCACATAATAATCTAATTCCTCTACCTGGTTATTTTGACACAAAGTTGCATATAAATCCTTAAAATCCTCATCTAAAGCATATTTCTCAACATAGCTGTCATGCATGATAGAATGATGCTTAAGATAATGGATGCACTAAAAATTGGCCTAGATAGCATATCAACAACCTTGTTCTAGATAAATTTCTTATACCTTATCACCAAGTGGAATTTTTGTAAGAAACCCATCCATCTGAAGTTCCTCATTTGTTGTAGCATGGTTTGTGATTGCAAGTATTGCAGTGGTTGATGATCAGTGTGAATGATATTTTCCTTACCCATCAAGTAATGTTTCCATTTTTTCACACTTTGAACTAAGGCATACGATTATTTTTCATATGTAGGATAGTTAATCACTACACCATTAAAAGTTTTAGAATGAAAAAAAATGGGCTTACCATGTTGCATCAAGACTACGCCAATGGCATAGTCACTTGCATCATTTTTTATCTTAAATGATTGTCTCAAATATGGAAGTGCAAGTATGGGTGTTGAAATAATTCTTTCTTTAAATGCATCAAAGGATTTTTGTTGTTTTCCACCCCACTTAAAAACATGTTTCACACTTGTCAATGCATGTAATGGAGTTTCAATGGAAGAAAAGTTAGAAATGAACATTCTCCAATATTGGGTTTCTCCTAAGAAAATTCTAACCTATGTCACAGTCTTGGGTTTTGACCAATTTAAAATGAATTAAACCTTTGAGGGACATGTCTTCAACTCACCCCCTCCAACAATATGACCCAAGTAAACTAAAGAAGTTTTCACGAATTAACATTTAGACATCTTTAAAAACAACTTTTCCTTCTTTAAGATATCTAATAATTGCTTAACATGCATGCCATGATCTTCACGAGTCTTGTTGAAAATAAATATGTCATATAAGTATACTATCACAAAATCATCAAGAAAATTCCTTAAAGCATCATTCATAACCCGCATGAATGTAGCACGAGCATTACAAAGACCAAATGGCATAACCAACCATTCAAACAAAACTTTCTTTTTCTTGAAGGTTGTCTTCCAGATGTCTCCATTGACAATCCTAATATTATGATAGTCACTCCTCAAGTCCAACTTAGTGAAATAAGAAACATCTTTTAATTGATCAATTAAATCATCAATTTGAGGAAGAGGGTAATAGTTCTTTACTGCGATTTTGTTCAAGGCCCTAAATTCCACACACATGTGCCATGTACCATCATTCTTTGGCATTAAAATAATAGGTGACCCACATGGCGATGTGCTTGGTATGATAACCCCGTTATCAAGAAACTCTTGGATTTGTTTCTTGATTTTTGCATTTTCCATGACTGACATCTTGTACATGCCAATGTTTGGAAGAGGACAATACTGCTGTCATTGGAGCTCATGTTGGATTCCTATTTTAGGAGGTAATCCTTTAGACTCCTAAAACATCTCATCATAGGTATTAGCAATCTCAATCAAATAAAATTTTAACCTTGCATGACAACCTTGGAAGGCTTCATTCTCAACATCGTTTTTGGGTTTGATCCTCAAAAATACAAAATACTTTCTATAATTAACAAGCCTTTTCATTTGTCCAACATTCACAAGAGATAGATTTAATTTCTTTCGATGCGCTCTAACAATGTACTCAATACCATATTTAAACAAATGATACGTGTTCTCATGGTGATGAAAGATGGCTCTTCTATCATAAAGATATGGGCTTCCCAAAACAATATCACATATGTCAAGTGAAACTACGTCAAATTCTACCTCATCAATAAAGTTTGCAATGATGGCAAATTTCAGTTTTCTTTTGCTTGTCAATTGAAATTTTGCATTGTCACATACCCAACCTAAAGGATGAGGTTTATGATGAGGAATGGTTTCTAAATTCAATTTCTTAACAATGGTTTTTGAAATGAGGTTTGATTGTGATCCACTATGAAATAAAGTGTCTATTTTGTTATGTTTTGAGATAACTCTAATATGGAAAAGCTCTATTCTTTCCTTATCATTTTGAATTTCATTGAGGTTACTAGAAGGACTAGTACTTGCAATAGAGTACTTACATTTCAATCCCATGGTTGTGATATTTGTTTCTTCTCCAGAATCGGATCCTAAATCATGTTGTGTAGTTACAACAATATTTTTCTTTCCTTTGTTGTTAAACTTTTTTGGTCTTATATCGGGATGATGTTTCCAACAACGGTCTTCATCATGGAATTATTTTGAACAATGTTTTCATGTGAGTTTTTCTCCCTCTTTCTTGATGGAAACATTCTTTTTCCCTTTCCTTTATCTCCACTCTTGAATGGATTTTTGTTGCCCTCTTGTGGAACATTCTTCCCTCTTGATTTCAAATGCGTTACCTATACAGAAAATTCGTCTATATTTTTAGGGTTAAGCATGATAATTGTGTGTCTCAAGTAACTATCTAAACCTCCAATATATTTGATTAGAGTGTCTTGAGAGGATAAATCTACCCAAAATCAATGCTCTCCTTCTAAACTCTTGGGCATAACTTTGCACACTCTCACCCTTTGATTACCTAAATTTTTTCCAATCCATTATAGGTTTGTGCATGTATGCTAAGGACAAAACTGTCTTCTTAATGCAGCCACAAAATCATTCCAAGAAGTTACAATCTTACTTCTTTTCTTGAGATCCTCTTGATTTTTGGCTTCCCACCAAATGAGTGTTGCACTTTCCAACCTTAAAGAAGCACATTGAATCATGGTCTCATCATCATTGATCCTTTGTATCCTACAATACAGTTCAAGATGATGAACCCAATTATATAATTTCTCATCATTTACCTCTCCATTGTACATAGGCAATTCAAACTTTATGTCAATTTTTAACAATGTTGTTTTACCATGTCCCTTTGGAGAATGTGGAGGTGTTTGTGAAGGGGTTTATGTAGAGGAATATGAGAGTGAAGATGGAGGTGAAGATGAATGTGAAGATAAAGGTGAAGGTAGAGGTGGTTTTTCACCATTCCCTCCATTTCCTTTTGGAGGTTTGTCTCCATTTCCTCCATTTCCCTTTGGAGGATTTTAACTCTCTCCTTGCAACCTTGAGTTCCTTTCCTCATAAATAAATTTCACCATTTCAATCATTTCAAAGAATGTTTTTCTAAAATTTTTCTCATCCTCACACATATTTATAGGGCCTGCTTCATGTGCCATGATTGGTGAGGCTTTGGGTGACACTTGAGGTGAAACTTGTGCTGAAACTTGAGGTAGATGTGATCCCCTTGTACTAGCTTGAGGAATAGTTCCCACAAGATTTCCTTCTCCTATTTTTGAGCTTCAACATTGTAAGAATCATAAAACACTTACAACATAATTAAACCTTCAAAACAAACAAAGAAATAAAGCTCTGATACCAAACTGATATGTATTTGAAAATTTGAAGGTTTAATGAATTGTGCAAGTAAATTTTTATGTCTTTTAGGAAATTAAGCAAGTTGAAAAGGCACATAAATTAAGTGTTTTTAACCCAGTTTGTAGCATAAAAACAGAGATGATAATACCATAAACAGTAACAAAAGACAACAAAATGATGAATGAGTTCAAACCTCCTAGGTTACATCTCCTGGTCCAGCTTCCAATGTTGGGCCTCTTTCATTAAGTGCTCAAATATGTGAATACATGAATTTGAAATTATCAGAATGAAAAAATAATGTCTCCAATGGCTCCAAATAAGTCAAAAACCCCAATTTGGGCTCTTGTTGGGATTAGTTTGGCAAAAAACTGAAGAATTTATGCTCTGGTGAAGTTTTCTGCTAAATGATCTACAAAATTCACTGATATGCTAACCATCCTATGAATCCGCCATTTTTGGAATCGTCAAGTGAAAAATTCGCTTGAAAATGACGAGATTCATGTTGGATTGGGTGCAATTTGTTGCTTGTTTTAAATGCAAAATGACCCCCTCTGAGCGGATAAGATGGGGCCACGTGCCCTCCTTTCCATCGTTGGATTTGGGGTCCCAAAATCTCCTACCAACCGTTTAACTCTGCACTGATGTAGTTAGGTGGAGGTTACTGTGGTTTTCAGGTTTATTTCAAACCTCACACCAAGCATAAACTTGCATTACACCATTGTTTGGCTGCATTACCGTCGAGGTATAACAAACCTTTGTGCCGATTATGGTTGGTGTTGTATGTAACCGGGGTTTGGGCTGGGATTAAGCTTGAGGCCCTGACGCCCTGTGCTTATGGTGATCCAAGTGGATATTATTGGTCACCCATCTATTCCACTTGGGGCCCCACCATTGTCTCTTTCATTTTTTTCAGTTTCGGCACAACTTACTATTTTTAGTAGTTTTTCGGGTCCTGAACTTCCGGAGCCATTGTGAGGCCCTAAACGACATTTTTTGGGAGAACGAGGAGCAAAATGGGTCCATAGACCATTTTTTCTCACTCAAAATTTTTAGTCCTCGAATATATCTTTCTAACGAGCTATGGTACGCGTCAAACAAAAATCGTATGCCAAAGTTACGTCCCTGGGAAGTTGAAACACCAATTTACCCAAACGGGGCCCATAGTTTTGGCGCTTCATCTCCTAGGGTTAGGGTTTTGGCTGTTTAGGATTTCCCATTGTTTCTAAATAATAAATAGGCCCTCGAGCCTCATTGTAACTCATTTCAGAGGCATGTAGCTACCACATCTCTTCTCAGAGATAGCTACTAGCGCCCTAGCTAGTTTTATTTCCATTCTGTCTGTAAGAAAATTTCAGTTCTTTGATATTAATGAAATGAAGTGTTATTTCTGCTGCATCTCTGTATTTATGGTTATATGTTTATTCTATTGCGTTCTTGAATAAATTTGGATCAATGGTATCAGAGCGGTCTGCTTTTTCTCGATCCTTCTTTGCATGTCCCCAACGAGGTCAGGGTATAAGGAGTTAGGGCTCGATCTGGTGGAACCTTTGCAAGATCAGCCTTGCAAACCCCAACGGACGCCCATGGGGGATGAAAAGAAATATGAGGGAGTAGGAGATCCTATCAAAATATTGCTCGAGGAGGCCCTCGAAAAACAAAGGAATGCGATGACGGATAAATTTGTCCAGATCCTTAAACGGCTGCCCACCGGCGACGCATCTGCATCCAACAACCACTCTGGAGGTGCAACTCCTTTTAAGGTACAAGTAAATTTTGAAATTTCCATATTTGAGGGTCAAATAGATGCAGATGCCATATATATATGGTTGAATTTATTAGAAGGATATTTCTCTCGTTCATGACATTTCCGACAGGGAGAAGATTATTTTTGCACTCCTCAAAGATGCCCCCCATGTCAAGGACTAGTGGGAAACCCACTGTGAGAAAAAGGACGAGACAGAACCCTCTCTGTTCTTGGACGTACCACTTGGAATTCTTTCTGAGACACCATCAAGGAACAATACTATCCCGTGGGGAGCTATGAGGACAAGTACATACAATGGACCACGCTGCGACAACAAAGGGATCAAGATGTGCATGAGATGAAGAATCTGTTCCATACCCTGCACACCAAGTCGGGTATCAAAGATTCAAAGAAACATCTGGTGCTAAAGTATCGAAGTTGTCTACACAGATACATTTAGGAGGAAATGGAGTTCCTCGACATCTCCTTGCTTGGTACGACATACCAATATGCTGCCAAGATTGAGAAGAAATTCAAATAGAAGAAGCGAGACTTTGGATCTGCGAATAAAAATCAAGGGAAAGGTGCTCCCAAACCACAGAACAAAGGACAGAGCCAAGGCATGGTGACTCAAGACAACTTTTCGAAGCCACAAGCAAAGAATAACACCGCAAAGCCAAAGAAGGACACGGGAAAGTGGTGTGAGTTCCATAAGAGCTCCACTCACAACACAAGTGAGTGTCGTGCCAAGTAGTCGCTGGTGGCCGAGATGAGGAATGACAAAGGGAAATAGATTATTGATGCGGAGCCCAATGCCATTGTTTCTACTATGAAGATCCAGAAGGAGGAACTGGAAGA
This sequence comes from Pinus albicaulis, assembly GCA_034641835.2. NCBI lineage: Eukaryota > Viridiplantae > Streptophyta > Pinopsida > Pinales > Pinaceae > Pinus > Pinus albicaulis. The sequence goes on along the minus strand of CM076582.1, from coordinate 665,659,260 downwards.
TCCAGAGGAGGAGGAACGTCTTTTCCACTCCCAAATGTGGGTAAAGGGCTCCCCGGTATAGTTCATTGTTGACAATGGGAGCCAAAAGAACCTCATTTCAGTAGACGCCGTGAAGCGGTTGGGCTTTCCGACCACAGCTCACCCACATCTATACACCATCGGGTGGCTTCACCAAGGACGAGATCTCCGCGTCAGCCAGCAGTGCCGCCTTCCCTATAGCATCAAACCCTTCACAGGTGAGGTATTATGTGACGTTGCTCCTATTGATGTTTCTGATGTATTATTAGGACAACCATACTTGTGGAAGCATCATGTTGTGTATGAGTCTCGGCCTCGCGCTGTTATTGTTACTTTGGGAAATAAGTTGTACAGGATACCGGAGGTACCACCTCCTGCCACTATCTCTTTGGTCACTGCAAAACAATGTAGTAAGCTTATTTCCAAAACTAGGAAATTCATTTTCTTGATGATCTGCCCCCGGGGCAAGAAGAAGAATGTGGCCACGAGCTCCAGACAGGGCTCCTTTGTATGACAAAAACAAATGGATAAGGTTGTGGAGGAGTACAAGAACATCTTCACCTCACCCACAAGGGTTCCTCTGCACTGTTAGGTCAAGCACCCGATTGATCTGACCCCAGGTGCGCCACTACCCAATGGACTGATCTATCGGCGCTCTGTTCTGGAGAACAATGAAATCAAGAGGCAGATTCAGGAGCTGCTACAGAAATGTCACATCCGACCAAGTTCATTGCCTTGTGGGAGCCCGATCATGTTGGTACAGAAGAAGGATGCACTAGTACATTTGGCGGAAATTCCGACACTTTTGACCAAATGTCAGAAATCTCCCCAAATTTTTTCAATCCTGCCCGAAACTGTCGCTATACCGACATCTAGAGAAAAGTGTCATAATACCGACACTTCGACAAAGTGTCGCAATTGCGACACTATGCCCCAAGGCATCGCTATTGCGACGGCTGCTTCCAAACGTCGTAATTGTGACACAATGTCTAAGTGTCGCAATTGCGACGTTTGGAGGCATCCGTCGCAATAGCGATGCTTTGTTTGCGACACAATGTCTAAGTGTCGCAATTGTGACATTTGGAGGCATCAGAAGAGCGACGCTTGTTTGGAAGCGATGGAAAAGGTGTCGGTATTGCGACACTTTGTCAAGGCATCATAATTGTGACGTTATGACGAACCACATTTTTTCCATCCTCGAACTGTCTCTCTTGCGATGACTATAATAGTGACGCTCCAGCCGCCGTCGATATAACGACACTTATATGCAATAAATGACAGTTATATGCCTTTGCAAAAATGGTCAGCTTACAGAGTAGCGCGAGGAGTAGTTCATGGAGGCACCTTTTCGATTGCGCATAATTTGGAGAGAAAATAGTAATAATGAGAGAGGCTCCTTTAATTGCGTATTTGATTTGTGAAGGTATGGATTGTCCAGCCTGCAATTCTATGCTGTCAAGAAATACTCACAATCCTCTAGAAACAAGACTGTTGTGAAGATTCCTGGCGAAGAAACGGACATCGGGTTCACGATTGTTGATGAACACATCATGGTCTTGCGAAGAAGGCACCAAGGAGGGTATTCTCAGTGAATGAGATATGTTGGAATATTAATTTCAACTACCCTATCCTCTGGCTGCTTTCTAAATCTATTTGAATGGCTCTGTCAAACAGTCACTTTCTAAAATTGATGAACAGTCAATTTTGGTTTTGAAATCAGAGTCCTTGCACACTTAAAAAAAGAGCGTTGTATTGTTTTGGAAATAGAGCAATTTAATAGTAAACGTGGGAGATTTTAATTCAGAAGAACATGGTCCCACAGACCATAGACCAAATCATCCATCCACGTGGAAGCAGGTGATTCGATCACGTTATTTTTTGGCCCGTCTGCATTGTGGAATTCCGAACCCGAAACATTATAGGGCGGAATTAATTTGATTTTTGCATCACAGTTTTCCTCCGTACGCAAAGCCAAAAAATGGACCCGAATTTTTATATGGCGTATTCTATGAAGTTTTCGCATCACAAATTAGGGTGAGATCAGCATGCTATTTTTGAACATGAATTTGTGATTGAAATCAGGTTTATTTTTTTTGAAGTCCGGACGTATGATATAGTTTTATTAATATTTTTTTATAAGTTTTGTTTCACCGCCCGATAGTTATTTAAACCATTGGCTCATATATAACATATGCGCAAATATTTCACTTTGGGCATTTGTTATGTGGGCCCCGAATACTTTAAATAGGTACATATACATTAGACAGTTTAAAAGTTTTGAGGATTGCACCCCTGGTGCAATTGTTTGTTTATAAGATTATATGATACATGTGAGATAAAGGTTTATTATTTAACATATATAAATAAAATTTATCAATATTGTACATTTACACTTTTATCAGGTGATGTTATAAGTAAATTCATAAATATCTCTTTTTAATCCTCATTTTACTCCATGAATATGTTTGGAAATGAAATTTCAATAGATTAATTTTCTCCTAACCTATGTATCATCAATATTGTACATTTACATTCTTAATTATGAGGTGATGTTATAGTTAAATCCATGAATATATCCTTTTAATCTTCATTTTACTCCATGAATATGTTTGGAAATGAAATTTCAATAGATTAATTTTCTTGCTATTATATGTTTTACGAAGATATGGTAAGGAATTCTCTCTTGTTCTTCTTAGAAATAATTATATATAATTTTATAATTTTTTTTTCAAAATAGATTAAAAAAATTATATGAGAAAAATTATTAATTCATCAATATGTGTGCGTGTGTGTTGTGACGAATAATTTCATAGTTCAACTTAATGGTTCATTATATAATCATGTGATCATCACCAATGATATATCTTAAAAAGCAACTGAAAAGCCATGTGTACAAAATCGATGTATAATCTAGAGAGTGGTTCTCATATCACTATGTAAATTGTTGTATGATACTTCAACAAAATTATAAGATAAACTGTAATACACATCATATATGCACCATAAAAATTGGTGCAGGGTAAAAACCATCTGCCACACCTTTGTACTTGATCCAATTTTCTCTGTCAACTCTTATAGCTGTGGGAATTTCCTTCAAGGATCATAATACCCCCAAGGCCTGTTATCACCCTAGTAATTCTCAGGTTGTGGGATAGGGATTTTTTTAGTTAAGAACACCAGGGGTAACCAAGAACTACTTTGGAAATTCAGGATCTAGCCTTCTTGAACTCCAGATAGGGATCTCTCCATATGATTTAGCTTTGTTTTAGTAACAGATATTAGGCTATCTATGATTGTGTATTTGGGTTTGATTTTAAAATATTGATGGGAATAAAGAGATTTCAAGGTAAACCAGAAGGATCCACCAGAATATTGGGCAATGGAGTCAACTCTCTATGCAAGCAGAACTAAGAAATAAGGCTCAAAGATGCAAATGTGCTAAGGGCAAGATAGGTGACCTTCTAAGGCTATGTATAGGCTTGATTTGATGGAGTGGATGGAATCTGAGCAAAAGGGCACTTAAGAATCCTTAAGCTATAGATAATAAGATTGAAGAAGGGGATCTAACTGGGAACTGTAGAACTTCCCATAAGGTTTTACGAATAGGCTATTACTAGCCTACCATCTTTAAGGATGCCAAAAAATTCGTGCAGGCCTGTGATATCTGCCAAAGGGCAGGACACCCTCGGAAGTCTAATGAAATGCCTTTGAACCCTCAACTAGTGATTGAACCATTTGAACACTGGGCACTTGATTTTGTTGGCCCTATTAGTCCTTCCTCAAACCAAAAAACATACATCCTAGTTGCAACGGAATATGTCACTAAATGGGTTGAAGCAGAGGCACTTTCAAAAGCTATAGAGGACTCTGTAGTACAGTTTATTTTCCAAATCTTTGTGCACTATGGTCTCCCAAGGGACATAATCACAGATGGAGGACCACAATTTGTAGGTAATAAATTATCTGAAACATTGCAAAACTACTACATTCAGCACAAGATTACAACTCCATATCACCCACAGGCCAATGGCCAAGTAGAGAGCATGAACAAAGTAGAAAACATTAAAATGCCAACAAGTTTCGAAATAGGGAGCTTATTATCACTAATCTTGTTTAATTTTTCCTTAGTTGATCATTATAGACTAGAAAAACATAATATGAATGAATGTAAACTTTAAAGAAATACACTGAAAACAAGGAAAGAAATGAGACTTATCTTGTCACCACAATAATCCTTAGCTATGATGTCTCTGATCTCTTTCCAGTTTGCTGCTTTCACTAATTGACTCACCAACTTCAATATAACCAGCAAATAAGACTATAGCTGTCTTGAGAAATTTTATTCACACTGAATACTTCGAATTTTTAAGTATTTATACAAAAAACTGTTTACAAAATATCTCAGGAATTGAGATAATGTTTTAATAAAAAATAGGAAAGAAAACTTAAAAAGAGGAACAGCTGCAAAACAGTTTGCAAGCTGTTACCTTTTTACAACAAAAAATAGAACTGATTATTCTAATTTGAACTGATTGTTGTTGTGCACTTTAACCCTGTATTTTTACCATTTGAGGTAACAGTAAAAAATGAATTTCCAAGTGAATTTCCTGTTTTTTATCCATTAAATTCACAGCATATCTGTGAATTCTTGCCACTTTTATGCAGAGGGGATCTTCATAGTCTTCAATTTTCTGTAACTTTCATTTGCCTCTGTATACTTGGAAAAGTTAGGCTTGATAGTGAACATATGCCTGATATCATTATCTAAAAAGAACAAATTTTCAAAATACTAAAGAAGTATTTTTCCTATTGATGATCCTTGAGGCAGTGGTTTTCTGGCTTGCTCTTTTGCATGATTTCTGATTTTTAGATCATAATATTTCTGAGGCATTAACTTGTCATTCAATGTGTGAATATCAAGCAAACCTGCTTCTAAAAATGTTTTGTATTTGGCTAAAAATCTTGAGATGGATACATTCATGTCTTTACACTGGTCCTCTAGATTACTCATTATGTTTCTTTTGTTCAGGACCTTTTCTAGTTGAATAATGGTTTTTGTTCTATCAACAATTTTCAATTCTTCCAACTCTTCCCTGGTTTTACTATTTAAAAAAGCTGAGTTGGATTGCTTGGGCTAGTTTATTGTCAATTTCCCTCTTAGTCTTGTCAATCTCTGCACTAGCAACTTGAAGTAACTCCCTCCATTCATAAATTATCTGAATTGAAGGCCATTGACAATGAATGCCTTCAATAATTTTGGTCCATAAATGATTTTTTATATAGGCCACTTGATCTGTAAGATTTACTTGTGCTTGCAGAATCTTTACCTGTTCTTGTAGTCGATCAACCCTTTACTCATGTCCTTTAGAAGTAATCAAGGCATCATTTTTGGAATTTTCTAAATTTTTAATAATGCCTTTCAAACTAAGAATCTCTTTATCTTGGTCTTGTAGTGTGCTCCTCTGTGAGGATGAAGAAGAAGAGGCAGATATTAGAGAGGTAATTGGCATTGCAGTTGCCAATACTCCTTTCGGTGCCAAGTTTTTTTCCAAAGTAGATGGTATAACAGTGTTTACAATGGGGATCACTATAGGAATGACCATTGGTTGTGCTTTTCTTAGTTCTTCATTATCTTTCATTAGAGATTCTATTTGAATTTCCATTGTTTTTATCTGATCTTTCATTTGATGTACAAGCTGCTTTAAATCATCATTCTCTGTTTTTTGCTGTAGAATTTATTTTTCTTGAGAGTTTTCACTCTGAGGCAACTTCAATTGTTTTCTAAGAGCAGCTATATCCTCATTTTTCTGTTTAATTAAGACTTTTTCCCCTTCAATGTTGGTTGCGTCACCCCCTGCTTCAATCACTATATCTTCTAGTGCTTTTATTCTTAAATTATTAGCATACAGTGAGGCTTTGTCCAACTTCATTTGATTTTGGAGGTTGAGCACTATTTTCTCAAGCCTAATTGATTTCATAGTTTTAATGAAAATTTTGGAATATAGCATTTCAGTATTTCTCCTATGAAATTCAATTTGATCTAACTCATGAATGGCATCTGCATCCACTTCAAAATGTGTTTTGGAATAATCTGCCACTGATTTTGGCTCAGCCACTGTAGGCTTCAAGAATGACATTACCAATTTATTGGATGACTAATCAAATGTTGAAAGAAGCATGTCTTTGTTTCTAGGCTTTTCCTTAAGAAATATAGAATGAGCTTGATTATTGATCTCTCCGTTCTTCTCTTTAATCTGTCTGAATATGATCTGAATCTCTGACTCTGTATTGTCAGTTTCCTGAGAAGGAGGCAAATCGACAGTAGCCTGGTTTTCCTTCATGACTGTATCTTTTTTTTGTGTTCAAATTTTTACATTTTGAAGCTCTTTTAATGTTTTAGTGACTATTCTTATTGCTTCATCATCTATATCAATATTTACATCCTTATCCTTTTCTTCTTCTATTGACTTGCTTCTTTTACTATAAGGAGTTATGAATTTTATGTCCTCAATAGTCTCAGCTATGAAACTATCTCCTTCTCTGTCTCTTTTATGTACATTATCAGTATCTTTGCTTGTAGAAGCCACCCGTGTCTGTTCAATCTGTTTGACTTTGCCACTGTCTACCTGTATTACCTGTACTGCCTGTGAATCATCATCAGATAGGGTGTTTGGCTCCCATTCAATTTTATTTACATATCTTTCAATATGGGGCTTAGGATCATGCATGTAAACATGAAACTTACATTTTACCCTTATTGCACTCAAAATACCTTGTGGGTCATACTTCCATGTAAAAATACATGGGAACTTATACTCTTTAATTTTGACATTTATCTCATTGGCGGCTTCTCTGTTATTCACAATGAATGGCCCAATTTGATTTTTCAGCTTAAATTGGGTCTTTTTCTTGGAAGCTATGAAGTTGATTTCATCTACATTCAATAGTTGTCTCAGATATTCAAAAGAAAATATTCTTGTAGTAAGAAATTTGGGTAACTTATATGGGGCCAGGGATGAGCCATACACTCTGATTTTTGTATGATTTTTATATAAATACCAATATGCAGTTTTGTAGCTCTCTGATAACTACAGAATTCTTCTTGTCTCATCATTGATCCTAGGGATCTCCTCTTTTTCCAAGAGATACATAGCAGGGGCTATAAATGAGTCATTGAAATCTGTAAAACTATACTCTCGGTTCCAGTTCCTTAGAATAGATGACCAAAATACTACTGATAGAACTTTTCCTTCTGCATCCACTTTCTGACATTCAATTGGAAACTTATCTGTTTGATAATATAGGAAGAGGTGGAGTAGATAAGAGGAGTATCTGAAAACTCCTTCTTCTGATAATCTGGATAACTGATAATGCATACTTTCAGAAATAAATCTAGTAAAATTGAACTAAATGGATGGTGATTGACCAGGGCTTAGATTTCACAAAAAACCTATGATAGCCACATCAGTGAATTCATCACTGGTGTATCCTAGTGTGAAGGAGAGCATTGATACATTATGTCTAGTTTCATCTGGGAAATCAACGGTGTCGAAAGGAGGATTTAACTTAGGAATATCAACTTGATTTGGACAAAAATTCTGGTATATTTTTAATCTAGTATTGAAATCCAAGTCAAGATATAGTTGGGTTAAATATTCTATTGATAGGGAAGTAGAATTGGGGTCATGATTCATTTGCAGCATGGAATTTATCGACTCTTAAGTGATGTAAAACAAGATGTCTTTTTATTGTTTACAATAAATCTTTGTTCTGGCATATAATAGGCTTGGCATAATCTGATAAAGTTAGGAACAGAATGAGTGAGAGGGATAATATATCTAGGCAAATTGGATTCCCAAATTGGAATATCTTTGTCACCCTTTTCCACTGATTTTCCATAGCACCAATTATAGACATCAAGCAGGTTAAATTCTACATTAGGGTCTAGTATTTTATATTCTAGATCAACTAAAGGGCTGTTCTCTAGAGAAATGAATGGAGGCTGGACTGGTCTGACCACATCTATAGAATCATCCGTGAGTGCAGGAGTTGGTTTGTCGATTTTGAAGGACAGAGGCTGAGGAATCTTTGCAGAAGACTTCTTTTGAGATTTTGGGCCTCCATTCTTGGGGGTTACGTATTTCTTGGTCATTTTTAATATGAACGAGGCAAGCTTAAACGGTTTTCTAAGTTACTTTATGAGAAACAGGGGTTTCTTGGCGAATTTATACTGAAAATGGGGTTTCTGAGCAGGGTTTTTAGGAAATGCAAGGAATTTAAAGCTCAGAACGTGTATTTAAAATTGATTTCAATAGAAAAATGGACCAGGGTATGGAAAAAACTACGAGAAAGGGAAATTAGGGATTCCAGGGAAATTTTGACAGAGTTTCCCCTGAAAAATGCACAATTTTTTGCAGTAACTTTGGTAATTATTTGAAATCGACAGGAATTTTTAAATCTCAGAGGGCAAGTTCGAAGAAAAGAACCTGGAGAACCAGCAGAATTCAGTTGAAGACGTTGCAGAGGTGCTCAGTCTTCAATTTTTTTTAAATGGCTTCACAGAGGACAATGTAGTACTTTGTAGTGGAAATTCAGGGCAATGGGCGTCGAAAAATGGTACTGGTAGGTTGAAAATGGCTCTGCAAAGTTTCTCAGGGTTCAAACGACATGATTTTGAGGAAAAACGGTTCTACAATGTTTTTACATGTTTAAAGCGAAAAGGTGAAAATTTGAATGAAAAATATAATTTTAATGTATTAAACGATGGTATAACCATATTTAAATGACGTTAAACTTGGGTTAAACAGGTGAGTTTTAGGGAATACCGCCAGTGGTATTCGCGAGGGTAAATGGTGGTAAGCGGAAACTAGCTTTTTGAACGCGATACAACGTGATGGCGACACATAAGCGTGGGTGGTTTGGAAAAACCACCCATTTCGCGCGGCTTTGCCAAAGCATCAAACGATTACTTTATGAGCGCGAAAATGTATTAGCGTCGTCGGATCTGGATTCAACGAGCGAACGGCCACGATCAAAAGGAAAAGGTAAGTTATCGGGTTCACTTTGGGCCATTGACCTTGGGAAACCATCGCTATACCGACATTTAGAGAAAAGTGTCGCAATACTGACACTTAGACAAAGTGTCGCAATTGCGACGTTTGGAGGAAGACGTCGCAATTGTGACACTATGCCCCAAAGCATCGCTATTGCGACGACTACCTCCAAACGTCGCAATTGCCTCCAAACGTCGCTATTGTATGTTTTACGAAGATATGGTAAGGAACTCTCTCTTGTTCTTCTTAGAAATAATTATATATAATCTTTTTTTTTTTTTCAAAATATATTAAAAAAGTTATATGAGAAAAATTATTAATTCATCAATGTGTGTGTGTGTTGTGAGGAATAATTTCATAGTTCAACTTAATGGTTCATTATATAATCATGTGAGCATCACCAATGATATATCTTAAAAAGCAACTAAAAAGCCATGTGTACAAAATCGATGTATACTCTAGAGAGTGGTTCTCATATCACTATGTAAATTGTTGTATGCTACTTCAACAAAATTATAAGATAAACTGTAATACACGTCATATATGCACCATAACAACTGCCATACAACTAATTTGTTTTAGGATACATGTGGCATTCTAGGGGTAAATTTTATATGATGTGTATATCAATCTATTAGGTGTTGGTAAGTTGTTAGTATCTAAGAAATGATAAGGAATATCCATACATCATGATCTTGTAATGTGATTATAAATTGTGTCTATAATTTCCATAAAATGTATAAATGATTTGTTTAAAAAAAATCAACACAATCAACCCTAAACAATACTCATGATGTGGAATGTCATTGGAAAAACCAAAATGATGGTCACATGTCCCATTTCTATGGTAATGGTGATCATATATATTTTGTAGCGACACTTGATGAGTAATTAAATAAATCTCAGAGTGTGACTCATTGTGCCATATTTTTTTAAAGCATGATTTGTTTTCCTAGTTTTTACTAATTTGTTATCATATTTTATTCATTTGGAAAGCTAATTAATGATGCTTTAAGTAATTAGGACCTAATGAGAGATCATATTCACATCTTCACTGAAATATATTTGGTAATTGTAGTCACTATATGGACCGCACATGCATGCTACTTAGGAAAAATTGAAATATAAACTATAATACACATCTTATATCTGCCATAACAATTGTCATACAACTTATTTACTTCTAGATACATATGAAATACTTCAGGTAAATGCCATATTATGTGTATACCAATATAGTAGGTGTTGGTAAGTTATGAGGATCAAATAAATGATAGGGTATCCACACATTAGTAGTGCCTTGGTGAATTTTTTGCATAATTTTCTATTTGTTGTAATTTTGTTGCCTAGATTTGTTATAGATTTCAAATAATATATACAATTATCTACCAATTGTTCTTTATAAAGAAGAAGTACAATAAGTAGTCACCTAAAAGTGAGCCATGTGAAAATATTGGTAACATGAGTAACCTAGTAAGCTGTAAATGAAAAGTGAATAACCTCCACTCACCAACAAGTGGTAGGCAGGGTTGCAATTTGGATTTCTCTTTACCCATCACACAATTTTTTTTGACGTTTTGGTCATTATTTTTCTAGTCAATAAATTTTACGTTTAAAATTTTTCACTTCATTAATGACGTTCTCGTAATAAATTAACCCTTCACCAATAAAAGTTTTATTAAAAAAATTGAACACTCTTCCATTTTCTTTGGATTTTGGATAGTGATATATCTGTGTGATGGACTTTTAATACCTAAAGTTTCAAGAGAAATAACTGATTATTGTCAAACTAATATTTCCTCAATATATTGGCAATGATCTACTAAAAATTACTTCAAAAATCAAGTAACCTTCCAATATAAAGAAAAAAACATGAACGAGCTTTCCCTAAATTGCAATAAATTTATGTTTATTATTAATATTGCATAATATGTCTTATAAAAATTGCATAATCGGACTAAGAACAAATCCTCAGTGCATTTTTTATTGTTGTTGTGATTAAAAAAATGAGCCAAAGAATGCTAAGGCACTTAGAGAAATCAATCTATGTATTATTTCTCACAAAATCATGTTGAGTAGTGGAGACTAAGCGCTAGATTTTTTTCTGTCCTCAATCTCTCTATTAATTATGTCTATGTAGTTATAAGAATAACAAGCCAAAGAAATCTCAGGCTTCCAGAGAAATTAGTCTCTGTGTGCATAAATTAATGATTATTGTTGACTAAATGTTATACCATTTGAAATTGCTGAGCGAAATTAATCAGGTTATGATGTACCATTTGTCAGTATCTATTTTCTCATGTATGAAAGTTGATGTACCATTGAAAGTTTAATAATTCTATTGAAAGTTTAATAACTATATATATATATATATATATATATATATATATATATATAAATTTAATGATTAATAATAATTAAATTAAAATTCTTAAAAGACAAAATAAAAGCCTAATAATCACAAACTATTATGATAATTTAAAAATATAGAACTCAGGCTGAACATAGTTACAAAGATACCAAGAAAAGAAGAGTGCATATGCATGATAACCTCTTTCTTGAAAACCTATGAATGCCATTCTCAATGAAGACTCAAGACTCAACTGGATTGGATTGTGTATCAAAACAGTAGGAATGAATCAAAGTTCAATGAATGAATAACTTGATCGAGAAAATTTACAGGGAAATGTAACTTGACTATCAATCTACTAAACCTCACTTCCATGATTAAAGAAACACCCCCACCTTCTCAGTGGTCCCATCATGGTCCACCTATTGAAAAAAAACCAACAAATATTATTTTTTATATATTTTTGCATGGCCATTGGACAATGATTTACTATGGTTTTCCTAGTAAATTCCAATGGATGATTATTCAAAAATATTGAGAATTAGTTTAGTCTCAAGGCATAGCCAAGAGTCTTACTGGATAATTATAGATTACCTCTTCCATTGGATGATTGTACTGCTTTCATCTACTTTTTCACGTGAGTTTCAGTTGATGCTAGATCTTTTCCTTCTATTTCTTTAGTGAAGCTAAGAGTTAACTTTGATCTTACATTAATAACTATACTTGCATGAATATCCATGCTTTTATACTTCCCCACTGTGGTCAATGTTGATGTATGGCCTTGGCCCATTGATATTAAAATTAACTCACTATTCATATTCAATTTTCTCTAGTTCAACCCAATAAAATAAGGAAAACAGAAAATGAAGTTCTGATTTTTCTTTTCAGTGCTCCTACATAATACAAATACTCTTAAAAACCAATTAATATATAAATTTTCATCATTCATGCTAAATCAATTTGAATTTTTTTAATGAATCTGCTTACAATTAATAGATTACATTGCTCACAGAATAAGAGATAATTTAGAACTATGATTTCACAATAATAAATTACCAGGCTCCCACAGGGCGATGAACTTGGTCGGATGTGACCCTTCTGCAGCAGCTCCTGAATCTGCCTCTTGATTTCATCGTTCTCCATAATAGAGCGCCGATAGATCGGCCCGTTGGGTAGCGACGCACTTGGGGTCAGATCAATCGGGTGCTTGACCTGACAGTGTAGAGGAACCCTTGTGGGTGAGGTGAAAATGTCCCCATACTCCTCCACAACCTTATCCATTTGTTGTTGTTGTGCAGAGGAGCCTTGTCTGGAGGTCGTGGCCATAGTATTCTTCTTTCCATGGGGGCGGATCATCATGAAAACGAATTTCTTGGTTTGGGAAATGAGCTTACTGCATTGTTTTGCAGTAACCAAAGAGATAGTGGCAGGAGGTGGTACCTCTAGTATCCTGTACAACTTATTTCCCAAAGTAACAATAACAGCACAAGGTCGAGACTCATACACCGCATGACGATTCCATAAGTATGGTTGTCCTAATAATACATCAGAAACATCAATAGGAGCAACGTTGCATAATACCTCATCCATGAAGGGCTTGATGCTATAGGGAAGGTGACACTGCGGGCTGACGCGGAGATCTCGTCCTTAGTGAAGCCACCCGATGGTGTATGGATGTGGGTGATTTTTGGTCGGCAAGCCCAACCGCTTCACGAAATTTGCTGAAATGAGGTTCTTTTGGCTCCCATTGTCGACAATGAACTGTACCGGGGAGCCCTTTACCCACATCTGGGAGTGGATCGAAGAGACATTCCTCCTCCTCCAGATCTTCTGTTTCCTCCTCCTAGATCTTTGTAGTGGAAACAATGGCATTGGGCTCCATATCAATAATCTATTTCCCTTTTTCATTCCCCTTGCTAGGTTTTGATTCAGAGTCAGAGTATGCATCTGACTCAGAAGCCCACATCTCGGCCACAAGCGACTGCTTGTCCCGACACTCACTTGTGTTGTGAGTGGAGCTCTTATGGAACTCACACCACTTTCCCGTGTCCTTCTTTGTCTTTGCGGTGTTTTTCTTTTCTTGTGGCTTCCACAGGTTGTCTTGAGTCACCATGCCTTGGCTCTGTCCTTTGTTCTACAATTTGGGAGCACCTTTCCCTTGCTTTTGATTCGCAGATCCAAAGTCTCACTTCTTCTGTTTGAATTTCTGCTCAATCTTGGCAGCATACCGGTATTCTGTACCAAGCGAGGAGATGTCGAGGAACTCCATTTCCTCTTGAATGTATCTGTGCAAAAAACTGCGATACTTTAGCACCAGATGTTTCTCTGAATCTTTGATACCCAACTTGGTGCGCAGGGTATGGAACAGATTCGTCAGCTCATGCACATCTTGATCCCTTTGTTGCCGTTGCGTGGTCCATTGTATGTACTTGTCCTCATAGCTCACCATGGGATAGTATTGTTCCTTGACGGCGTCTCGAAAATAATTCCAAGTGGGTACGGCCGAGAACAGAGAGGGTTCTGTCTTGTCCTTTTTCTCACAGTGGGTTTCCCACTAGTCCTTGACATGGGGGGCAGCTTTGAGGAGTGCAAAAATAATCTTCTCCCTATCGGAAAAGTCATGAACCGAGAAAGATCCTTCTAATAGATTCAACCAACTATCTACAGCATCTGCATCTATTTGACCCTCAAATATGTGAATGTCAAAATTTACTTGTACCTTAAAAGGAGTCACACCTCTAGAGTGGCTGCTGGATGCAGATGTGCCACCGGTGGGCAGCCATTGAAGGATCTGAGCAAAGTTATCCATCATCGCGTTCCTTTGTTTTTCGAGGGCCTCCTCGAGCAATATTTTTATAGGATCTCCTACTCCCTCATCTTTCTTTTCGTCCCCCATGGGTGTCCGTCGAGGTTTGCAAGGCTGATATTGCAAAGGTTCCAGCAGATCGAGCCCTAACTCCTTATACCCCGACCTCGTTGGGAACATGCAAAGAAGGATCGAGAAAAAGCAGACCGCTCTGAAACCACTGATCCAGATTTATGCAGGAATGCAAAAGAATAAACACATAACCATAAATACAAAGATGCAGCAGAAATAACACTTCATTTTATTAATATCAAAGAACTGAAATTTGCTTACAGACAGAATGGAAATAAAACTAGCTAGGGCACTGGTATCTATCTCTGAGGAGAGATGTGGCGGCTACAGGCCTTTGAACTGAGTTACAATGAGGCTCTAGGGACTATTTATTATTTATAAATAATGGAGAACCCTAAACATCCAAAAACCTAACCCTAGGAGATGAAGTGCCAAAACTATGTGCCCTGTTTGGGTAAATTGGTGTTTCAACTTCCCAGGGACGTAACTTTGGCATACTATCTCTGTTTGACGCACATGATACATCATTATAAATATCTATCTGAGGAATACAAATTTCACCACAAATATCATTCTGGAATGGAATTATATGGAATGATATTCACTGGAGGCGTGATGCCCAAAAAACATCGTTTAGGGCCTCAAAACGGCTCCAGAAGTTCAGGACCCAAAAAACTGCTAAAAATAGTAAGTTGTGCCAAAACTGAAAAACTAAAAGAGACAATGGTGGGGCCCCAAGTGGAATAGGCGGGTGGCCACCAGTATCCACCTGGATCATTGAGTGAGCCAAAAAAGTAACTTTCCTTACTTTTTGAGTACAACCTTGCAATTGCGAAGAGGACTAGTGTTGCAAAATTATTGGTAAGTGGAAATTAAAAGGCGTAAGAACGTTTTTGAAAAATTTTAAAACGTCAAAATTAAGTCTTCTATCCTTCCTAGCACCTCACGGAAAATGGGAATCCGCAAATTCTAGTCATCAAATATGTGCAAAATGCCTTATGACAGGAAAAATGGAGGACTGGTCCTATGCTGCTACATGAGTTAGGGTTTCATGTGGCAACAGGGAACCTTGTATAGTTTTTCAAGGATAGGAAAGGAGAATATTGTCAGTTAATCATCACATGAAACTTCATCACCATTTGAAAATTGTGTCCCTAATTTGAAACAATAAGACTACCCAACTATTTCATTATTTAATTTTGATTGTGTAATACAAAAAAATATCCTAGATAACTTAAATAATGTAAGCACGTTTTCAAAAATTTAGTGGAGAGAACCTTCAATTACATTTATTTTGAAGATCCACTTTCATTTTAAGCCATTTTAATTAGTCTTTCATGGCTATTCTAGTAAAAATTTCAACCTCTTGTAGAAATTTCTTTGTCACTTGTATTAGAAATGAAAAAATCAAATGTAAATAAAAATGATTTGAAATGCTAAAAATCAAATGTGCGCTACATAAAAATGATTTTCTTAAAAAACTACATTAACATCTGATATCACGCGCGCATTCGCCCTCAGCTCTTGCAAAACATCATTCGCCCTCAGCTCTTGCAGAATAGCATTCGCCATCAACATTCACCCTCAACTCTTGTAGAACAGCATTCACCCTCAGTTCTTGCAAAATGGTAAGTTCTTACTGCAGGCCCTTCCTCCTATAGGAGGGTTGACCCTATTTGGGTTTTTTTGGAGCCTCTGAGAATACAAAGGTTGTGATTGATTACGGGGCACTACCTATATTTGTGTAACTTCTTACCTCTGGGAATGATAATGTTTGAGAACAGGTAGCACGTTCATTTTAGAGGCATAAAATTATTCTTCCCAACTATCTTTATACGTCTGTAATTTTGGAATTTGATTTAAAAAACTACTACCCAACTTTGAGTTCAACTAGTGTTTGTGTAAGGTTGTTTGGGCTTTGGGAAATATTGTTGGAGACTCTGCAACATTTAGGGATCTTGCCCTCAGTCATGGAGCTCCGAGGTAGGTGCTTTCCCAGTTGAATGATACTACCATAATTTCAATGATAAGAAATGCTACATGGGCTCTGTAAAATTTTTGCTGTGGTAAACCCCAACCACTATTCGAACAGGTAATCAGAATACATTTTCTGCCTCTTCTTCTTAGTTTGCAGATAATGTGGATTTTTTTTATAGATCTTGGTGCTTGGTATATTTGGACGTAATATGGACCTAGGCGCTTGTTCATTACAATGACTCTGTCATCAAGTTTTAGAAAATGCTCAAAAATTTGGGTTTCACAATGGGATTACCCTTGCTTGCAATTATCGATTATCAATCACATTCAAAAAAAGTCTTTCGTAGCATTGTTGAGCTCTTTTTAGGTGAATTTCCGAGGCAATTTCACAATATCTGAACTAAATTTGTTTGTCCTTTTCAATACTCTGCACTTGTAACAGAACCAGACAAACAATCTAGTGGCCAATGCAACAACAACAACACCTCTTGTTGCAATGCCTACAATTCACCCTCTCTGCACACATGAATGACTATGGCACCCTCTTTTGCGAATAGGTATTGGAGCTGAAGGTACTAGTTTCCATTAGGATCGTGGAATTCAACATCCAAAATAGTATCAAATTCCACTGCAATAGTATTCTCCAATGAGGGAAAAAGTTCATTGAGACCTGTTGGACTCATCACCCCCAAATAGCCTTCAGAGCTACCCAGAGTGTGATCATCTGGAGCAATAAAAAATGCTCATCCATCCCCAATTGAAACAAGAACAAGACCCACATTGGTTACAGAAAAGGAGAAACACGTTTTGAAAGAAGAAGAAACTTTTGTATTAGGGTCCAGAAATCTAACTGGGCTATTGTAAAATTCCTTACCTGCACTTCAAATTGGTACTCCCAACTCCATGCTAAGGCTCACTATGCCATTCTTCAGATGAGTATCTTAACCTGAATTTTGATTCAAAAAAACCCAAGTCCCCTGTTCTATGCCCAAGACCTCTGTTACAACGAGTATAGTTCTGAGTGAAATACTTCACAATAGGAAGCAAAAGAAACATTGCAAAATTTCTCCGCTTTAGACTGATAATTTTCTGTGCGAAAATTCAACTGCGGATAGCAAAAACATAATATCAAACACAACCAATCCACAATGGAATTTGAACATGAGGATTTATAACCACAGAAAACCCTCTCCAGGTTAAAATAATTCCAGAATGGCTTTAAGATTCTACTAATGAGCGCTTACAACACCATAGCAATTACTATCACAATGAAATCTGCTGGAAGCAAATCCCTTGTACAGTTTCTACATTTCCACAGTGGAAGCAAGAATCTTGCTATCTCTCATGATCTGGTTCTGTGGTCAAATCCTTTGCTATGGTTGTCTTGTTCTGCTAAACGTGGATCTGTCTTAGCTTTGGCTCTGGTTCTCATTTAGGATCATGGCTATTTGATCTTGTTGTGGCTTTGACTATACAAACTTGTTCAATAGGAAAATGTTGACTCTGCTATATATAGGAGCTTCAATGGGTGCTCTCAAACACTTTTTTGGGTAGCTTTGTTTTGTCTCTGATTCAAGGCAGAACTATGTTGGCCTTGTTTTTTTAGTCCTTGGAACTTAGTTCTCTCATATTTTCCATCCTATCCCCAGTTTGCTACCGAGAAAGACATAACTTCACGATATCAAAATTGACTATTTTTGGCCATTTATCTTTAGTAATGGTACAAATTTAATTTGGTGCATTCGTACAGTATCTGAAGAGCACTCTCAAGTTGTTATTCAGTATTTTAGCATAACTACTACATTTAACTGCCATGCTCTAATATTTATATCAACCATAAGCATTCTTAAGGTAGTTCCACATTTGTGAAGCAGAAGGAATGCTTCTGACAGCTTCTTATCATAGTGGTACAATTTTGTTCGCAGTTTATCTTTTATAAACCTCCAATTTTCCAAACGTAGTAGAGACTACAGTTTGCATCTCAAATTTTGGACAAATATGTTTAGTATTCTACAGAAAATGCATTAAGAATAAAAAAAGCCCACAATTTGTAAAAAGCCCACAATTTTGTAAAAAACTCACAATTTTGTAAAAAGCCCACAATTTTTAAAAAGCCCACAATTTTGTAAAAAGCCCACAAATTGTGAAAAGCCCACAATTTGTAAAAAGCCCACAATTTTGTAAAAATCCCACATTTTGTAAGAAGCTCACAATTTGTAAAATGCCCACTTTTATTTTATTTTTTCTTATATATTGAGCTCCCATTGAGATCAAGAAGTCTTGGGTTTTCTACACCGTTGAGAGAGATTTATTGTTTTCTTTATAGGATAATTTGCAACAATGGAGCAAAACATTGGAGCTGGAAAAAAAATTAAAAAGGGTGAAAGGGGTGATGGTAGAGTTTATTGCCCTTGTAAAAAATGTTGTATGAGAAATAATGTTAGAGTTTTAATAGCAACAACAACAGTGCATTGTAGGAAATATGGGCACATTTATGGTGGATCGAATGACTATCATCCTGTGGTAATTAATTGTCTATCTTCATTTTGATTATATCGTAAAATTTTATATTATTTTAATACATTTTATATGTGCACTAATGTTTAATTATTAATGTTTGTAATTTTCATAAAGGCACAGTTGCCCCCCAAATTTTTGCAGATGATCAACCAGCTTCCACAGCTAAATAGTAGTAGCTTAGATGATGTTGCACCAGTACAAGAGAATATTGCAGCAAATATTAGTATTGGAAATGATGTTGTACAAGGTGAATAACATGAAGCGAATGATGTAGGTAATTTTAATGATCCCATGGAGGTAGATCATGATGACAGTAATGAGAAAGTTCACATTAATGATGGGACAAATCAAATACTCCAAGACTTGTATGGTGAGTCAGATGATGATGGTGGAGATAGCAGTGACGGTATTTATGATGTACCTCTAATTGAAAGGTCAAGTGAACGACTTTTTGAACACTCAAATGCAACTCTTCTCTCTGCTACATTTTTGTTGGTGAACTTAAAGGTTATGAATAATTTGTCGAACAGATGTATGACACAACTCCTAAGGTATGCAATATGTATATATGATCACATATATGTAAATGTTGATTATTTTCCCTTTTTTTGGTTGTAATAAATGTGTAAAATAATAACTTATATATATATATATATATATATATATATATATATATATATATATATATATATATATATATATATATATATATATATATATATAAGTTATTATTTTACACATTTATTACAACTAAAAAAAGGGAAACTAATCAACATTTACATATATGTGATCATATATACATATTGCATACCTTAGGAGTTGTGTCATACATCTGTTCGACAAATTATTCATAACCTTTAAGTTCACCAGCTCTCTGCTATTGTTGCTAGTGAACTTAAAGGTTATGAATAATTTGTCGAACAGATGTATGACACAACTCCTAAGGTATGAAATATGTATATATGATCACATATATGTAAATGTTGATTATTTTCCCTTTTTTTAGTTGTAATAAATGTGTAAAATAATAACTTATATATATATATATCATAGTTATCAAAACCAGCTGGTCAGGACGGCTGCCGGTTGGAACCGGCCTTGCAACCCGGTCAATAGCCTATTCTCACCTGTTTTGGCCGGTTAACCGGACCTAACCGGCCGATTAAGTAAGGAACCAGCCAGTTTATGCATAAACCGGTCAGTTCTGTACTTAACCGGCCGGTTAGGTGCTCCTCCATGAGTTGCAAATTCCTCAGTGTCTCCTCCATGAGCTGCAAATTCCTCTATTATACTAGCAAAAAACTTGTCTAATAACTCATACTCAACACCTTATAGTAGCAACAATACACATGATGACTGATAAATACAAGGCTGGCTAGCATAAAATCCCTGGAAGCATGCAACTCATCGAGTGTACTTGATGACAATTTATGTTCTCAAAACAATCAGTAGCAACCTTATTTCACACTCAGCTAGGAACTGTCAGACCCTCTCTCTTTGATCACACATAACAGCAACATAAATACAAAACCTTTCACACATCATACAATAAATTTGATCATGGCATCAAGACTGATGCAAATGGTCTAACGCCACTCAAGGGACAACAACATACAACCTAATGAAAATGTGACTGGCAATAATAAATTGACCACTAGAAAATTCCCACTTGGAAATGCACTAAACTGGCCACTGAGTTTTCTGGGTTTTAATGAATCTTTTCAGTGATAAATTTTGTCAAACACATTGTGAGCAGACTGCTGAAGTTGTAATGCTCTCTCAACTTGTTACAAATAGCACTAATAGTGGATTTCATAAACCAATTCAATACCTCTAAGTGTTGTAGATGTTTTTCTAGAAATTTATTGGCAAGCAAACATAGATAATGAAGAATACAAGATCTTCAAAATGCTGGTCTGATATATATATATATACTGAACCCAGAATTGTCTTTAAGGCTGATACAATGAATTGACAACAGATCTGAGCAGGGATAGATTGTATATTATAATATTAACTCAACAATAAAACACAGTGAATAATATAAGAGAAACCTGATACATTACTTCAACAAGTTTGCTTATGTATTTTTCGATGATATGTATTTCATTTGGTGCCATTTTGATATATTCACCTTTGCATGGTATATAAATGAGCAAAATTTTCATATTTTGTCTCTATTGGCTTGGAATCATGGTTGCAAATCTTTAAAATAGTTTTTTTTTTATTAAAAATAATTATTTAATGTATTTTTTTTAAAACTGGTTCATTGAGATCTGACCGCTATCGGTTAGATTGGTTCCAGTTCGAAACCCGGTTCATTAGATCCAACGGTTTCAGTTTTAATAACTATGATATATATATATATATATATATATATATATATATATAATAATCTTTACAAGACACTACTTTTTGTTTATGTTGGAGATTGTTGGGTGAATATTTGTTACCATCGCCAAATACTTTACCTCGAACATATTGAGATCTACGTGCTATTATGAAACACTTTGGAATGGAATATAACACTATATATGCATGTCCTAAAGATCATATTATATATTATGGAGAACATACATTGAAAGCAGAATATTCGAAATGTGGTACCAATAGATATCGAACAGATCAACTAACCAAAAAGGTGCCTCAAAAGGTTCTTCGTCATATTCCCATAATTCCACGTTTGTAGTGAATGTTTAGGTGTAAAAGAATAGCAAAGTTTATGGATTACCATTCAAAGAATATAAGTGGAGATGGTGTTATTCAAATGCCTGTAGATGGTTCTGCATTTAGAGAAATCAAGGAAAAATATGTAGATTTTAAAAATGAACCTCGTAATGTCGGGCTTTCATTGGTAGCTGATGGTGTTAATCCATTCGGAGAGCTTAGATCTACTTACTCAGTGTGGCCTATTTTCATTATCAACAATAACATTCCTCCTTGGATGTCAATAAAGAGGGAGCACATAATGTTGACTATGATTATTTTAGGTATTTTATACATTATTTCTTTGAATGTAACATTTTCATTTATCTCGTTGTTTGCATAAATATATATTTTATTTACTTACTTACTTATATATACATATGTCATGGTAGTAATTATTATTTACCATAATTTTGAACAATTAGGTAAGTACCAGGTCAAATATATGAATGTATATATTGAGCCTCTTATCGATGAGCTAATACAGTTATGGCATGGCATCACTATGTATGACATCACTAAACCAATCAAGCAGAAGAGATTTCAATGTCGTGGAATGCTTGTATGGACAATTCATGATGCCCCAGGACTAACACATGTTTGTGTTATGTAATATTTCGTTGCACTGTAATATAATACATAATTATCTAAATTAGATATACCATATTGTATGTTTTAAAAATGATCTCATAGTATATTAATTGTTATTGATCCATCTATTGCAGGTCTTCAAACAAAGGGTAGATTTGCATGTCCAGTTTGTGGCCCTAAGATGAAGTATCTTCATTCGTCAGAGTTAAGAAAGATGGTGTTTGATGAGTTTAGGCACTTCCTCCCTAGGAACCATAAGTATCGTACTACTGAAAAACATATTTTCAATGATAAATAAGAAACTGGATTAAAACCACGAAGAATGACACCTCAGTTGTGGATGTTGGAATATAACAGAATTAATAATCGTCAAGTTGCTGGTACGTAATTTGTGTGTATATATAGATATTATTTGTTTATGTAATGTTTGGAATTTTTGTTTTAACTAATGAATTTATTTTATTGTATTTTATAATTAATATTGTTCTGATTTATTTTATTCAATAATATCAAGGTCATCGTCGCGGTGAAGGTACTAATATTTTACTTCCACCTGGAATGAAATGTTATCCTTCTCAATTCACGAGGTTGCCCTACTATGAGGACCTAAAAATAGCTCATTTTTTTGATACAATGCATGTCGGGAAGAATGCGACAGAAATGTTATGGTGAACCATAGATGGTGCACATGATAGAGATAAAATTGACAAAATTTGTGCTGACATTGAGAAATAGAATCATGCAATGAAAAGTGTGATCGACAGATCAAATAACAATGGAGGTCGAAATTATAATAATATTCCATGGTTATTAACAGAACAAAAAAGAAATGATGTAAAAGAGGTCATTAGAAGAATTAAATTTCCAACAGGTTTTACTTCAAACATAAATAATATCTTAACGAAGAAAGGTGACTTCAGTGGGGTGAAAACACATGATTGGAATACCTTTGTTAAGGTAATTTTTTTGGTATACGTTTTTGTATGTTATTGCTTGAATACATATTTTAAATTTTCTTTTTTTCTGTTTAATTTGGAAACCAATAACGATTCATTTTTTATTGTTATAGTATGTTCTACCTGTATCTCTCCCAAACGACTTCGACAACAATGTCAAACAAGTTATATACGGTCTTAGTAAATACATGAGGTAAGTAGTTTTGATTTATATGCAAATTCTAATTGCTACAATTTCTTTTCGTACTTTATGAAATGATGTATTAATTTAATTGTAATGAAATATATATTAGGTTTCATTTAAATAACCTTGGGTAATGATTTGCAGATGGTTGTCATTGAAATAAATCCATCAAGATGAAATAAAGTATTGGAAGAGAGAAATTCCTCGGCTAATGTGTGAAATGCAAAAGTATCTACCTCCAATATTTTTCAATGCACAAGAACACTACTTGATACACCAAGTTGAGGAGATTGAAATGTGTGGACCAGTACACACAAGGTCAATATGGATGGTCGAGAGGCATCTGAAATCCTTCAAGGCTTTGGTTAGACAAAGAGCATGACCTGAGGGTTCTATGGTGGAGGGATATGTGGTATATGAATTCATGGTGTATATTAGTCATTATCTTCTTATATTATCTGTGCCAGCCATGAAGGCGATGGATTTCATTTGGGATGTGAACTCCATCAAAAAATTTGAAGTGGAGCACCTGTTGGGAAAAGGTAGAATGAAGAAAGTGAGAGGTAAAAGATTTATTATGTATAATTCATATAATGTTTCATTTTTTTACATCATGTATATGATCATTATATTCATTTAGGTCTTATTCTTTCATAGTTTATTAATTAATATAATTTACCATGGTTATAAGTTATATTTAATATTGGTGAATTATTGTTTTTTTATTCAAGTGCTCAAGATTATGAGGCACTACTTTTATACATTGCAAACAATCTTGAGTGGATGAGTGAATGGATTGAAACATGTAAAGCACGTAACAACGGTAGGTTATCATGGCAACTACTGTCTGAATTGATTAGAGAAGTGTATCATAGTGGAGATGGAAACGTTACGGACAGGGAAATCGATTTAGCATATGGTTTGAAAGATAGAAAGGTAAGCAATTAATTCACCTATTTTATTCATTACTTATTTTATACTATATTTATAATGTGACAACAAGTTTGATTTTTCAGTTAATTTTCATGCTGTGTAAATTATATGATTAATTATTAATTGAGAATGCATCTGTTTCATGTTTGGCATATTGCAGTTGAAACACCACAAGGATATGTGGTGCAATGGTCGTAAATTTCGCGTTAAACAGTTGGATGATAACAGGAAAACTTATGATAGTGGGATAATTGCAGTATTCCAGGTCACTAATGTTTCCTCCAGGAGTGACAAACATCCTTGAGAATCTGAAAATAGATATTATGGGTTCTTAGATGATATAGTTGAGTGTGACTTTAATTCCTTCAAAATAGTTTTGTTCGACGTCAAATGGTATAGGCTATGAATGAATGTATGTGATGATGATAGAACACTTATTCAACATGAAAATGGATTTCCAATGGTTAAAACATCGCAGTTTGAAGTAGGAAAAGATCGTTATGTTTTTCCAAGCCAATGCGAACAAGTCTTTTACTCAGAGGTTCCAAGTGAGAATGAATGGTCATTTGCTATTAGATATGATCCAAGAGGAAGGCTAGTAGAGTATAATGTAGAGGAAGAAGATGATATTGATCAATAAGAAGATGATGCAGTGGCAGATGAGCAGGAAGATGCATTGACAGATGAAGAAGATATCTTAGAAGATGAACCAGGCATAGAAGATGAGGCAACAATTATTGATGATGATGTCCATGAGGATATTATTGAAAATGACATAATTGATGATGATGATGACATGGTCGATAATTTCAACACCGTTTCTGAATCAGATGTTGATATAGATGTCGATCAGTTGGATGAAGATCAAGAAGATACAGAAGAAGAATATTGATACAGATGTTATGTTCGAGTATGAGCTGGTATGTTATAAATTTATATTTTAATATGTAGGAATTATTGTCTTTAAATAATTTACTAATTATGTGGGTTTGTGGCATTTTGTTTATTATTTAAAACCAATAAATAATGGCCTTACTATTGTTTATTATTTCATAGGATTCATAGGATTCATTTGATTCTATGGTCAGGTATCTGAAAAAACCAATTAAATGCTTAAATAGTCAAGATCTGGAAGACAGGCTTTACCCCCACCATAAATTGCTAAAAAATCGGCCTTCAGTTCAGCTTGTTGTGTTGAAGACGAGGGTGGATTTGCATGATTAGTTGAATGAAAATGAATCAGATATTCGGGATGTTTTTGAGGGCAGATCCATAAGCCCCATAGATGAAGATCCCATTGCTGCAGAATTTTTGTTTGCGTTGAAGCACAAGTATAGTGTTGTATCGGAATACAAATCAGAGGAAAACTATACCAAGTCTAAATCAAATGAATCCAGTTCTAGTGCTCTTGAACTTACCGAATTAAAGCCAGAAGCAGGATTTACAATCTCTAATGGGAACGGGTGTGGCAGTTCCAATATTGGATTGGATGTCCGGAGCTCTGCAATAGGCACTGGACCTGATTGTAATGAACCCCAACTAATTCAATTTGATGAAAATATGGACTTTGATGATGATCAGGAAAACAAGCCAGAGAATTTTGGCAATATTGAAGAAACTGAAGAGTTTTCCTATGATCGATTGAATCAAATCATCCATAAGACATCTACTACAGGCTGGTTTGTATCAGAATGAGAATCGTTTTTGCTTTCCCATGATGATGGATGCTGCTCTTTTCATGATATAGCAAATTCAGAGGTGTGGAGGTTTTAATTATTGTACTTAATTTTGGGGTTTATGGGTGTTATAATTTATACATTTTGGGATTTTATATTAGAAATAGGGAAAATCCTAGGGGTTAGATTATTCTCATGGTTTAAATTTCTATATTTGAAATAAAATTCACCAATTTCTATTTAAAAAAATGATTTTCCTAAATATTTGATGTAGTTTAAATAGGATGTCATTTCAAAAACTGTTGAAATTTTCTAGAAACTATGATTGGGATTTCAAGAATATTTATGCACTCTTTAAATTTTCCCTGAACATAAAGGGTATTTTATGTATGAGTAATACTTAGTATTGTTTTTTTCCATTCTCTAGGAGAAGGCTGAATATAAAGCTCCATATGGGCTTACCCCAAACATGTGGGGTGATTGCTGGTTGATCAGAGCAGCTGGTTCAAATGGTCGCTCTGGTAAATATGTTGTGGCAACATCTGCAGGTTGTAAATTGGACTTAGGTTTCTGTTCATGGGAATTTTATAATAAAGAAACTATGGCATTCCATACTGAATCAGAGGCCTTCACTTCAACATCCAGTACCATCTCTCCAGTTTTGGCAGAGAGGGATGTCTCGGGGAGAAATTTTGGCTTTGCAAATGTTGTGCCAGAGAATCAACATTGGTGGTATAGGCCATGTGGGCCTCTTATGGTATCTACTTCCAGTGCCCAAAAGATAGATAATATTTATGATATTCGTGATGGAGATCCTGTGATTTCAATGTGTTTGTTTTGAAAGTTTAGGTTTCATAGTAAATCATCAACGGGCTCTGAAATAAGGCACATTGAAATGTTGGATACATGTTTCATGCCAAAATCATTTGTATCTTCCATAAATACACAATCTTGGACCACTCTATATAAATCTTCTTCTTAGACAATATTACATCGCCCTCATTATACAGGTGGTGTTCTTACATGCATAGCAAAGGCATTTTTTTGGAAATCATTTTATAAGTCACTAGATATTGTGGGTACAAGGATACAGGGTCTCCACATGAAACTGTGTTGCCCGGAGACTCACTCTGCCTGTTCTTAAATTTGTAAACATAGTAGTATGCCTATGATTCTTTCATTTTATATGCATAAGACGATTTTTTGTCAAAGTCCATAATTGTTTTTAAGTTTTATCCATCCCAGTTTTGTTGTGAATGCACAGGTTTTTGGCTCAACACAGATCTGTTATATCTTTGTACTTTTCCTTTACTAACTATTTGAAATTTCTAGTTATATTTAGAGTTGTCTTTTAAGGGATGAGGGAAATTAATTGGATTTAGTGCTGCCCACTCTCAATAGAGGCTGACAGTAAACTATGACACATTGTGATGTATATCAGTGGTAGTTAGGGCAGCAACAAAATTAGTTTCATGCTTCAGTAGATTTATTCTTCTTGGAAAGCTTTCAGCTGACAAAAAAAGGGAATGAAACACGCAACCAGTCCCCTTCCTTTTATTGGACCACCTGCTTTCTTTTTATGAGAGCATCTACAGGCTAAAGTTACTAGAAGTGGTCAAAAGTGAGTTTGGTTAGTTGGCAAAGTCCAACTATTCTTAGCCCTCAACAATGTTTAAATACTTCATAGGCATGTTAACCCCTCTTAGACTGTGTTGCGTAAGTGGGTTTTGCAGAATTTTATGCACTTAGGGTTAGAATCAAATTTTGAAATTTGATGTAATTAGGATTATATTCAAGTGCTGGCCAAATTGGTAAAATTGATACTCAGCCATAGTTGAAAGGCAGTAATATGCAGTGCATTCATTCTATGAAATGATTCAATTTGGCATGTGAATCTCACATATAAGGGCCATTAAAATCCCATGGATGGAGACTGATCAGGATTCAATATTTTTGTTACTATTAGTGGAGTTGGGTATGGCACAAGTACAATAAAAATACTGGCAACAATAGTAACATCATAGATTCAGAATCTTAATCTCTATATTAAATGAGCATTAGAATGTAACTTGATTTCAGTAAAATCTCTAACAGGTTTGTTCTAAATCGGACCTCAAATGCTCACTTGTAAAGATGTTTGAGGCTTGAGGTTGTATGAAACTAAAACAATTGACTTGTTGAGTACATGATGACATTAGGTCATTGTGAAACTGAATATATGCTACTTCGGTATGAAGATTTATTGCAAAAACTGTGTTTTCTAAATAATGTTTCCAATGAAACCTGAAATGGCTCTTGTTACGCTGAAAACATCTGTCATCTTTAATATACTATCAATTTGAGTGACAAAGGTAGCTAAACCACATGAAAATGATCTGAAGATGTTACAGATGCATGGAAGCTCTAGAAATTTAGCCCCTCACTATGTTATCTGATGCAGGGGCATTAGGCCCAAGATAACTTTTGTACATAAATAAATGTAAAGGGGGGTCTCATGTTTTATTTCCCTATGAAATTATCCATAGTTGAGCTAATTTAGTTAATTTGTAGAGAAAATGTAACTGCCCGAATGATTAATGGGCACCTAAAGAGATAGTCAGTTTCATAAGTTAAGCTGATTCTAGGAGTCCATCTCTGTCTGTCAGAGTGTTAGTCTCAAAGTTAGGAATTTGAAGAGTTTGCGAGTCATCGAGAAATTAGAATCGATTCATTGTAATTGATATAAAAATAAACCTCCGTGACAGAGTCGATAGACCTACACAGAAGACCTGCAAAGAGAACTGCATAGAGCTACATAGGGAAGAGGAGGCCATTGTATTGAAGATCCGGCCAAGGACCAGGAGACTGTAAGAAATTTCATTTATATAAGGAATCTGTTAGTATTATATGTGCGTTGATTGAGTAAGTTTTCTGTGTGTGAATATATGTACACATCCTGGTGAAAGATAATTGAAATCCCATGGTAATTAAGAAACCCTGTGATGAGGTTATGTGCATATAGACTGGTTGAGTTCTCGGTGGAACATGAGCTAATGACTCAAGACTTATGAGAATTGGTGAATTCCACAAATAACTGTGTCAAACAGTTGGGGAATTTCTTTATAATCAGTTGTGTGAACAGAGGGTGAATTAGGTTAATGAAATTCACGTGCGCCTGTGGTAGAGCAAGGAGATGTTGTGCTTGAACCTCCGTGAGCTAGGTAAAACCTCGTAATGAGTGTTGTGAATGTGTAGGTGATTGAATGAACCAAGGACTAGTGTATCAATTTGCAGAGTCGATACTAACCTTGTCAGAACCATAAGACATAAACCATGGCATATGTAATGTGTCGTGTCTCCTCGAAATGGTTGTGCTCGAGTTCATTTGTTATGGCCACGCGAAGGATGAACAACGAGGCAGAGTTCAATGGCAGTAAGGCATTGCTAAGTGGATGGAACCTGGAGTAAGAGTAGTCGGAACCTTGAGGACCGCACAGTAAAGACCGGTTTCTAGCATATCGCACCGCCTTTGTACGGTAAGTAGTATTCCCCATTTGGATGCGATCAATGTCATAGGCTAACATGTGGCCTTGATTAGTTTTTAAAACCCACTCTCATCGCAAGTTAACGATCGTGCAACTAACTCACGCGATATCCAGTTGGATCGTTGGATCGTCAAGGCCAGAGCGACGTATTATCCACTGTTGGATGTGGAAAGGCCGCTAGTGCTAGGCCCCACACGTATATACGTTGAATATTGTTGTCCTAACTAAGGTTCAACGGAGGTATTAATATTTCACGGTCGAATTATGTTCATAACAATTGGAACGCCCATATTTCATCACAAATATTGGAGATTTACTGTCTTGTTTTAAAGTTTCATTTTTTTTTTTAAATTGAACCCGCCATCGGTATACCGACGCTTCGTAACCGTTGGTCTTCCGATGTTTTGAATGATTTCCACTTTCTTCGGTCTTGCGACGTCCGTCGATATTGCGACAGTTCTTCTTGGCATCGATATTGCGACGCATTTGGAAAGCATTGGTATTGCGACGCTTCTGGAAACTGTTGGTATTGCGACACTTTTGTACGGCGTCGGAATTGTGACAGTTTAGAAACGTCGGAAGAGCGACAGTATAAATATGTTGGAAGAGAAACGTTCAAAACGTCGGACCACATTTCGTCGGAATTGCGACAGTTCTTCTTGGCGTTGGTATTGTGACGTTTCTGGAAAGCGTTGGTATTTCGACACTTTTGCAATGCGTCGGTCTTGTGACACTTTTGTAGGGCGTCGGAATCGCGACGGTTTGGAAACGTCGGAGGAGCGATAGTATAAAGACGTCGGAAGAGCGACGTTCAAAACATCGGACCACATTTCTTCATAATTGTGACACTATACAAACGTCGGAAGAGCGACGGTTTGGTAAATGTCAAAAGAGCGACGCTTGTTTGGAAGCGACGGAAAAGGTGTCGGTATTGCGACACTTTTTCAAGGCATCGGAATTGCGACGTTATGACGAACCACATTTTGTTCGTCCTCAAACTGCCACTCTTGCGACAACTATGTGTCGAAATAGCGACGAAGTTGCTGTCGGAAATTAGGCCAAATTTTCTAGTGAGTTGTGTCAAATAGTACAGACTACAAAATGGATTTTGGTTGTTTTCAAAATCCAGAATTAAATGGTTTTCAAAACTCCAAATTTTCCCTATTTTGGTTGGCCTATATATACTATATTAATGGTCCAATTTCTAAATTTATGACAAAGAGGTAAGCCAACCATGAATTTCTACAATATCTTCATTTTTCCTATAATGCAAATCATAATATTTTCCAATTTCTCTAAATCAAACCATATCATTCTGATAATATATTATGTACTTTCCTTGTAATAGTATTTTTGTTGCCAATAAGAGCCTGATTGCATGGTAAGGTAGAGTATGTTTCACACCCCCCAGCAAGGTTCAAATCCCCCATAGACACATTTCACCACTCAGGTGGAGTCTTGCCTCTATAAACATTCCATCTGAAGCAGTTGAGACCTGATGCAGATCCTAGATGACTTTGCCAGAATATATACCACCCACCTGCCACTTCTTACTGGAAGGGATCTCCATTGAATGTTGTAATCCCACTATACAACATTATAATATTTCCAGATTGAGCATGAACATATTGCCACACATTCATAATTGGAAGCATCTTAAAAAATAGTACCTTTCAAACAAATTGAGTTATATAGAACCTTTCAGACATGTTTTATATACAAAAATACACGTTCAACTTCTTCCTTCTATAATAGACTTGGATTTTTATTCTTGCATCAATCACAGTATGCACTTGGTAGAGAAAAAACAAACCAAGGAACTGTTTAAGGGACCATCAATGGCCATGGTGTAAAAGAGAATTTAACGGCATAAACTACAGATCGAGATGGTGCAGAAAAAAAATAAATGCACAATATTGCATGTACCCAACATGATAAGGGCATATAGAACTTGCAGAAATACCTTGATGGTTTCAAACAAAGGGATAACTTCAACATATAACCCATTTGATGTTACTGTCAGAAACAAAATGCACACACAAAATTCCTAATCTCTAGAAAACTCAAGAGTTTCATACCAAGAAATGTGAAGGAACATTTTATAAACAATCTATAGGTCACTGGCTTAGTGTATGGTACAACACTAGAAAATCCCCACTACATGTTTGAAACTAGCTAAATGGAATAAAAAACAAAGTTACTCTTGTGGAAATGAAAGAGATAAGCAGAAAATATATTACTAGCAAAATATTTATGATAACAAGTGCAACACACTACAAGATGTCATGATCATATAATTATTGTTTGGAATATGGGGTAAAAAAACACACATGAAATGAAGAAGTATTATTGGGAATTTTATCAATAAGTTCACACATATAAATTGAAACAGACATAAACCATTTTCAGACAATAAAGCTACATCTTAAAGAAACAGTTCCAAATAATTATCATATACATATAAAACAATGTTTTTTTGCAACCAGGAAAGCAACAATTACCAGTCAGGTCTTCCATGTTGGCAGGTTTGACATCAACAATGTTGAAACTCTGATCACATATTTCCATGTTCCATAAGTTTATTCTTAGGTCATCCGCTGATATGAAAGTTTCACCATCACTGGATAAAACAAAAAACTATAAGAATGAAAGCTAAACATAAAAACATTAACCCAAAAAAACAATGTGCTTACACAAAACAAATTCACATCCCAGTAGGCACTAGTCACTATATTTCTGCCTACGTATTTTCTTGTGGCAAGACCACCTAGGAGGACCACATGAGATGCTAAAAAAATCTTTAATACCAAGAACCTATACATAGAACTGGTTCATAGATAGATTTCTTTTAAATTCTATAAAAATGTTTTTAAAAAACAGAAGATCATAAAACATGACTGCAAGGAGATTTTTGTGAAAGGTGTTTCTTGTGACACCTTTGACATAGTTCAAAAGCTTGAAATTTTGCTTGATGTTACTAATAATGATGATGTGTCTCTTGCATGATATGGGACTTCTGAAAATGAAGTACCAAACATTAAATATGAATGCATAGGGTGTTTTGAAAAAACTACCAAAGAAATTGATTCCAATCTTAGATTAGATTTCATGGCAGCAAAGGTCTAGGAAAATATGGGCAAAGAATTAGAAAGCCCATGGATCTGAGTACAAGGATAGGAAATGATGGACTTGGTTTTGTGGTTAAACAAGTAATGGGAACAACTATTTTGTAAGAGGGGAACCTCATATAGTGAGTGAATCATTTACCTCTAGAATAAGTACATATAGAGGGGAAATGGTTAACAACAAAAACCTTGTACAAGGAAACAAGTTCAACAACAAAATTTGTTAAACCACATGAATATTTTTAGCCATAGGAATAGGAACTTAATTACTGAAATAAAGGCACATGGAAGCAAAGTGTCACACCCATGCTATATTACTGGACATATCAATCTTGGAGATGGATCAATTTCATATATGTTTCCTAAGTAGACCAGAATGGACCCCTCACTTGGAAAAAGGACGCCAAGCATCATAGGAAGTCTTGCAATTTTTGTGTTTCAAAATATGTAAAGTAAATCAATTTCCACTGCCACTTTGTATTCGTTAAATTTTAGTACCCCTTGTGCTCACTCTGAGATCTGCCCTAACTATCATTCACCCACTAGTGTTTGACGTTGACAGTGTCGTGGTGCCCAAAATGGGAATTGAGTTAACAATGTCATGCAGTTTGGAATAAGAAGCTATATGTATTATGTATATGTAATAGTAATAATCATACCATTTCATATCTAAAAACACTTAATTTTTACACACACACACATAATACATGTAAAGGTTTACAAGGTAAATTTTCAATGCAAAAAGAAATACAAAGTTATCATAAACTTCATTTCGGAAAATGAGTCATGATTTATGTTCTATTAGATGCTTCAGTGATTGCTCGCATTTTAAACATTGAGATTAATGAGGATAAGACATGCCAGGGTGGAAGACAATGATAGATCTTATTGACCACCTATTGTGCACTTGATTGGTTTAGGAAAAACCATAGAGAACTCATGATGATGATTGGTTGCGAATAAACCATAAAGAAAACTTAGAACTATGATGATGATTGGTGACCAAAGCCGGTCAATCATTGTGATGGTTCTTACCCTTCATATTGGCATGAGTGATAAATTGTGATTTTCATCGCATGACAAGTTTTGCAGAGGTAATTCACAAGTATGCTAATGGTAAAAACCTTGATTTTTCCTTGGAGATTGTGTATGATGGTTGTGGACTCACGATGATGATTGGTTGCGAATAAACCATAAAGAAAACTTATAACTATGATGGTGATTGGTGACTAAATTCAATCAATCATTGTGATGGTTCTTACCCTTCATATTGGCATGAGTGATAAATTTTGATTCTCATCACATGACAAGTTTTCCAAGGGTAATTCACAAGTATGCTAATGGCACAAACCTTGATTTTTGCATGGAGATTGTGTATGATGGTTCTGGACCCTCTTACTTCTACTTGGTGGTGGAAGGGATGCTACATAATTGATTCAGTGGATTTCATTGTATGTATAGTTTTCCATAGATGAGGATCAACTTTCACTGCAGCATGCAGATACTTGCAAACTTTTTCAATGGATAGAAGATCTTGCAGGCCAATATTGGGTGGGAAGATGAAATATTTTGTTTGCAAATTCATGTTATTCAGTGAGGGAGCATAGTGGAAGAGAAAATATACCATCTGTTTAAAATTTCTCTTCACTACCCTGTGCAATAAATTACTTTCAAGCAAGTTTTTGGATGACTCTGGAGCTGAAGATTCCTGCCCAACATTCATTTCAAAAAATATGTCCAAAAGCTTCTTCAGAAGAGCACACATGTCCCTTTCTACAGCATATATGAAAAGAAACTTGAACCGATCAGATGAAAATTCAAGAAAAGAAGCATCCTTCACAACGCTTAGCTCCACTTGCCACCCGCTACTCTTTTGAAAGAGCCATCCTAACTCATTTAAGAAAATGATTAATTCTTCCCCAGCTATTACTGCACTGTAATCTTGAAAATTTTCTTGTGAACGTTAAACTTTTTGGGAGCTTGTTTTGTCATTCGAGAACTCATTTTCAATTTCAAATTCAAGGCTTTGTAGCTCTCTACAGATGGTAGGGTCCACAACAATAACAGGAAAACAATTTCCCTTGAAATCATGCTACACCTACACAATGCCACAAACAGGCCAACTATCAGAGAACTTAGACCAACACCATATTAACTGCACACCCAAAACTAATGCTAAAGCCACATAAAACATGACTGAAACAGATTCCTCAAGCTCAATCTACCTCTATAAAAAAGCGGCCCAAAACATTAGGTGGGCCCCCTGAAAATGTAAACTTCTTCACCCTATGATCAGTTGATATGCTTTCTGAAGTTTTTTGTTTGGGAAGAACATCAATATAGGTATACTTTCCTCTGTAAGCACAAAGAATTTTGCATCTGAAACACAACAAAAAATATAATTCTAGCAAATCAATGCAATTATTATCAATTGCACAACTATAATTCCACAACTTACTTCGTTCCAGTAGTAGCCAAATTATGGCCTCTCAAAGTAATAGTGGTCTCTTGGCCAGCTACAACAGCTACAGGCTGAACAAAATAAATTTCTGGAGCACCCCACGACCTCCAAGAGCTGCAGAATCTAACTTTACCTGTAAAAAAATGGTATATTCAAGTTAATAAACGTTGATGGAAATTGCATCAACGAGGATTCAAAATTGACAGGATACATATATACATTAGCACTAGTTAACTACCATCATTGGAAGAGGCTAATCTATGCTCAGCTTGCACTAATACTCTGCCACATCTCCAGAAATTAGTCCTGGAATCTTCAATGAGTAGTTTCAGGCATCGTGGCAAATATTCTCATAGCTGTAAGAGTTTCAAACAACCATTTCTATTCAGCATTGATCAATTAAATTAAAACTATATATCTCTAAGATAGAGCCCGAAGATTTCCTAATCCTTCAGCTGCTTGAAGATCTCCTAATCCTTCTATCTTACAGGTCTTTCTCATGTCACTTAACGAGATTCCATAGTAATTTCGAAGTTCATTATTACAATTAATGATGGCAAATGGGAATGGCCAAATGGGATTAATATGGACACATACCCGTTCCTAGCTCGCAAATGGCATGGACACAAATATCGAGAGAATCACACATCCAGGCCTTATATAGCTTTCCATGTTAGATGGGATGTGAGAGAGCCATTCCAGAATCTGCATCCATTAAGAAACCACATTTAGTATTACAAGCTTGAAAGAACCACAAAATTGGAGAACGTTACCCCAGAAAGCTCACCTGCCCACGCAATGCTACAGGAAAGTTGCTTGGATGATGCCCAAAAAGATTGAAAATAATGCGCCTTGTTCGCTCTTGCAAGCATATTTGAAAAAAACTTCAAAGATCAACATTAATGAGTCATACGAGACAATTTGAAAACACTCATAATCATTGGCAAGAACAACAATACCTATGAATCAGAATTGGAGCAAGAAAGAGATCTCTGGTCCCAAAAAAAATCCACACAAAACCCTCCATTTACCTGTAAATATGGGGCGTATGCAACCCAAAACCAGCCTCAGCAGCATAAATCTCCATTTACCTGTAAATCTGGGGCATATGCAACCCAAAACCAGCATCATCAGTGTAAATATGGCAACCAAAAACCCTCCACTGCCCTCATCATCAACATAAATCAGGGGCGAATGCAGATCCAAAACCCTCCAACTTAGTAAATCGGGGGCGAATAGAACCCAATACAATCACAGACCAGTGAATCGAAGGCGAATCCAACATTTCTTGTTTTATCTGCCCTTATTTTTTTTGGCTAAACGAAAATAATTATTTATTTTCAAAATAATTTTGGGGATATTTATACAAAACTATACAAAATAGGTTTTATATAAAAAATTCGCCCCTCTAAAATCTAAAACCTCTTAAATTTTGCCCTTGGGCTAAAATTCGCCCCTAAAATTTTCCCTATATATCTTCACTTTTTCAAGTTCATTCTCAATATTGAATGGTGTTTGATTTTTTAACAGATTTGACAAATCAGTTCTTTCATCCACTATCTTCTGGGTAATTTCAGTTTGCTTGCTTGTACTAGGAATGTCTGTCTAAGCATTTCTGGTAGGAATATCTACATTTTTATTGGTATTTTTTTTCTATGTTTTTATTTTCTAAGTTATTTACATTTTTCTTTATGTTTTATATTTTTTTCTTAACCTCGGATTCAGATACTTTCTTCATAGAATTTTCTGAATTCTTTTTATTAGAATTATCTAAGTTTTCTTGCTTCTTAAATTTTATTATCTGTGGACCTCCATAATGGCATTCTAAAAACCCAGTTTATAATCATCATATTCTTTATACTCTAACTATGTTTGGGTTAATGAAAACAATCTGTGTTCTTCTTTAGTGAGAAAATAGAATCATCTTCATTAATCCCCATTAAATTAATCTGATTTTCCTCAACTTCCTCAACTACTTCTTTATCTTCATCAATGGTTTTCTTGGAATAAAGGCCTAATTTGATGACCAAGACCTTTT
The DNA here is from genome assembly GCA_034641835.2 of Pinus albicaulis. Taxonomy (NCBI): domain Eukaryota; kingdom Viridiplantae; phylum Streptophyta; class Pinopsida; order Pinales; family Pinaceae; genus Pinus; species Pinus albicaulis. The sequence continues at coordinate 665,622,270 of CM076582.1, read as the reverse complement.
TACTCCCTCTGTCTAACCTAAGGAGGGTTTCTTCTTGGGTTCTGATTTCTGTTTTGAGGAGCTGGTTGATTTTCTCTGGGAATAGCTTTGTCATTCAGAATAATTATCTCCATCATCCTCTCCATGTTCCTTACCAAATTTTCAATATTAGCATCAGATGTAGAGGCTACAGGTTATTCCATTATTGTAACTCTCCTCTCATTTCTCATCCTAGCCCTTTTTGCTAATAAATTAGCTTCTACACTCAGAACATCTCTTTGCATTTCTTCTAAAGTTGATGAATCTCTTTCCCTAAGCTAATAAGCCATGTCTAGGTAAAAACCATCTAGGAATTTAACCAGGACTAACCCTTGAGGTGGCTTCATGTGGCTCTAGAGTGCGTTGTATATGATGTTAAATATAGTGCAGTAGTCTTGTGCACCCTCTCTTGGAGACCTATTAATACTCTCATATTCTGATAAAATATGTAATGGATTTTTCTTGATTTCCCATATATTGATAAATTTTTGGTGCAAAGCAAGGAGATCATGAATGCTATTAGCATTTAATCCCTTGAACCATTTTCTGACTTCACCTTCTTAACTCTGAGAAAAAATTCTCAATTTGACACCATCATCGTCAATTTTTTGCAGGTCAAAAAAATCATTCATTTTATCTATATGATGTTGGGCAGTCACATGACCAGTCCCATCAAATTGTGGAATCTTAGATTGGTAATCCTGGGGCATAGGGGGTAGAGCTGCTAGCAGTGCTAATGGGGCATATCTCACTTCCATGATTGGTGGAGTTAGTAGAGGGAGGTGAAAAGTGGATGAAGTAAGATGGGTAGAGGTAGTGGGAGAATAATTTTGTGTAGAAATTTGAGTATGGGGATTAGTGAAAGTAGTGGTAGCGATTATGGAGGCAGTAGGACTAACTAACCTAAGATGGATTGTTTGAGGTGTAATTGAAAAATTTTCTATGGTTAAGGCAGTTAACTCTAAAAATTTCTAGAGGTAGTCATAATCAACAGTGGAAGTAAAATTAGTTACCAGAAATTGGAGAGTATCAAAATCCTAGAGAAGCTGGATGTCAGATTGAAGTTAGGAGTAGGCTTCCCTCACTAGACTTTGATGTAGGATGGATGGATCAAAAATTGTATGATCAGTCCAATTCTCATATTTAGTTCTGAATAGACCTTTTTCAAAATGTAAATCAAATTGAATATCCTGCAAAGTGACAACTTTTTTAGGTAGGGAGTTAGATCTGTGAAGAACTCTGCTACTAGTTTGAATTTCTATTCTAGGAGTCTTTCTAAAAATATTATCAATATTGTCCACTATAGGAGGAGGATTGGGATCTGGGTGGATCTAGTGGATATTATTTTGGGAGCCAGAATTTAAGTCAGAATCACAAACAAATCGATTATTTCAAAACTAAAAGAAACCAATCTTGGAAATGATTTCTATGTTACAGTGTTTTTTAACTGGCCTTTTCTGAATTCCAATGAAAATTGAAATTTTTCAGTTAGTCCCCAATATAGTCACCACTATGTTATCACTCTATATGTTGGCAATATGATGCAATATGTTGTCCTTGATGGCAACCCACTTGATGAAGAGGATGGCAACCTACTTGATGAAGTTATGCTTGATAGAATATGTCTTGATAAACCTGTTAAATGATGTAAATCTGATGTAGCTACAGTGAGTACAGAAGGTAATGAAGAAAGGAATTCAGTATGTGCTAGATCTATGATGAAAAGAGTATGTCTCAAGGAATACGCGAATTTGTCTAGGAGAAGTCGCGTATGCACGCAGGAAATAACGTGCCAAGTCGCGTATGGGCAAAAGCGCTCATAAAGTGCAAAACCAGGGGTAACCACCATGGTATTGACCCATTGTATTGAGTAATGATTCGTCTATGTGACGCCATCCAGGAATACCATCGGAAGTAATGTGGTTTTGGCTCATGATATTGAAAAAGGGTAAACCTATATAAAGAGAAGAAATTCATTTTGCAAAGGGTGAGTGTGGTGCATGTGTCTGGGCTTTAATGAATACTTCACTCTGAAGTATATCTGCATGATGGAACTTTGCTCTTAATTGATAGATCTGATTCTATAATGTATCTATGAACATAATGAAGGTTCAAGATCTCTAGATCTTGAAAGGGAAAAACCCTTGGATGATCTGAAAAGAAGTAATGAAGACCTGGCGCAAATCTGTTAAAAGAAGTTGAAGAAATCTGGGTAAGTTCATAGATCTTGTATGTTCTGCAAAGTTTATCTTTTATAGATCTATACGCAGGTTCGCTTCACTGAAGGCGCGTATATACGCGGATCTATTTCAACAAAGGAGCGTATGACTTGTTAGGGTTTTCTTGAAAAAATTGCACGAATGCATACGCGGGTTTTCTTCAGTAAAGGCGTGTATATACGCGGATCCATCTAAATAAAAGCGAGTATCATATCTGAACTGATGATTGCTCAAAGTTGAATGTGTCTCTGAATGTCTGTTCTGAAGTCTGGGTTAACTCTGATATTCTGGTTTCAATGGGTTCACTGTTCTGTTTGTAGCATTGAGCAAAGTATGTTTGTTGAAGAGTGAAGGGTTGTGTTGGAGCTGTTGGATCCAGTTTGAAAATTGATGAAACGTGGTCTGCAGTGGATCTGAGGGTTGAAGCCTTTAGTCTGATAATAGAAGCTTTCTGTCAGCAGAGGCTGGTGCTAATATCAGGGGGTAGTAGCTCCCTTTTAGGTGAGACTGGTAAACGAGAGCAGGGGGTTGAAGCTCCCTTCCAGGTGAGGCTGGTAAATGAGAGAAGGTGGTAGCCTTCTGCAGGTGGGTGCCTGCGTGCTGGTATAAGTCTGCACCAGTACATGATTGTAAGAAGTTTTTCTCTATAATAAAATATTGAAGGCTGAGACAACAGCAGCGGTGGTTTTCTCCCGACTTGGGTTTCCACCTAAAAATCATGGTGTTCATGTGTGATGCTTTTGTGTGATGTTTCATTCTGTTATTACTGCACATGTCTACTGTTATATAAACATCTGATAAATGAATACATGCAAGGATCTAAGTGAAGAATTGTTTGTTTATTAATATCTCTGTGCATACGCGAGTTCAGTAAAGGTGTCTGTGTATATATGCTAGTCTGATTCATTAAAGTAGCGTATGGGTTACTAAAGTTTGAAAAGGTAAAAAGATGCTGAGTAAATCCTAAATACTGATTCACCCCCCCTCTCAGTATTTTTCCAACAATTGGTATCAGAGCGGGTCCTTCTGAAAAGGCTTAACCGCTAGAAGGAAGATCAAGCAAGATGAGCAATCACGAGGGAACAACATCTATCAAACCTCCGCTCTTCAATGGAAGCAATTTAATCTTCTAGAAAATAAGGATGAGATCCTATCTTCAGTCTATGGGAGAAGATATATGGGCCATTGTTGAACAAGGATATCAATATCCAGCTACTACAACAACAGATCCAACTGAAAGAAAGAATTATGAATCAAATGCAAAAGCGGTCAATGCGATAACTGGAAGTCTAACTGAAGTAGAATTTGTCAAAGTCATGCAGCTCAATACAGCAAAGGAGATATGGGACAAAATAATCCTAAGCTATGAAGGTGATGCAAAGGTAAAAATTGCAAAACTTCAATCTCTCAGAATTGAGTATGAAAATTTAAAAATGCATAGTGATGAGAATATTGTTGGTTTCTTTTTACGTGTTGATGATTTTGTAAACCGTATGAGAAATCTGGGAGAAACAATAACCGAATCCACTTTGGTTGAGAAAATTTTGAGATCACTAACGGCCAAGTTTGAGTCAAAATTTTCTTCCCTTGAAGAAAAACAGGACCTTCAAAATCTTACTATGGTGCAACTTCATGGCATATTGACTGCATACGAAATGAGGAGAGGAGGACCATCTGAAGTCAAAGAAGTTGTTTTTAAAGTTTCTACAAAAGGGAAAGAAGTTCAAAAACTGGAAGGGTCAGGATATATCTCAGAAGAAGATGAGGCAAACTTTGTGAGAAAACTCCAACTAGGAACCGGAAGATTCAAAGGTAAGCTTCCTTTCAAATGTTTTAATTGTGGAAGAGTGGGTCATTATGCTGCAAAATGTCCTTATAAAGAAACATCTTCTAAAGAGAAAGAAGTAGCAAGAAGAAATAAGAACCGGTCTAGCACTAAGAAAAGCTACTATACAAATGAAGACAGTGATGGGTTATCTGACAGTGAGGAAGAATGTGAACAAGAACTTAGACTTCTCATGGCATTTTGAAAATAATTCTAGAGATGATAAGGATGCTTTTATGGATGCTCTAGATGACAATGATTTTCTGGATCAAAACAATCAACTCAAAATATGCTTGGAAGAAAGTAAAATAATCATAGAGACTCTGAAAAGGCAGAATGAAGAAGCAAAGAAACATGATAAAAAATTAGAATGTGAAGTAGTAAGTCTAAGAAAAGAACTTGAGAAAGTAAAGACTTTGAATCTTAGATTTGCTAAAGGATCTGAAACCTTAGATGAGATTATCAAGGTTCAACGATCTCCTCTGATTAAGACAGGTCTTGGATATACCGGAGAATCCTCTCAAGCTTCAGCACCAAATTATCTAAAAGCAGCTACAATCGGTTTACTACATTCAGCCACTCAACGAGGGAATAAAGAATCTTCACAGGTAAAGCATGATCTTCACAATACAAGGAACACTAACAAGGATATCTCTCAAAGAAGAAAAAATCAACAGGTAAATTCAAATAGAAGATTTCATGATCACAGAAATTTCTACTTCAATGGACAATGTTTCTCATGTCACAATTTTGGTCATAAAGTTGTTCAATGTGTTGCATATAAAACCATCATGACAAGAGAAGTAAGAAAGAAAATGATGGATATTGAACCAAAAAAGAACACCTATAACAATTTTTCTCCTCTTCAAAACGAATTTGAATGTGCTTATTGCAATAACTTTGGCCATGAAGAATCTGAATGCAGGAGCAAAGTCCAGCCAAAACAACATTTTCCTTCAAGTTCCAAAGTATGGAAAAAGAAGGAATTACAGGTTGAAAATTGTGGGATAGCGTTATTTGCAGAAGGTGAAGAAAATCAATGGTACATTGGTAGTGGGTGCTCAAGACACATGACAGGTGACAAAAGAAAACTCCTTTCATATAATGCTCTAGAAAAGGAAAAGAAAGTTACATTTGGAAATGATAATCCTGCTGTAATTAAAGGAAAAGGGTCTATGTTTCTAAAAGAAAAGGTGAAGGCTAATGATGTCATGTATGTGGATGGATTAAGGCATAACCTATTAAGTGTAAGTCAAATGTGTGATCAAGGTACAAAAGTTATCTTCAGTTCAAAAGAATGTGTGGTTCATGATCTGAATATAGGTAGAGCTATTATAAAAGGGAAAAGAACTCCAAGCAACCTATATGTATTGAAGAACTGCAAAGATCAATGTTACTTGAGAAAATCTTTAGAAAATTGGCTATGGCATAGAAGGCTGGGGCATCTAAGCTTCTCTCAAATCAACAAAGCAAGCAGACTTCAAGCTGTTCGTGGACTTCCCAATGTTACTCTACCAGGAAGTATCATATGCAAATCCTGCCAATTTGGTAAGCAGACCAGAGTACAATTTAATGCAAAAGAAGGATCATCAAGTAGGCCTCTTGAACTTGTTCATACTGACATTTGTGGACCCATGAGGAAAAAGTCACCATGTGGAGGAGAATACTATATCTTATTTATTGATGATTTCTCTAGAATGTGTTGGATTGGGTTGTTTAAACACAAAGATGAAGCATTTGAGAAATTTCAGATCTTCAAAGCACTGGTTGAAAATGAATTAGATCTAAAAATCAAATGTCTTAGATCTGATCGAGGAGGAGAATATACATCAAATGAATTCTTTGAATTTTGTGAACAACATGGCATAAAGAGACATTTCTCTGTAGCAGGCACTCCACAACAAAATGGCGTAGCAGAAAGAATGAATAGAACAATTGAACAAATGGCTAGAGCTATGCTTGATGATTCTAGAACTCCTGACATGTTCTGGGGAGAAGCAGCACATACAACAACAAATATTCTCAACAAGGCACACGTTCGGGTAAATAGTGACAAAACTCCATATGAACTTTGGTATGGTAATTCTCCCTCTGTAAATCATTTTAGAATTTTTGGAAGTAAATGCTTTATCAAAAATAATTATGAAAAGCTTGGCAATTTTGAACCTAGATCAGATGAAGGGATACTTCTTGGTTACTCATCTACAAGCAGAGCATACAAATGTTACAATAAAAGGCTTCGAAAGATTGTTGAATGTATTGATGTTGTCATTGATGAGTCCCCTACAGCTCCTAAAGAAGAAAAACAAGCAACAGAAGAAGATGATGGTGATTTTTTTCCTTCTACATCAAATGGAAATGATATAGACAGTGGATCCAATGAAGAACCTGAAGATGATTTATCAGAGAAAGCTCCATCCAGATATGTTCAAAAGAATCATCCTGAATCTCAAATTTTGGGAAACAAGGAATCGGGTGTACAAAAAAGGAGGACTCTTGTGGGATCTTCTTGCTATCTGGCATTCCTATCCACAATTGAACCCCAAAATGTCAATCAAGCTAGCAAAGATGAATGTTGGATTCAAGCCATGAATGAAGAGCTTGATCAAATTGAAAAGAATCACACTTGGGAATTGGTACCAAGACCACATGATAAAAATATCATTGGAACCAAATGGATATTCAAGAACAAGTTAAATGAAAATGGGGATGTTATAAGAAACAAAGCCAGATTGGTTTGCAAAGGGTACACTCAACAAGAAGGTATAGACTTTGAAGAAACTTTTGCTCCTGTAGCTAGACTTGAAGCCATAAGAATGTTTCTTGCTTTTTCAAGTTCTCAACAAATCAAAGTCTATCAATTGAATGTCAAATGTGCTTTCCTCAATGGTGATCTTGAAGAAGAATTTTATATAGAACAACCAGAGGGATTCATTTTGGGAAATGATAAGAATCTTGTTTGTAAACTTAAAAAGGCTCTATATGGTCTCAAACAAGCTCCAAGGGCATGGTACTATCTTCTTGACAAATATCTCCATCAACAAGGATTTTCAAAGGGGTCTGCTGATAGCAACTTATACACAAAAATTGAACATGACAAACTTTTGATTGTGATTGTATATGTTGATGATATCATTTTTGGGAGTAATGAAGAATCCTTGAGTCAAAAATTTTCTTCTGTTATGCAGCAAGAATTTGAGATGTATTTACTTGGGGAACTAACATTCTTTCTTGGCTTGCAAGTAAATCAAACTACAGATGGCATATTCCTATCACAAGCAAAATATCTTAAGAAAATTTTGAAGAAGTATGGCATGGAAGAATGCAAGCCTGTAAGTACACCAATGATAACCGGATGCAATCTCAGTTCTCATGATGATTCTCCCATGGTGAATCAACCAGAATATAGATCAATGATAGGAAGTCTACTTTATCTCACCGGGACTAGACCGGACATTATGCATGTTGTTGGGATTGTTGGACGATTCCAAGCTAATCCAAAAGAGTCTCATCTTCAGGCTGTCAAAAGAATATTCAAATATCTGCAAGGAACTCAAGACTTTGGACTATGGTATCCAAAGAATGTTGATCTTACTCTTCATGCTTACTCTGATGCAGACTGGGCTGGAAATGTTGATGATCGAAAAAGCACAAGTGGTGGTGCATTCTATATGGGGCCTCGGTTGGTATCTTGGTTCAGTAAGAAGCAAAGTTCTATTGCCTTATCTACTGCTGAAGCAGAATATGTGGCTGCCGCATCTTGTTGCACTCAACTCCTTTGGATGATGCAAACCTTGGGAGATTTTCAAATCAAATTTACTTCTCCTATCTCCATTATGTGTGATAATACAAGTGCCATCAGTATCTCAAAGAATCCTGTTATGCATTCAAAGACCAAGCACATTACCATCAAGTATCACTTCTTACGTGAACAAGTGCTTGAACAAAAGGTGAAGTTGGAGTATGTTCCCTCCAAAGAAAAAGCTGTTGATATATTTACCAAACCTCTGCCCAGGGAAGCATTCGAATATCTCAGACAGAAGTTGGGTGTTGTCTCTGCCTCTCAGAAGACCAGATCTGATTAAATTCAGAAGATTAAATTGTATACGTGGGTTTCCTGAAACACAGTCGTGTATATACGCGAGTTTAATCACATAAAGCCATGTATTGTTGGTTGCTGGCATTTTTGTTTGGGTTCAGCATTATTCAGCTCAGCTGTAGTACTGTTTGGTATCTCTGATGCTGTTTGGAGTCACCATTGATCTTTCAGCTCTTATATTCTGATTTTGGGTGAAGATGCCTTGATGATTTGTTGTTGAAAGTGTTCAGGATACACAAGCAAAGGGGGAGCGTTGGTCATATAGAAAAGATGCCTGGATGCACACTTTCAGGGGGAGCATTGGCCTTGCTGAGTATAATCCATTGTTGGCATTATGTTGGTTCTATAATATGATCTCTCTCTTGAGATATTTTTGATATTAGTCATAAAAGATCACTTTTGTAATTTGATGAAAAGGTCATGGATGAGACCTATGATGTAAATTTGTAATATTCAGTCATGTAAGGACTTGAGTCAAAATGTGTAAACTCTCTCGCTTGGGTATTTGCGTCTCATATGTAAAATTTCAGCATGACTTCAGGGGGAGCATGATAACTTCAGTACACTTCAGATCTATAGCACTTTGATGAAGGAGAATTACTTTGTGATGGTTTTGATCCACCCTTTGCCCTTGATGTCAAAGTGGGAGAGACATGGTGTTTGATGTTTGAATAAGGGACACCATCATGGTTTGACATCAAGTCCAAAGGGGGAGATTGTTGGCAATATGATGCAATATGTTTTCCTTGATGGCAACCCACTTGATGAAGAGGATGGCAACCTACTTGATGAATTTATGCTTGATAGAATATGTCTTGATAAACCTATTAAATGATGTAAATCAGATGTAGCTACAGTGAGTACAGAAGGTAATGAAGAAAGGAATTCAGTATGTGCTAGATCTATGATGAAAAGAGTATGTCTCAAGGAATATGCGGATTTGTCTAGGAGAAGTCGCGTATGCATGCGGGAAATAACGTGCCAAGTCGCGTATGGGCAAAAGCGCTCATAAAGTGCAAAACCAGGGGTAACCACCATGGTATTGACCCATTGTATTGAGTAATGATTCGTCTATGTGACCCTGTCCAGGAATACCATAGGAAGTAATGTGGTTTTGGCTCATGGTATTGAAAAAGGGTAAACCTATATAAAGAGAAGAAATTCATTTTGCAAAGGGTGAGTGTGGTGCATGTGTCTGGGCTTTAATGAATACTTCACTCTGAAGTATATCTTCATGATGGAACTTTGCTCTTAATTGATAGATCTGATTCTATAATGTATCTATGAACATAATGAAGGTTAAAGATCTCTAGATCTTGAAAGGGAAAAACCCTTGGATGATCTGAAAAGAAGTAATGAAGACCTGGCGCAAAACTGTTAAAAGAAGTTGAAGAAATTTGGGTAAGTTCATAGATCTTGTATGTTCTGCAAAGTTTATCTTTTATAGATCTATACGCAGGTTCGCTTCACTAAAGGTGCGTATATACGTGGATCTATTTCAACAAAGGAGCGTATGACCTGTTAGGGTTTTCTTGAAAAAATTGCACGAATGCATACGCGGGTTTTCTTCAGTAAAGGCGTGTATATACGTGGATCCATCTAAAGAAAAGCGCGTATCATATCTGAACTGATGATTGCTCAAAGTTGAATGTGTCTCTGAATGTCTATTCTGAAGTCTGGGTTAACTCTGATATTCCGGTTTCAGTGGGTTCACTGTTCTGTTGTAGCATTGAGCAAAGTATGTTTGTTGAAGAGTGAAGGGTTTTGTTGGAGCTGTTGGATCCAGTTTGAAAATTGATGAAACGTGGTCTGCAGTGGATCTGAGGGTTGAAGCCTTCAGTATGATAATAGAATCTTTAAATCGTGAGAGAAATCTGGTGCTAATATCAGGGGGTAGTAGCTCCCTTCCAGGTGAGACTGGTAAATGAGAGCAGGGGGTTGAAGCTCCCTTCCAGGTGAGGCTGGTAAACGAGAGAAGGTGGTAGCCTTCTGCAGGTGGGTGCCTACATGCTGGTATAAGTCTGCACTAGTACATGATTGTAAGAAGTTTTTCTCTATAATAAAATATTGAAGGCTGAGACAATGACAGCGGTGGTTTTCTCCCGACTTGGGTTTCCACCTAAAAATCATAGTGTTCATGTGTGATGCTTTTGTGTGATGTTTCATTCTGTTATTACTACACATGTCTACTGCTATATAAACATCTGATAAATGAATACATGCAAGGATCTAAGTGAAGAATTTTTTGTTTATTAATATCTCTGTGCATACGCGAGTTCAGTAAAGGGTATCCACGTATATACGCTAGTCTGATTCATTAAAGTAGCGTATGGGTTACTAAAGTTTGAAAAAGTAAAAAGATGCTGAGTAAATCCTAAATACTGATTCACCCCCCCTCTCGGTATTTTTCCAACACTATAATTTATAAGATTGGCAAGACTAAATTATAAATAACAACATCAAACCACTTTGGAGCCTAGGATCTAGCCCTCCTAGACTCAGAGAGGGATCTCTCTATCAAATTTAGCTTTGTTTTTAAGTTTTCTAATATTAGGCTAGTTAAATTAATTATGAGATTTGTTTTTGATTGATTGTTTTTGGTTGGATCTACGTGATTTATTTAAACTATTTCCATTGGGTTATGGAGTCAACACAAGCGATGTATATACATCAATTTTCCAGAGAAAATGCAAGGAAATCTAATTGTGTATATTGGTTTTTTATAACAGAGTGAATTTATGAAATGGAGAAGGATGATTTCAGTAGTGGTTTAAAAGCAGATAAGTATTCTTAAACTAGACATCATAAGAAAACATAAAATTGTAAAAACAGTCAGAATTAAGGTGCTCTAGGAAGCAAATATTAATCTAAATTTATTTTTTTACAATTAGAATTTAAATGATACATATAAAGAGATGACCATGGAAAACATTAAACATGATAAAGGAAAAACATCACCAAGAAAAAATAGCACATGAATCTTGAAAAAGGTCATTTTTATTGATACTCCAGCTCCATAAATTACAAAGCTCCAATGAAAAAATTCTTACAATATAGGGTCCAACCCCTAATACTAAATTAAATGCTATATTTAAACTAATTCCTACATATTTTCGTATCAAAAGAGGCAATCTACTCATTTCTTACAAAAATTAACTAAATTGTGACAATTGTGACCAATGCATGGACAAGTTGTAACAATTTTTTGGCAGATGACTAAAGTCTCCATAAATCCGTTATTGAGTGTTGTAGTGGTTTGTTGTGCTAGAAAATTTGATGTTGTTGTGTTGTACTGATAAAATTTATTTGATGATGTGGATAATTAGCTGAGTTGTTTGTTCTATCATCATGCTAAGTTGTATTTATTCCTACAAGTCACATAATTTCTCCCAATCCTCTGGACTCAGAATCTTGATCATGATTAATCTCTGTATATCTCATCAGTTTTGGTGTACTTCATAAATGTTGACTTCACCTAGAAAATGTGCTAAAATTATTTCTGTATGAAGATGTCGTTACTAAGAACTTCATAGAAATCCCTCCTTGTCATTGTGTTCTTCATATTAGCATGTTTGGATGCATCCTTTGAGATATCAGTGAGATTCTTTACATAGTCTAGTTTTGCCATGATTTTGTCATTAATCACAAATAATGAAGGAAATCCTTTCTTTTTAAGAGGTTCCATCCTATTGAAGAACCTGCTTAATCCAATCTAAAGCTGATTGCACTTCTCTTCAACTTGTGCAACTAAATTCTTCTTCTTCAACACTTTTTTAACTTTTAGTATAGTTGTTGTCCCGTCTTCTACTCCCAGTGGTTCCAATTCGTAACTACTTTTCGAATTGATCAATTTAATAATGTTATTAGCAATTGCAAGCTTATCACCAAGTTCTTGATTTTCTTTTTCTATTGCAATACTTACCAAATGAATCAAATCCCTTTGCTCAAAAACTACCTGGATTGATGGTCATATCCCATTCATGGAGTCAATTATATTCTACCAGATAATTTATTTGAATCTTCCTACCATGTTCCCAATTGAAGACTCCTAAAGGGACTTCTGCAAAATTTCTGTCAACTTTTTGCTGATCTGCAACTCTGTAGCATGTGTTGAATATTTCCTTTTTATCTGATCTTGTAGGTCATTGAGTTGATCTTGCAATTTTTAAATTTTTTTTTTTCTGTAAGGACATGTTTTCCATAGCCTTAGTTAACATCTTAGTACCTTCTCCTGGTGCACATGTAGCTGTATAAGTTTCTAAATGAATGACAATAAGAGAGACTTCTTGCAATGGAATCATGGCCTTGGTTGCTTCTTTTGTTGCTTCCATCACTGCATCTCTTACTTATTTTTGTCTCTCTTTTACCATTTTCTCCATTTTATTGATCTTATCATCTTGTTCAATGATCAGTTGCATCATTTATGCCTTTTGTGTCTCATTTTCCTTTATATCCTTTCTTAGAGGATCTTATGTTGTTGGCATCTTGAGTTGCCTCCTCAAAGAAGATATGTATGCATTCTTCTTCTTTACAAGTGCTTCTTCCACTACTAGGTTTGATGGTTTTGTACCCAATTTTCATCACCAAATCCTCCAATGATTTAATCCTTTTTTTTTGGCCATGGAGGAAATATATTCCATATTCAGCTGTGACTATGTGTTAGACAATGTAACCTGCAACTTTGAGAGATTCATGGCCATACTGGTTAATGTGGAGGAGATCATTTCTCCTATCTGCTTATGCATATCCATTTGGTCTATTGGATGAATATCATTTACATCAAACTCAGAATAGGTCTTCTTGTAGTCTTCTAGGCTAAGGGATTTGTGCTTCTAAGAAGGCCATCTTCATTCTTCCCTTTTCAGAGTCAAAATTTGACAAAAGCCTGCTATGGGAGATGCTTGTTTGTTTCCAAAACTGATTATAAGTGCTAGTATTAAGTATCTCATTCCTTATTTTGATTTCTTTAAATGTATCGTATATATCATCCTCCTTTTGGCCTGCAGTGGTAGTAGATGTTGGAGTCTTCACATTCTGTTGTTGGAAAGGAACGGTGGTAGAATATGTTGAGAAAATTATATGGCCACCTGTTTGAGGGGAGCTTGGTGAATATTTGATTGTGATAATTGTTTTTTGATCCTTCTCACTGCCCTGGTAAATTTCCATGTGGACTTTGGCTCTCCTCCTGTATTTCATCTTGAACTCCTTGGTGGATGTATCAATATCCATGTCATTTTGGTCATCCCTTGTCCTTTTGCTTCCTGTTTCCTTCTCTGGTTCCTTTCCTTTGTCATATTTTTCTCCTGCAGCTTTCCTTTCTTGTGGAGTTTGTGTTTGAATTCCTAAAGTGGAAATGACCTCCTCTTCTTCCTCCTGGAGTGTGTTGGATACCTATTCTTCTTGATTCATGTAATTTTATATCTCCAATCTGTGGGTATGAATGTATGGTGTGGATTTATTCTCCACCCTCTTCTTAGAGATGATTCCCATGGGATCATATCACGAAGTGAAGCTATGAGTGAACTTCATCTTCTTCAATATTCTATCTACCTCCTCCCCTGTTGCTCTGTTGTTGCAAATGAATGGGCCAATCTATGATTTTATCCTGAATGGATATTTTTTCTTTTCCGAGACAAAATGCACCTCATCTACATTTATCATTTGTCTGATATATTCTAGTGAAAATATTCTCATAGAGAGGTACTTGTGTAGTTTGTATGGAGCCAATTCACAACCATAAACTTTGATCTCTGTGTATTTTTGGTAAAGGTACCAATCATTTGTTCTAATCTGATCTGTCAACTGCATCACCTTCTTGATTTCCTCACTAATCCTTGGTTTTGTGGCACTACTGAGTGCACTGATTGTTGGATGTACAAATAAGTCTACAAAGATCTTGTAGGAGTAATTATTTTGTTATTTCATCAACAAAGTAGTCCAAAAAATAACTGATTGTGGTTGGGAGTCATCATTTAATTTCATCATTTCAAACTGAAATCTACTGGATTGAAATTAGACAAACATATACACCAACACAGAGGTGTATATGAACACCTCTTCTATTTGAAATTTTAGTAATTGGTCATGAAAAGCATCAGAAAGAAACTGGGCATAATTGAACATGACTGTGGGCTTGGAATTTGAGGAAAGAATAGACAGGAAACCAATCATGGCTTCATCTACCCACTAATCAGTGTGATTCCCTAATAAATAAGGTACAACAGTAAAAAAAAATTGGGTCCTATCAGTAAGGATAGATGAAGGATTGGGTGGATTCTTACTAGGCATTAGGGCATTAGTAGCCATGAAAAACTCTAAGGTTTTAGCCCTTCCAGTAAAATCCATTTTCTAATATAACTCTCTAAGGGCATCATGAGAAAAATGAATGGTGTTCTCAAGAATGGGGGCTTGCATCATCTTTTGGATAGATTGGGCATCAATAGAAAACAATATTTCTCCTGTTGGATTAACTATGGCTCTCTAGTTGATGTCATAACATGATTGGAATTTTTTGATAAACTCTAGATAGATATGGGTTTTGGGAAATATATAAAAATTAAATTTGGTCTCCCATGGGCCTATATCATCAACTTCCTTAAGGAATTTGTCCTCGAGATAGTAGTAGACATCGAATAAATCGAAGTTTGAGTTTGCCTCGTGTATTTTATAATCTTTATCTTCCAGGGCTATATGATCTAAGTCCACCTGAGGGTAGACCATAGGTTTTAAAGCCTCCTAGTATTTATTAGGAGGCATTTTTGTCTTCTATATATTATTTCTCACTCTGCAGTAAAGAATGGGAGGAAAGAAGAAGGGAGGAAAGGGGAATTTTCGCAAATCAATACTGGGGAAGGGACAAAATGGAAAGCGAGATCACAAACAGGCTGAAATGTTTTAAGAAGAACTGTGATCCAAGTTGCAGAGAGCTAATAATTCTCCTCCAACAAACAATGAATTTTCTTAAATTTTGGTTCACTATGATTTCACTGCAAATTCAGTTTCTGCAATTTTTGAACAACATAATCAAGGTAAACCTTGCTCTCGGGAATGAGTTTGGGCTTTAAACTATGGTTGAGGGACCGTTGATCTGGTGCGGGTTTATTGGATAACGCCCTGACCATTTATGGTGCTACAGGCTCTTAGCAGGAATGGATGTGATAGTGTGGAGTGGACAGGCGATCGTGGATGTGGTGCAACGGTATAGGGAAATGGTCATTTGAACGGTTAAAAGCGTGACGGTTTTGTTAAAGCGGAAACCGCTTTTCAGAGGGGGGTAATGGTGGTGAGTAGTATCGAAAGGGGGGGGGGGTTGCGAATTACTCCGAGAGTGACACATTGCAATCTCAGTGGTATCATATATTGCCCATTTTGGACCCCCCCCCCCCCCCCCCCCACTCTCCCCCTCGTTATTAAAGTTCGGAGGCTGAGGGGGGGCCGAAAAGCATTATGGACCATTGGATGTGGAGCGATGTGCAGGGATGACGGAGAGGTGGAGGTTAATTAACACAGATGGGATGTGTGATGTGATGGTGGGGTCGGGAATAAATTGAAGTTGGGGGGTACTGTAGAAATTTAGGATAAAAGAAAAATATGAGTGTTTAGGGGGTTTGGATAAAGGGAATAATAATATCTTCATGACTTAGGGTAAAATTGAGACATCGGGTATGCCCAAATGATTTTGGAATATAATTTAGTTCCCAAACATTATAACATAACCCCTTTTCCAACATCTTGAATATAAACACCCTATGTTTTGGTATTCTTCTTCCACCATAGGAAAAAATGAAATTTTGATTTTGTACCTTGTAGGATAGACTTCATATTTTCCTTCCATTCTTCCTCCTAAACATGTCTACCTATCCAAACTACAAAAATAACATTTTTTCTTCTTTTCCAGGGTGCATTTGGGCTTGTAAACACTCAATCATTTTTTCTTTTAAATTTCTAACCTAACATCTATCCTTATTTCTGCCATTGAATCAGTTTAAATTGTTGAGCCAATCTTATTTTCTACCTATCTACTGATATGCCAATATTAAACAGTTTGGAAAATCTTATTTTATAACCTATCAACAGAAATTGAAAATTATACAATCATGATTAAACTATATGATTGAACAAACCTATCTAATGAGTAGTGGCATTTAAATTTGCAAAACTTTCATTTATTACTTCTTTTTGGGGTTTCTTATTTTTTCTTTTCTCTATTTTTTTATACCCTCTTTTTGTTATTTTCATATTTTTTTTGTTGGAAATATTTTGAATATTGAAAAAAAAATCAATATGAAATTGCAAGGAAGATGAAATATCCAATCATCTTGAGATCCTATGAATCATAGGATACTAAGAGATATGATATTGAACCTGAACCAGAAACTACTAGCTCAAGTGTCTCTGACGAAGAAAGCTCATCACATCAGAAAACTTTGAATTTGTTTCCCACTCCATCCACTCCAAATCTGAACTCATATCACAGATCACCTACCCCACCGTGCAGTCCATATCCACCACCACCTCCACCGACCCCTGAACTAGATATGGATGCATCAATTAATTTGCCTAATTTAAGAGGCAATGGAAACAAGGACACTGATCACTTGTGGTTTGTGACTAAGGCTGTATGGCGCTTAGCAAGTTAAAAATATTGATATTAGAAAAGCATAGTTGGCTACTGCATTTCAAGGTTGCGCATTAGACTGGTACATTAGGTATGCAAAAGAAAACCCTAATGCTACCTTGGAAGAAATTAAAGTGGCCCTAAAAGAGCAGTTTAAGAAACCTAAGACATAACTGCAGCTGGTGACAGAAATGAAGGATATTCTTCAAGAGCCTAATGAATCTATATGGGAGGTTGATCAAAGGTTGAATTTCACCATCAGAGATGGTGGATTTTTTATTAATGATACTCAGCATAAGGAATGGTTCATTGCTATGTTTCTCCCACATCTGCACTAGCCATTAGGTTGAAAAAATATTACCACACAAGCTAAGGTTGTAGAAGCTGCAATGAAACTGGAGGCTACCCCAACACCTATTTCATTGGGAACTCAATAGATTCAGAATTAGTTGGAAGCCATGCATCTAGAAATTTAAATTTTTCACAAATACAAAGGCAAGGAGGTATGCGCAGAGGTTTGGTGTATAAAATGTAATGCTTTTGGGCACCATAAAGATCAGTGTCCTGTCTTCAACAATTATCTGAATGTTGGACGTCTTAGTCCATTGAAGAATCATTTATGGTGTACTATCTGTCAAATTTTTGGACTATATGATATGGATTCTTTCCCGAGGATTAGAAATATTAGCCCGACTTGAAGCAATTATTTTGCAAGTTATTTTCGTCATTAGGGCATGATGAGCAACATTGTCATACCTTTGATATGATGTTGGATAAAGAAGAGATATATAGAATGCATTTTGAGCCTACATCACGAGCATTCCCTTTTGAGTGTGAAGGATTCCAAGGCAAAGGAAGAGGACGAGGAGGTGGATCAAACGGTCGAGGAAGAGGACAATTCATTTTCTTTAACTGTGGAGATACTAGCCATTATGCGCGCGACTATCCAAATCCAACAAAACAGTCCTACAGGTATTGTAGACAATTTGATCATGGCATAGAAGATTGTCCTATCTTCATTGCTAAAATGCTAGAAAGGAAGACCCCAACGCAAAATCTTCAAATGGTTCACGCAGAAACTCATGAAGAAGATCCATATGTGAATGTGGTTACTAGGAGTGGTGTAGCCACCAATGAAGATAAGGGAAAATAACCATTCATTGATGTATGGATCTGCAAAGCACCTGAAAACAAATAACGCTTTAATCTTCAGGGCACAAAAGATACCTTTATTGAAGCCCTTAAAGAATTTGCAGAAGGAAGTACATCAACAAGAGGTAGAACACTGAAGGAAGCATGAGAAGATGAGGAGATCAACCCATTTCAACAAGCATGCATAAATTTTTTGTGCAATAAGAAGGTTGTTGAAAATTTGTAGGAATTAATAGATAATTACACAGAGAAATAAAAACCCTTGGTCGAACAACGATAGGTCAATAATATATACAAGAACAAGAAGAGAATGGGTAAGAATATCTGTATGATTGTGCATATTGGTTCTTATGAAATGGAACAAGTCATTTTAGACATGGGATTAGAAGCTAATTTTCTACCTAAACAAACATGGTAGCACATGGGAGAGCCAAAGTTGAAATGTTCTACTATCCAACTGCACATGGCTAATTAGCAGAAGAACATTCCTTTGGGGAGGCTATCAAAAGTTGTGTTCAATATAAAGGGTGTCAAGGTGATGGAATATTTTGAAGTCATACAAATTGTAGATGATACTGGTCCTTATCTTTCGTTGCTCAGATTGGATTGGGCCATTCACATGGATGGTGTTATCAATATGAAGAGAAGGATAATTGAATTTGAAAGAAATGGAGTTATGGTAATCATTCCTCTAGATCTTGTAGAAGGCCAAAGATATACTAAACCATCGCGTGCTGAGGATGAGATTGATAAAATATATAAGAAAAATTTGAGCGAGGAAGACTAGATTAATCCCACAATAGATGGGAATGTTAAGTGGGAGAAAGATAAATCTTGTTTCTCAGACTCTAATGAATAACTATAAAATTGGTAGAACCGGTTGCATGAGGTTTTTGCGCTGCATTATAATCATGTGACCCAAGCTCTACATTGTATAACATATGAGGTACGTGATTTACCACACTATGATGGCTCAACTGATGTAAACATATTTATAGGAGAGTTAGAAAGGATTGTGCCTGAAGCACAGAGATTCCAAGCTTTGGATCTTGACTTGCACACTACTCCAACAAGATGGTGGGAAATTCATAAGGAGAATATGGGTAACTGGGAGGAATGTGCACACATGATGAGGCTACAGTTTGAATGTCTGGATAGTAATCAAAATGGATGATGTATACTCTGGCAAAGAGGATCTACATAACCGTTAGTTCAAGTGGAATTAGGTATGGGGTATAGAACCAGGACCTGAATGGGTCCATATGTTTATTCACACATTGGGATAAGTGCCTACTAAATAGTATTTGGAGACAGAGTTGCACAGAGGCACTAGAGAATGGTATGGGCTGATAGAGATCCGTATTCTTACATTCAACTAACAACATGATGACCAATATTTGATCCCAAAAATTATTAATGCACCGATAAGGTACACTATGAATTATAGACAATTGGCACTTATGGAAGTTAGGGAACCGCATGCGCTCAAAGGACCCTGGATCCCCTCGAATGTTAAACAAATACGCTCCATGTTGATTCTTGTTGGATATTACAGAAAGTGAATTCCAAAGTATGAGTTGATAACTGCTCCCATGACCAAATTACTTAGAAGAGGTGTGATACTCCATTGGGATGATGAATATCAGAGAAGTTTGCATTTATTGACGGATGCGACGGAAAACACTCAATATTCTTTGAATTACTTGGTTAAAAATCCTGTTTTGGGGGGGAGATTCTATCAGTGGTTATCCTTAGCTCTGGGTTATATGCGCAGTAAGGTGTGACACGCGCTCGGTATCTGCAAGAGGAGGTTGAATGCCACGCAGAGGTGTCAAAAACTAGTTGTTGAAATAGTAAACCTAGATAAGACAAATTTATAACCATTTTTGGGAGCATCTAAGATTCATTTAATGAAGGGATTTTCTAGATTTGGGACCATTTTTTCAATAATGGAGCCTCATTAATGCACAAGGAGCCATTGAAGATGCGTCATAAGTATAAATATGACCTATGGGGTAGCAATAGTTTCCTTTGCGTTCTAAGTGTTTTTTATGCTTTCAACTCTTTTTTTAACATTGCATTTGTTGCATCTATGTCTGGTTTGGATCTAGGGTTTGAGGATGCATTGCGCCGAGAAGGGATAGGGTACGTAATTCTAGGCGAGATGACAACCATGAGACTGGGTGATGACCTTGCAGCGCCTAAAGTACCTTTTATGGAAACACATGCGCCATCTAAATCTAAGAAGGGGAAATCCTCTAGAATGCACATATTTCCTTGCGGGAAGACCCCAAGACCACGCCTTTTAGTGTGCGAGAAAATGAAGAGACCCATGGCCGAAGTTCCAAAAACCATAGAGGAAGAAGACAAGGAGGTAGTTAAAATAACCCCATTCTAGTGGCTTCCAAGCTACATCATGCCATGCAAACCCACTATAAAGGAACCTAAGGAATTGGATAAGGTGCGCACGAGCATACAAGTCCCTCTGATCCTAGAGAATGTTCCAATGGAAGTGGATATGCTCGAAAATATTCCATAGATGAGGTTTGATGACTGGAACATTGTGGATGTCGAGAAGTTCCCTGAACTCACGCTAGAATTATATTTGGATCGAGTTACCTATAAAGGAGGCCTTGTGCACCTCGAGCACCCAAAGAGGGGGGTGTTAGGTATGCACAAGGCATGTCTTCTCAATTTTTTTTGAATCCCTCATTTTGGGCGCAACCCCATCAATGATACATGCGTCAAATAATTGATGTCTTTGGTTCATAATGACGAACTCTGGTTGGGAGATCACATCCCTATCGATGAAGAAATAATCCACAGAATAACAGGTCTTCCTACTAAGGGGGGAAACCCTGTCGTTGATTTCGGTGGTAAAGTGCAGGAGAAGGCAGTTGCAAACCAAAACAAGGATAAATATAATGCCACATGCAAGACCCAGGGTTTCGTTGTGAATGAAATTAATGACCCTGCTATACATTTTTGTATGCTCATCTTGGCCTTCAAGATGATGCATAATTGTAGGCCTAAGGAGGTTCCCACGCATGTGATTGTGCTTTCCAGACGCTGTGAAAAAGGTGTCATTTAGAACTGGTACGAGTACCTATGTAAATAATTATTAGAGAATGTGCAGGAGGTGTAGGAGGAAGGCAAGCCCTTCCAATATGTGTGACTCCTTTTATTGATTGTGCTAATTGGATGGAGAACCCCTGAAGATACACATTTCCACGACATTGAAGAGAAAATGTGCAAAGCTGCGCACTATGTGACACTATGGAACTCTTTAGACCTAGTGCACATGAAAGGAAACAAAATATTTTGGGTTTTATGTGATGCTAAATTGAACCAAGCAGTGCATTCGAAGCCTCGACTATCACCCTCCTATTGGGCCATGAATACAACCACTTTTTAACACTTATTTAATCCATTTTTACTCTTCTTTATCATGTAATTTAAATTATAAATCCATTTTATAATGATTTATGCTCTTATGGATGAATATTATCTTTTCTCCTTTATTTTTAATAAATTGATGATTATTATGCATAATTTTATCAATAATGGTTTATTAATATATTTTGTAACATAACTCACCATTTTAGCCTCCAAGATATTTTCCAGATTGCAGATTTGATCTCCAAATCATCATCAAATATTTCAACTTAGAAATTCGCTGGAATAAGAAGTGACAGTTTTGCGGTTGAGATTATGGGCAAATGAAGAAGAATCTGGAAAATTCGAAACATGGGTTTTGTCTAGAAAGGACTAAATTAACTTTAATGGAGAACGGTTTGCCCAAATTCGGCTTGTATTGAGAGAAACGCAGGGTTCTTTGAGCATGATTTTCTTAGATTTCTTGTTGCGGCCGTGCTCCAAATCTCAACTGCAAAGCCAAATTTGCCTTGCTCTTGTTGAAAGATGGATGGAAATATATTTTCTTGTTGATCAATTGGTTAGAAACAATCCAATATTTTTATGAGAGATCATATTTTCTATTTAATTTCTCCTCTTTCTGATTATAAAAGGAGAGCATGTATTATGTATTAGAGAACAATGGATGATTATTGAATTCCTTTTGTAACACTATAATTCCTTGACTCTCGTGATCAAAGAGAAAATGATGTAAATGCTATTCATGTTAGATTAATACAAATACGTGTTCTCGTTCCATTTCTCAAGCTCTAAAGTAAAACCCAGTGGCGTTTCACCGGTGGTTGAGGGCCTGGCCCTGGTGGATCGATCTACTGTTTGTATCTCTACATTTTCATTATTATTGTAAGATATTTTATATTTGATTTTATTACAGTTTTCAAGTTAATCGGTTTGTTGTTTAATTTCTTTGATATCAGTGTGTTGTATTAACGAAACGCGTTGTTGTTCTTTTATTATTTAACAAGAATCTCAACACTGTATAATTTATCTTGTTAATACCTTAATAGAGCTTCACTGTTCTATTTCCATTATGGTTTCATTCCACTTGTTGTTCCGTTTGATTGATATTCATTACAGATTGTTGTTCAATAGGATTGGTTATTTGATTCCATTAATTAGAGTTTGCTGTTCAAATTTATTAAATAGGATTCTTTGTTTAATTCCTTTAATTACAGTTTGTTGTCCATTTACTTTGTTGTTCATTTCTGTTGATTAATTGCAAAGATTTTTCTTTTAAAGATTTTTCCTAGTTTACTTTCAATAACAGCTTTAGTTCAATTTCTATTTCCTTTTAATTGCTTTAAAGCAGGACTGTCAACTGTAGAGAACATTGGTTATTGCTTCCTCGTTCCCAGATTGATTGTCTTGTTCTAGTTTGATTTTAGTTGCATCAATTTCTAGAGGAATGAGTTATTGCTACTGTATCCTCGATTGATGTTTGCTGATTGAATAGTTGGATTTTAGAGCATTTGAGTTTATGTTGTTATAGTTAGATTTCTTTTTCAAGTATCTATTTATTCTTGCATTTAGAACACTGTACTACATATTGAAGAGCATTACTCTTGGATAAATTGCTGCCTCAGACTGAGTACACTCTTGAAACAAAAAATCATTCCCGGATTGATAATTAATGTAGGATAAATATGCTTTAAAAAGACACCTTTTATACCTCAACATTTTGGCGCTGTTGCCGAGGAGAGTGTATGCCATTTAGAAAGAGTGATGCATATTTAATTTTTTATGCTTGGGAAGAATTGGGTATTAAAGACGAAAGGTAAGAACCTGCACACCGAGCAAGAAACACACTTCTTCACTGGCCTGCTTCACAACAAAATTGAGTGAAACCTTAAGGTAGAAATGAATGCTTGCATTTTTTTTTTTGAATTTTAGAGGTAGAATTTTTGAAAAAAAATCTTGTAATTCCACTCGAGTGGTGATGTAAGCACCACCCATTTCACTAACCAATTGACAGGAACATTGGAAGGAGGATCATTAAAGAAACACATGAAGAACATCTTCTATTATGGTAAGAAATGGCTCACATTGCAACTTTTGAATTCCCTATCAAAGATCTAGAAGGAGTAACATAAATGCACATAATTCCCCCATTGTCTCTACCAAATTTTCATGGTTTGAAAAATGAAGATCCAGATACATTCTTATTTGAGTTTTAAATAATTTGTAGAGGATATGATTATTGTACTAATGATGAAAGATTGAAAGTGTTTCCTCTTACTCTAAAAGGAGCAGCTCTCTGATGGTTCATGAGCCTAGGTGGAAACTGCATCCAAACATGGGAGGACATGAAGAACATATTCTTGAAGAAGTACCAAGACTACTACAAATCCAATGAAGATATTTTCTGTATGATACAAGGGGAAGATGAAAGCTTGGAGGACTATGTAGAGCAATTTCGATATAACCTTCAAAAATCAAAGCATAAGCATTTGGAAAAAAAGATCTTGAAGATACTCCTTCTTAAAGGAATCAAAGATGATTTTTTAGAACTCTTAAATCTGATAGGAAAAGATAATGTTTTTCAGTTATTATATGATGATGTTTGTGAGTTGTGCATAAGGTATTCAAGAGGAATTTCCAAGGCTGGTAAGAATTCTAGAGAAGTTTCTTCTTTATTTTCCAAATTTACTACAAGAAAAAGAGACATAAGAGCTGAAATCAATGTTTTATTTGGAAATTTTAAATATGATTTTATTAGCTCTCTAAATTCACAATTGAATGTTTTGCAGGTTCGGAAAAATCAAGAATTTGATGAAGTTTTTTGCCCTCATTACCGAAAGGAGCATCCCATAGATAGTTCTTCTTCTTTATCTAATTTGGAAGTGGCATATCAAAGAGATGGGGAAGCTGCAACAAGGTCAAAAACATGGAAATAATGGCCTATAGGTATGGTTCAAAACACTTCCTCTCCATTCTCTTACTTGCATAATTCGTTATGGAATACTCATATGTTAGGGCAGCCATGCCAATCTCAATATAACCACTACCAATCTTGTCTACAAGTTTTGCATGGTTCATATTATGATTGCATGACTACTCTCCCTCATCTTGTAGCACAAACACATCTTCCAGCTCTTCCACAATATATTGCTTGTCCATCAAAATCATCCACTCAACACAATCAACTACATCATCAAGAGGCTCCATTCCCTACACAATATCCTACTCAAATCACTCCACAGCCTCACCATAATAAACCAGTACAACATGCTTACAGTGTTGAACTGAAAAATTTACCCACTCTTCCCACCCATTCTATCTCACATGCACTATTGGAGAAAACTTACACTGAGACTCAGAATGAATCAAATCCAAAAATTGTAGAAGTTATGAAAGAAAATGAGGCTTCTTCTAGTTTGCACCAACAAACCATTTTAAAAGCTCAAGAATTTCATGATACGATAGCTATGGGAAATAAATGAAGTAAAGGATACATTAAAGATTAGTTTCACTTCATTTGTTTGCAGCATTACTCCATGCTTCAACAATTTTTGGCACCATTTTTTCAAGGGAAGTTGGCTTCTCATACCCTAATTTTTAACATGCATTTTTCAAAATTGGGTGTGTACATACTAGAAGCCTTATTTCTATAATGGTTCCATTGGAAATACTCTTATACATAAACATATTCAATTCTCAAAGAAGAGTAATATAGTGGAGAAAATAAAATAAATAAAGAAATAAAACAAACACATTTTTTTTTTGTAAAAATAGTTGTTTTTGTTGCAACACGCTGTGGAAATCAACATCGGTGATAAATATTTTAATATATTTCTGTATGTAGATGCATTATATTGAAAATAAAAATTCTACAAACACTCATGTCCATTTTTATCACCAATATGGAAAAATTTCTTGAATATCATATTTTTTGGCTTGAGGGCTTGATGAAATTTCTGAAAACATAGTTGGGACAGTCATGTTTTGGGGAACCAAAAGTGAATATTTTTAAAATATGTTTCTATCCTAAGTATCCCTTGATTTCTACTTTCCAACCCAATTTGAATCACTCAATTTGGATTTAAAACAAAAAATTTAGAACCAAAACATTGACAGGGTGTCTAGTATGTAGCTCAGGAACAGAGTTGGGACAGTCAATCTTTGGAGGCCTAAATGAATATATTTTTAAAACATATTTCTATAGGAGATTCCTCTATGAATATAGTCTACAACACAATTTTAATCACTCAATTTTGATATCGTATGAGGAATTTATGACCAAACTACTGACTACCTATCATAAATCAGCACTCTTGAAACTATGTTTTCTCAGCTATTCATTAACGTATTTGACCCATCAATTATTCTTGTATTAAAAATGTGTTTCTATTGAAGATAAATAAATTAATATACTTTAATCTTCAATTTCAATTGGTCCAATCTGCCATAAAACGAAAAATTTATGCTTGAAATATCAACTGTTGGTCTAAGCTGGAAAATCGAAAATGACTCTATTATGTAGGTTGTTCTAAGAAAATTTGACATATCATAGCATTGAATTTTTAAAACCTGTTTCTACTGGAGATAAACCTTTGAATTATCTCTCATTTTGCTTTGGAATCACTCAAATCAGATGAAAAAAAGAAGAATTTATGATTGAAACACTGCTAGTTAGCATGATTGGCCACTGCTCTCCGGCAAGTAATAAATTAATTTTACTTTGTCCGTGGATTTGTTCTACAGAGTAACTACTTGTTAGTTTTTTTCATAATTCTTGGATTAAGGGAGCTCGTGCACCTCTCTTTCTCCATGATTTAATACTTTATTGTAGGTAGATACTCGTTTTTTGTAGGTCGTAGCAGAACAAAAAAGGTCAATTTATGGACGAACGATTATTGAAATAAATTTTAGTGAAACAAGGGCATTTCATCGAGTTCATTACCTAAAAAATTCATAACAAGAAGAAATGAAGAATTGGTTTCCATTTGAAGATTCATGTCACTGTTTTCAAAACATTTTTCAAAAAGATCATTTTTTTTCCATTAACAGATTGATATTCCCTTAGGAAATAACATCATAGATATTGTAACTTAATAAAGTGTTGTTTCTTTTCTGAATTATTTTATGTTTTTGTGTTTCAGGTGTTGATCCCTCCAAATTGTAGTTTCTGTTCCATTTGAAATTGCACAATAAGGACCCCACCATGCAAGTTTCAGTTACATAAGGCAATTCTTCGGCAGCACCAATTCTGTAAAAAAAATAAAAAAATAAAAAAAAATAAAAAAAAAACAAACTTTTTCTTGAAACCTGTACATAAAGTTTGTTTTCTTTTACTTTTCTTGTTTTTTTCTTGAACCATTCTTACTTTGCTTGCTGTGAATTTTTGTTGTTCCTTTCCAAAGGAACAATATTTTTGTTGTTTCTTTCGAAAGGAACAACACTTTTGTTGTGAGTGTTTTTGTTGTTCCTTTTCAAAGGAACAACAGTATTGTTGCGAGCATTTTTGTTGTTCCTTTCCAAAGTAACAACACTTTTTGAGTGCATTTTTCTTGTTTGTAAACAACTTTTTGAGGATTTTTTTGAATTTTTCATGACTTTTTGAAAGACAAACATACAATTTATCGAAGGATACACAAATTAGAGGTTACCGGAATCAACAAATCAAGAGAAATTGTCATTTTTAAGAAATTGTTTTGTAGTGATAAGAAAAGGAAATGACACAACTATCTATATCACTTTGTTGTCTTTATTTTCACTAAAATTAATATGATCGACCATCTTTATCATGTTGGTTCTTTCCTAAATCTTCACAACTCTCTTTGATTTTTATTTATTGAATAAGAATAAGAGCATACTTTCTCTATTGAGATGTTCAGACTTCTTCCACCATCCCTACTCTTAAGGATTGTTGAGCCACCCTTTATATATAAATAAGGAAGTGCTATATAAAAAAAATAAAAAAATCACTATATGATTACTAACAATTCTTTGATATGGTAGATGGAGAATAGGGGGTCTCATTAAGATCCAGCCTACCATGATCATAAGGGAGCAGTGAAGTGGCATTCCCATTATGGCCACCACACCAGGGATATGATCCAATGGACAACTCAGAAAAATAAAAAGTCCTTGGAACAGGAGGTCTTATCACGAGCCGACCTGACCACCTTTTACTCCTTCCTGTTGAATGGCATTGTGATTCATCTGGTTCCCAAGCCAGCACAATGGCCTCCATCATGACATCACACAACACTTCCCTAGGCATAAATAAATGATAATGGTTCCATGGGTGATAAAGCAACTTTGTCAAGGTTATAGACACCTGTGGACAATAGAGATCGCTGATGGTATTGGAGTCATATTTTTCGTAAATCAATAGTATTGATAAACCCTTTTCTTATATATTTATCTAATATCAAATGAGAGTATGCTCCTAAACCCTTTGTTTGGAACCTCTTATGCATGAAATTTATTTATAAATCGATCATAATGGTTTATGTGGATAATGACCGCATAAGTATTTTTTTTCACATCAGCTGTCATTTTCTCTTATTTTCGAATCATTACATAAACATTTTCATATCTACTCACGATTTCAAAATATGCATTGATTTTAGTACTGCGATAATTT
This sequence comes from Pinus albicaulis, assembly GCA_034641835.2. Lineage (NCBI taxonomy): Eukaryota > Viridiplantae > Streptophyta > Pinopsida > Pinales > Pinaceae > Pinus > Pinus albicaulis. The sequence continues at coordinate 665,594,316 of CM076582.1, read as the reverse complement.
GTTGATCATATCATAAGTATGTATGTCTTTCCATGTTGTACAATTGTTGTGTAGTACGATGCTCTTTTATTTGCCACCATATTCATATTGCATTTCTACAGAAGTTTTTCTGATTGAACTTTTTGTATGCATCTTATTTGTTGCCATTCAAAACTAAAACTGTGGATTCATGAAAATTGCATACAGAATTGTGATTTGTTTACAGGAGAACAACACATATGGGGGGAAATTCTATCCGCAGCACGACCACACTATTGCAACTAACAGCAAAGACTCGCAAACGCGCACAATTCTTCAGACATGATGTGCTTGCATGGCTTCCACCTTTTGCATCACTTTCAGTATCTGCTCAGCCTACATCAGCTTCAACAAAGGCCAGTCCCTACATGTCCTTCCACATTTTTTCGGAGGCAACACTTGAGGTAAAATAGCATAATTTTCTTATTTATTATGAATTTAGGAGAATTTCATGAAAATACATTGAGCATTATTTATTATCATTCATTCCGCATCTTTACCACTTCCCACTTTTTAGACATGTCTCATCTTTTAGTTTGGGGGAGTGTTGATTTCCTTCATTTCTTTCTTATAACCATGTCAATAATATTCTTTGATATTCTTATTCATTCTCAACACCTCCCTTATTCCATGTTGTTTTACACCAAGCATAGATTTCAACAGATTGTAGCAACCACCTCTCTTTGTTTTCTAGCATCGCATGAGGACATGCTAATTCTTCAGTTTGGGGGGCGAATTGCTACACATGATGGATGTTTTCTACTCTCTTTCTCGTTTAAGGCATACAATTTCATTTTTATACAGTGCAGAAATTGATTTGCATATATCTTTAAAACTATAAACTGAATTTTTATGATCTCTGGATAATAAAGAGGTATCATTAAAATACACAAACCAAGATAATTTCACGCTAAATTAGTTCATAAAATTTCGAAAATTATGCACTATCACCTACAACCATTTTGTTTATATCTCATGATCCGTGCATCAAAACGATCTGATTTTTGAAAAAATTGTTAATGAAGTTTGTTGTTACTTATGTCACATTTTCCTGCAACTTCATATACATATAGTTGAATGTCAACTGTAAAAATTATTATGCCTTTATCAAGATTGCTAAAATTGAATATTCATTATTTGAGGAAAAATTCATTTGTTCCATCCATTTCATGAGTTGGGATGAGCAATTTTTGCTTGGATAACACATGGGTTTTGTCTTTGGATTGCATTAGGACATGCAATATATTCAGTTTGGGGGTATGTTGGGCCGTGAATACGACCACCTTTTAACACTTATTTCATCCATTTTTACTCTTCTTTATCATGTAATTTATCATAATTTATCATATAAATCCATTTTATAATGATTTATGCTCTTATGGATGAATATTATTTTTTCTCCTTTATTTTTAATAAATTGATGATTATTATGCATAATTTTATCAATAATGGTTTATTAATATATTTTGTAACATCACTCACCATTTTAGCCTCCAACATATTTGCCAGATTTCAGATTTGATCTCCAAATCATCATCAAATATTCCAACTTAGAAATTCGCTCGAATAAGAAGTGATAGTTTTGCGGTTGAGATTCTGGGAAAATGAAGAACAATCTGAAAAATCTGAAACATGGGTTTTGTTTAGAACGGACCAAACTAACTTTAATGAATAACGGTTTTCCGAAATTCGGCTAGTATTGAGAGAAACATAGGGTTCTTTGAGCGTGATTTTCTCAGATTTGTTGTTGCAATCGTCCTCCAAATCTCAGCTGCAAAGCCAAATTCGCCTTGCTCTTGTTGAAAGATGCATGGGAATATATTTTCTTGTTGATGAATTGGTTAGAAACAATCCAATATTGTTATGAGATATCATATTTACTATTTAATTTCTCCTCTTTCTGATTATAAAAGGAGAGCATGTATTATGTATTAGAGAACAATGGATGATTATTGAATTCCTTTTGTAACACTGTAATTCCTAGACTCTTGTGATAAAAGAGCAACTGATGTAAAAGCTATTCATGTTTGATTAATACAAAGACGCGTTCTCATTCCATTTCTCAAGCTCTGAAGTAAAACTCAGTGGCGTTTCACCGGTGGTTGAGGGCCCGACCCTGGTGGATCGATCCGCTATTTGTATCTCTACCTTTTCATTATTTTTGTAAGATAGTTTATATTTTATTTTATTACAGTTTTCAAGTTAATTGGTTTGTTGTTTAATTTCTTTGATATCAGTGTGTTTTATTAATGAATCACGTTGCTGTTCTTTTATTATTTAGCAAGAATCTTAACACTATATAATTTATCTTGTTAATAACTTAATAGAGCTTCGTTGTTCTATTCCATTATGGTTTCATTCCACTTGCTGTTCCATTTGATTGATATTCATTACAGATTGTTGTTCAATAGGATTGGTTATTCGATTCCATTAATTAGAGTTTGTTGTTCAGATTTATTAAATAGGATTCATTGTTTAATTCCTTTAATTACAGTTTATTGTCCATTTACTTTGTTGTTCATTTCTGTTGATTAATTGCAAAGAGTTTGCTTTTAAAGAGTTTTCCTAGTTTACTTTCAATAGCAGCTTTAGTTCAATTTCTATTTCCTTTTAATTGCTTTAAAGTGGGACTGTCAACTGTAGAGAACATTGGTTATTGCTTCCTCGTTCCTAGATTGATTGTCTTGTTCTAGTTTGATTTCAATTGCATCAATTTCTAGAGGAATGAGTTATTGCTACTGTATCCTCGATTGATGTTTGCTAATTGAATAGTTGGATTTCAGATCATTTGAGTTTATGTTGTTATAGTTAGATTTCCTTTTCAAGTATCTATTTATTCTTACATTTAGAACATTGTACTACATATTAAAGAGCATTACTCTTGGATAAATTGCTGCCTCAGACTGATTACACTCTTGAAAAAAAACGTCGTTCCCGGATTGATAATTAATGTAGGATAAATAGGCGTTAAAAATGCACCCTTTATACCTCAACACCACCCTATATGATCAATACAAGATGATCACATATTTCAAAGCCACATTTCAAAATATTCATATCCGTGCAAAGGTTGCCGTAGAAGGATTTTGGTATGAGCTACCATATCTCGTAATCGAGGATGATCTAGTAAGAGTGATAAGGAAATGGCCGTCGACCTGGTTAACCCCACCAACCCTAATGAAGCAGCACAATCCAACAATAAAATCTACATAGAAAACCACATGTAAGGAACCAACTCCTACCATAACTAGAGAAACTGTTGAAACAACAACAATGCTCGAGAAAAATGGCTTTGCGGCTAAAGAGAATGAAGAAGTTGAGTCCACTGGCATATCAGGGAAGAAAAAAAAATTATCCAAGAAGGTAGGGCAGGAGGTCCTAATGCTGATAGAAGATGACCTCAATGAAATAGTAAACACTATCATGTCTGCGACCAAGGATCATTGGACAAACATGGAATTTAAATACAACTCCGCACTCGAAATTGTACAAGTTAGATTGTAGGAGCTAAAATTTCAAGCGAGAGAGATTCAAGAGAGTGTGATTCAATCAAGCCAGACCAATGCGCAAGTTACAAGCGTACAACCACTAGAATTCGCTCTACCATCATCAAGGGATGTGAAATTTGTCCACATCCCCCTACCAGCAATTCAAATGGTTTCTAACTAGTGTGTCCAGTTCAGTGGTACAGGTGATGTGCATGTTAATATTTCGGTGTTTCTTGTAGGTAGATTACATATTATTCATTCATTGATCACATATGAGCTTCAATACATGGAGGTGACCATGTAGACCAAGAAAATGGATGCATAGCAGCAGGCCGCGCAAGCACACTAATAGAAGCAACAAGCAGAGGTAGCTTGCAAAGAAATAGAGGCCTAGCGCACTACCTTAGAGGCTAAAATCAACCAAGTCTGTCGAGACATTCCAGCTATCCTAGCCACAGTTGTGCCTGCTGAAAATTTAGAAGGATTGGCTGCTGCAGTGAAAGCAGTGTTTGTGGAGATGTAAACCATTCAGACAGAGTAAGAGTAGTAGATCGCAAACCTCGAGATGAAATTGCAGCCAGAGACAACACCAAAGGTTCGTGCACAAAGAGCAGCGAAAGTAAAATAGGCAAATGACAGTATTTTTGCTGCAGTCACCTAGTGTGAAAGTTTATTGAACGAGGCCATGGATATTTGGTCCTCTATCCAAAATGATCTAGTAGTGCAGTAGCTGCACGACACCCTCAACTAGAAAGAGCATCAATTTGAAGAAATTTGAACAGTGGCACCCACATTGTTCCTTACACGGAGCCTCGCTCATCTACAGGAGTGCAGAACAATTCAAACAAAAATTGCATACTTGTGGTAGAAGGAATACGTACTGAAGGAGTGCATGCAACCATGGGCATAAGAAGCACTGCAATTATCATAGACGCTAGACAAAACTTTGAAAATCATTCAGCAGACTCAACACAACACAGAGATGGCCGATGAAGGGCCTACTACTGAAAATATGGATCAGCAAGTACAGAGTGCAGCAGAGCAAGGTCTTGAGTTAGTGCTCCCTCTCCAAAATTTTCTTAAGACACTTCAAGCCAAGACTAAGGAGCCAGCGCCTCAGTGACTTGGGACAAGTCACATGTTTGTGTTGGGGGCCTGTTGGAGCGGGGTCCCTAAGGCACAAGTTCTGAATTTTTTTTTGTATAATTTTGTATGTGTGCATTGCGCAAATGGATTCAAGGGGCTTTTGGGTGGGTCAAAGTCCCCAATTTTGTTGTAAATGGGCTTAAGGGTAAACTATGGGCCTCAAACCACAGTTTCATACCATAGTATCTGCGCGCTAGGCGTATATAAATAGATATATCGTGTCTAAGCTAAGTAGTTAAGTTTGAAGTATGTTGATGATATTATGATAAGTTTATGCATCTGTAAGGGTTGTTGGGTTGGGTTAAAAGGCTCCTGCTAGCTGTGTGTGTAGATACCTAGTCCTGGCTATGTCCAAACTCCACTGGAAGTGTGTGTGGAAGTGTTTTTTAAGGGTTTTGGAAGGAACAATTGATGTATTGATTAACATATATGAAGATAATAAAAAGAATATTTTTGGAGAAGTTTAGTATGTTATCCATCTGAATTTTTACTTCTTATGTTCTATCACATTATCTATATTTCTTTTTTATTATTGTGAAAAGGATATCTAATATAATTATGCATGATTATTGATGGTTAATAGATCTCTTTAAATATTCGCATTGATCTAGATCAGTGTCTGTTCTGTTTCACCGTGATTTGGAAAACAACAATTCTGTGTTATTTTGTAATCATTGTGCATTCCCTATAGTTTTGTTATATATTGTTGAGCGCATCTATATAATTCTACATTAGGTTTTACTAAGGACCATTTCATTATTTTCTCCCTTAGGGTGCGGAAACCTGGTTCTAGCACCCCCCCATACTGCTTTGGGTGAGACTTTGGTCTGCGCAAGCAAATCACTACCGAAAGGGCCAGTAGTTGGAGGTTTTTTTGGTTTATCCATAAACTCTTAACCTAGGTCAGGACCCCTCAAGCCAACACTCAATCTCCAAAGCAGGAATATAGGTGGACCCAAGCAAAATCACTATTATCAAAAGGGTACCTACTCCTCAAAAGAAAAGAGATACCAGGAGCTTCTTAGGGTTAGCTGGCTATTATAGAAGATTCATCAAAGATTTCAATAACATGGCTTCACCCCTATTTGGTTTATTGGCAAAATATTCTGAGTTTACTTGGTCCAGTATTTGTCAAGGATATTTTAATCTCATGAAGGTAAATTTAACTACTACCCCCATTCTCCGAGGTCCAAATTGCACTCTGCCTTTCCACATCCACACAGATGCATCCAAAAAAGTTGTGGGGGTAGCATTAGGGAATTTAGAAGATAAATTACCTTATGCAATCTATTTAATCACTAATAACTTGTCTAAGGCTGAACTCAATTATAGTGTCATAGAGAAGGAGATGTTAGCTATTGTCCATGCTTTAAACAAATTTAGACATTATGTCACTCGGTATCATACCTTTGTACACACTGAAAATATAGCCATCAAATATATTTTAATGAATAAACCAGATGTTAATGCTAGGATAATTAGATGGTTGTTACTATTACAACAGTTTGACCTAACCATTGTTGATAAACATGTAAAGGAGAATGTTGTTGCATATTTTTTATCTAGGGTATCTCTATCTGCAGATTAAGAAGGAATGGTGGATGACTAGCTACCAAATGAACATCTCTCCGCTATATCAGCAATCTCACCGTGGTTTTCTAACATAACTAATTACTTGGTTGCTGGAAATTTCCCTCCTAATATCTCATTCAAGGTGAAAAGGAAGATCATCAGAAAAAGTTCCCCTTTCACATGGATTGGGGTAAATCTCTTCAAGTTAGGCCCTAACCAAATTCTCAAAAGATGTGTGAGGGAGGAAGAATTTTTTGACATCCTATCTGCATGTCACGATAGCCCTTGTGTAGGCCACTTTGCTACAAAAAGGGTTGCCTTCAAATTTTTGCATGCATGATACTATGTTGGAAAAATACTAAGAGGGGGGGTGAATCAGTATTTAGGGCTGAATTTTTTTTCTTTTCTTTCTCTTAAAACCATATGTTATAGTACTACATCCAACATGTATGTCCAAATATCTTATTATATCTTTACTTAGAGCGTTGCATCAGATAAGAATTAAGCATGAACAGAAATAACAGAACAAACCATCAAACATAAACAACACATATGAACACCAGGATTTAAGGTGGAAACCCAATTCGGGAGAAAACAACCGCTGTTGTAATCTCAGTCTTCAATATTTATTATAGAGAAAACTTCTTACAATATATGCTCGTGCAGACTTATACCAGCACACAGGCACCCACCTGTAGAAAGCTACAACCTTCTCTCATTTACCAGCCTCTCTTGGAAGGGAGCTACTACCCCCTGCTCTCGTTTACCAGCTACCACTCAAAGGGAGCTACAACCCCCTCTCTGAAGTCTTCGACCCTCAGCACCACTGCAGACCACATTTCATCAATTTTCATACTAGATCCACCAGTTTCCATACGACATACCTTGTCAGTCACCAGATTTATTAATTTTCTGTATACTCACACCAGTTCTTCATGATTTCGTTCGTCATTCAAACCAGAGATTCATCATCGATAGATCATTATATTCATGGGTGCATCATAGTTTCAGATTTATCAGTTAAGAACAGAGCTCGCCCATACAGATATTCTTTGGAGAAATTTTTATTCACAACCCTTACAATGCACACCACTTTCTCTATTTTTTTCTTCTCCTTATATAGTTTTGCCTTTATTAAAACCATGAGTCAAAACCACGAACCGCTAATGGTATTCCTTTTAGTTTATCCCACGGGGTTTTTTGATCTCTTTTTAATTTTTATTTATCAATTTTAAAGAAATTGACAAATAAATATATTTACAACTTTTGAATTCCCAAGCCTTATTTCTAAAGTTCAACCCTTCGGACTTTATAGAAATATCCAACGCTTCCAAATTAATTTTACGATAAACCTTTGACCCCGGGCCCACATACATAGTCAATAGCCAATCCAATATGCCCATCATACCATAGTAAACTTCACACAAGCCCAGCGTCTGATCACCATTAGATTAGCAAGCTTCCAGATCAACGACGTATATACATATCGCTCGACCTTCGATGTTGAACATTAACGTCCGATGGTCCGCCATACCTGTGTTAATATTCGCGCATCTTCAACAAATGACGATCGTCTGATGACCCCATCCCAGATCATTGGCACTCGAGGATAACGCTGGGAATCCTGGGTCGAACTATAACGTGTGATGGCGCATAGTGAAAAGCGGTTTTGTAAAATCATACAGGGACGCATGTCGCCCATTCTATGGAATTTCTCCCCACCTCTTGAATACTGCTTGCCCATTGAAAGCGGTGTGATGAAAACCATAAACCACCTTCATTGTTCCTCCTTCGTGGTTCCGCCCTTCGCTCAAGGTTCCGTTCATGATTCCAAAGGGTTAGTCTGGGTTTGCACTATAACTCTTGTCTATCTTTGGCAGGATTTCCAATAATCAACGAAAAAATGTAGTTCTCTTCCAATGGGATTTCCTTACAAACATTAACTCATTACAATTCAATGTCATTCTTCAGTTCTGCTATAACATATCAACCTTACATTTTGGAGTTCTATCCTATCACAGTTCCGCTTCTACATGTACATTCAAAAACATCATATCCCTACCACCAATAAGTTCTTCAATGGATACATTGAATGCCTTGAGAGCCCCTCCTATATTCAACCAAGTAGTTCCATGACTGCAAATATCAAACTAAGCCAGTTCTTGATTACAAGAAGGTCTCATCCTGGAATTCGAATCCTACCACCATGATTCCTCAACAGGGTTTCAATTTTAACTCCATACGCAGAGACTCATACAGAGGTTCAGGGGATTCCACACAAGAATTACATCAGCCAGTACACATATAATACACATATCCCTAACTTTGCAACAATGATTTCATTCCTCTCTAGGCACCAAAGGTATCCTCTGCCCATTATGAAATTGATCACACAGGTCATATATATTCCAGATTTACTCAACCATACTTAGCACAATTTCACAGTTCTTCATTAACATATACAAATCTTGACCAGATATTCAATTTGTCCTTCAATCTATTACCTTGTCTCTTCCTAGCAGCTTTCCCTTTTGTCATCTCCTTTGAAAATTGTATTAAACCCCTAATTCAACTCTACTGCTCTATCTCTAATTCTTATGTTTCATATGTTGCCTCTGCTACCCTCTCTGTCTCATTTGCCTTAGCTACCTCTCTGTTTCTTTTGCCTTATGGATAGTTTAGGTGTTGCTCCTGTCTTTGCCAATTCCTTTGCCATCAATGACAAAATTTCCAACAATCTCCCCCTTTGGCATTGATGGAAATAATCTTCCTATGATGGCATTATAGAAGCCCTTTGTTTCTTTTCCTCCCCCTTTGACATCAATGGCAAAGAGTTTGACAATGCCATGCTCCCCCTGAGATCATGTTGCATCTTCACAATATAACAAGATGACTTATAAATGCCAACAATGCATCCTTTTCATATGACCAATGCTCCCCCTTAGCCTGTGCATTCAGAGATGCCCAACAACACCTCACAACCAATTTAATCTTTTGTATTTAAGTAGACCTGATCCTCTGCATGGAAGAGACTACTCCTAGTTTCTGTCTGAGATATTCGAACGCTTCCCTGGGTAGAGGTTTGGTAAATATATCAGCAACTTGTTCTTTGGAGGAAACATACTCCAATTTCACCTTTTGTTCAAGCACTTGTTCACGTAAGAAGTTATATTTGATGGGAATGTGCTTGGTCTTGGAATGCATAATAGGATTCTTTGAGATACTTATGGCACTTGTATTATCACACATAATGGAGATAGGAGGTGAACATTTGATTTGAAAGTATTTTAGGGTTTGCATCATCCAGAGAAGTTGAGTGCAACATGATGCTGCAACCACATATTCTGCTTCTGCTGAAGATAAGGCAATGAAGCTTTTCTTCTTGCTAAACCAAGATACTAACCGGGGCACCATAAAGAATGCACCACCACTAGTGCTTTTCTGATCATCAACACTTCTAGCCCAATCTGAATCAGTGTATGCATGAAGAGTAAGATCAACATTCTTTGGATACCATAGTCCAAAGTCTTGAGTTCCTTGTAGATATTTGAATATTCTTTTTATAGCCTGAAGATGAGAATATTTTGGATTAACTTGGAATCATCCAACAATCCCAACTGCATGCATGATGTTTGGTCTTTTCCCAGTGAGATAAAGTAGACTTCCTATCATAGATCTGCATTATGGTTGATTCACGGTGAAGGAATCATCATTAGAACTGAGATTACATCTGGTTATCATTGGTGTACTTACAGGTTTGCAATCTTCCATGCCATACTTCTTTAGGATTTGCTTGAGGTACTTTGCTTGTGATAAGAGTATACCATCTGTTGCTTGTTGCAATTGCAAGCCAAGAAAGAACGTTAGTTCTCCAAGTAAAGAAATTTCAAATTCTTGCTGCATATGAGAAGCAAATTTCTGACTCATAGACTCTTCATTACTTCCAAAAATGATATCATCAACATATACAATCACAATCAACAGTTTGGCATTTTCAATTTTTGTGTATAAGTTGCTATCATCAGACCCCTTTGAAAATCCTTGTTGATGAAGATATTTGTCAAGACGATAGTACCATGCGCTTGGAGCTTGTTTGAGACCATATAGAGCCTTTTTAAGTCTACAAACAAGTTTTTCATCATTTCCCAAAATGAATCCTTCTGGTTGTTCTATATAAACTTCTTCTTCTATATCACCATTGAGAAAAGCAGATTTAACATCCATTTGATAAACTTTGATTTGTTGGAAGCTTGAAAAAGCAAGAAACATTCTTATGGCTTCAAGTCTAGCTACAGGAGCAAAATTTTCTTCAAAGTATATACCTTCTTGTTGAGCATACCCCTTGCAAACAAGTCTAGCTTTATTTCTTATAACATCCCCATTCTCATTTAACTTATTTTTGAATATCCATTTAGTTCCAATGACATTTTTGTCATGAGGTCTTGGTACTAATTCCCAAGTGTGATTCTTTTCAATTTGATCAAGCTCTTCATTCATGGCTTGAATCCAAAATTCATCTTTGCTAGCTTGACTGACATTGTGAGGTTCAATAGTGGACAGAAATGCCATATTGCTAGAAGATCCCACTAGAGTCCTTCTTGTTTGTACACCTGATCCCTTTTCTCCCAAAATTTGAGATTCTGGATGATTCTTTTGAACATATCTAGATGGAGATTTTTTAGATAAATCATCTTCAGGTTCTTCATTGGGTTCACTGTCTATATCATCCTTATTTGATGTAGAAGGATATGTGTCATCATCATCTTCATTTTTTGTTTGCTTTTCTTCTTTTGGAGCTGCAGGAGACTCATCAATAACAACATCAATACATTCAACAATCTTCCAAAGTCTTTTATTGTAACATTTATATGCCCTACTCCTAGAGGAGTAACTAAGAAATATTCCTTCATCTGCTCTGGGTTCAAACTTGCCAAGTTTTTCATCATTATTTTTGATAAAGAATTTGCTTCCAAAAACTCTAAAATGCTTCACAGTGGGAGGATTACCATACCAAAGTTCATATGGAGTTTTATCACTATTTACACGAACATGTGCCTTGTTAAGAATATTTACCGCTGTATGTGCTGCTTCTCCCCAAAATGTGTCAGGTGTTTCGGAATCATCAAGCATAGCTCTAGCCATTTGTTGAACTATTCTATTCATTCTTTCTGCTATGCCATTTTGTTGTGGAGTGCCAGCTACAGAAAACTGTCTTTTTATGCCATGTTGTTCACAAAATTCAAGGAATTCATCTGATGTATATTCTCCTCCTCAATCAGATCTAAGACACTTGATTTTTAGATATAATTCATTTTCAACCAGTGCTTTGAAGATCTAAAATTTCTCAAATGCTTCATCTTTGTGTTTAATCAACCCAATCCAACACATTCTAGAGAAATCATCAATAAATAAGATATAGTATTCTTCACCACGTGGTGACTTTTTCCTCATAGGTCCACATATGTCAGTATGAATGAGTTCAAGATGCTTACTTGATGATCCTTCCTTGGCATTAAATTGTACTCTGGTTTGCTTACCGAATTGGCAAGATTTGCATATGATATTTTTAGGTAGAGTAATATTGGGAAGATCACGAACAGCTTTAAGTCTGCTTGATTTGTTGATTTGAGAGAAGCTCAGATGCCCCAACCTTCTATGCCATAGCCAGTTTTCTGAAGATTTACTCAAGTAACATTGTTCTTTGCAGTTCTTCAATACATACAAGTTGCTTGGAGTTCTTTTTCCTTTTATAATTGCTTTACCTGTATCAAGATCACGTACCACACATTCTTTTGAACTAAAGACAACTTCAGTTCCTTGATCACACATTTGACTTACACTTAACAAGTTATGCTTTAATCCATATACATACATAACTTCATTAGCTTTCACCTTTTCTTTTAGAAAAACAAATCCTTTTCCTTTAATGACCGCAGGAGTATCATTTCCGAATGTAACATTCTTTTATTTTTCTAGAGCACTATATGCAAGGAGTTTGGTTTTTTCACCTGTCATGTGTCTTGAGCATCCAATATCAATGTACCATTGGTTTTCTTCATCTTCTACAAATAATGCTATGCCACAATTTTCAACCTGTAATTCCTTCTTTTTCCGTACTTTGGAGCTTGAAGGAACATGTTCTTTTGGCTGAACTTTGCTCCTGCATTTAGATTCTTCATGGCCAAAATTATTGCAATAAGCACATTCAACTTCATTTTGAAGAGGAGAAAAGTTGTTATAGGTATTATTCTTTGTTACAATATCAATCCTTTTCTTTCTTGCTTCTCTTGTCATGATAGTTTTATATGCTACACATTGAACAAATTTATGACCAAAATTGTGACATGAGAAACATTGTCCATTGAAGAAGAAGTTTCTACGATCATAAAATATTCTACATGAATTTACCTGTTGATTGGTGTTTCTTTGAAAGACATTCCTGTTAGTGTTCTTTGAATTGATATGATCATGCTTTACCTGTAAATATTCTTTATTCCCTTGCTGAGTGGCAACATGTTGTAAACCAACTATAACTGCTTTTAGATAATTTGGTACTGAAGCCTGAGAAGATTCTCCAATATATCCAAGACCCGTTTTTATAAGAGGAGAACGTTGTACCTTGATAATCTCATCTAAGGTTTCATACCCTTTAGCAAATCTAAGATTCAGAATCTTTACTTTCTCAAGTTCTTTTCTTAAACTTACTACTTCACACTCTAATTTCTCATTGTGTTTCTCTTTTTCTTCAAGCTGATTTTTCAGAGTTTCTATGGTTATTTTACTCTCTTCTAAGAAAATTTTGAGTTTATCGTTTTCATCAAGAAAATCACTGTCTTCTAGAGCATCCACAAAAGTATCCTTTTCTTCCCTAGATTCTTTTTCAAATGCCATGAGAAGTCTAAGATCTTGTTCACATTCTTCCTCACTATCAGATAACCCATCACTATCTTCATGAGTATAGTAACTCTTTGTAGTGCTAAAATGATTCTTATTCCTTCTTGTTGCTTCCTTCCCCTTTTTATGTGTTTATTTATAAGGATACTTAGCAACATAATGACCAACTCTTCCACAATAAAAACATTTGAAAGGAAGCTTACCTATGAACCGTCCTGTGCCAAGTTGAAGTTTCTTTACAAAGTTTATCTCATCTTCTTCTGAGATATATCCCGATCCTTCTGTTTTTTGTCCTTCCTTCCCTTTTGTAGAAGTTCTAAATACTGCTTCTTTGACTTCAGATGGTCCTCCTCTTCTCATTTCATATGCAGTTAGTATGCCATGAAGTTGTACCACAATAAGATTTTGAAGATCCTACTTTTCTTCAAGAGCAGAAACTTTTGACTCAAATTTTGTCGTTAGTGATCTTAAGACTTTCTCAACCAAAGTAGATTCAGTTATTGTTTCTCCCAGATTTATCATACGATTTAAAATATCATCAAGACGTAAAAATAAATTGGCAATGCTCTCCTCATTATCCATTTTTAGATTCTCATATTGAATTCTGAGAGTTTGGAGTTTAGCACTTTTTACCTTTGCATCACCTTCATAACTTAGAATGATTTTGTCCCATATTGCCTTTGTTGTATTCAACTGCATGACTTTGACAAATTCTGATTCATTTAGACTTCCCAATAGAGCATTGACCGCCTTTGCATTTGTTTCGTAATTCTTTCTTTCCATCGGATCTGTGGTACTGCAGCTGGATATTGATATCCTCCTTCATCAATTGCCCATACCTCTGCTCCCAGAGACTGAAGATAGGATCTCATCCTTATTTTCCAGAAGATTAAATTGTTTCTGTTAAAGAGTGGAGGTCTGATAGTTGTTTCTCCATCTTGATTGATCATCTTTCTTGATCTTCCTTCTAGTGGCTAAGCTTTTTCAGAAGGACCTACTTTGATTCCAATTGTTGGAAAAATACTGAGAGGGGGGGTGAATCAGTATTTAGGGCTGAACAATTTTTCTTTTCTTTCTCTTAAAACCATATGTTACAGTACTGCATCCAAAATGTATGTCTAGATATCTTATTATGTCTTTACTTAGAGCGTTGCATCAGATAAGCATTAAGTATGAACAGAAATAACAGAACAAACCATCAAACATAAACAACACATATGAACACCAGGATTTAAGGTGGAAACCCAATTTGGGAGAAAACCACCACTGCTGTAATCTCAGTCTTCAATATTTATTATAGAGAAAACTTCTTACAATATATGCTCATGCAGACTTATACCGGCATGCAGGCACCCACCTGTAGAAAGCTACAACCTTCTCTCATTTACCAGCCTCTCTTGGAAGGGAGCTACTACTCCCTGCTCTCATTTACTAGCTACCACTGGAAGGGAGATACAACCCCCTCTCTGAAGTCTTCGACCCTCAGCACCACTGCAGACCACGTTTCATCAATTTTCATACTAGATCCACCAATTTCCATACGACATACCTTGTCGGTCACCAGATTTATTTATTTTCTGTATACTCACACCAGTTCTTCATGATTTCGTTCATCATTCAAACCAGAGATTCATCATCGACAAATCATTATATTCATGGGTGCATCATAGTTTTAGATTTATCAGTTAAGAACAGATCTCTCCCATATAGATATTCTTTGGAGAAATTTTTATTCACAACCCTTACAATGCACACCACTTTCTCTATTTTTTTCTTCCCCTTATATAGTTTTGCCTTTATTAAAACCATGAGTCAAAACCATGAACCGCTAATGGTATTCCTTTTAGTTTATCCCATGGGGTTTTTTGATCTCTTTTTAATTTTTATTTATCAATTTTAAAGAAATTGACAAATAAATATATTTACAACTTTTGAATTCCCAAGCCTTATGTCTAAATTTCAACACTTCAGACTTTATAGAAATATCCAACGCTTCCAAATTAATTTTACGATAAACCTTTGACCCCGGGCCCACATACATAGTCAATATCCAATCCAATATGCCCATCGTACCATAGTAAACTTCACGCAAGTCCAGCGTCCGATCACCGTTAGATTAGCAAGCTTCCATATCAATGATGTATATACATATCTCTCGACCTCCGATGCCGAACATTAATGTGCGATGGTCCACCGTACCTATGTTAATCTTCGTGCATCTTCAACAAATGACGACCATCCGATGACCCCTTCCCAGATCAACGGTGCTCGACGATATCGCTGGGCGTCCTGGGTCGAACTATAACACGCAATGGCGCATAGTGAAAAGCGGTTTTGTAAAATCGTACAGGGACACATGTCACCCATTCTATGGAATCGCTCCCCACCTCTTGAATACCGCTTGCCCATTGAAAGTGGTGTGATGAAAACCATAAACCGCCTTCACTGTTCCTCCTTCGTGGTTTCGCCCTTCGCTCAAGGTTCCGTTCATGATTCCAAAGGGTTAGTCTGGGTTTGCGCTATAACTCTGGTCTATCTTTGGCAAGATTTCCAATAATCAACGAACAAATGTAGTTCTCTTCCGACAGGATTACCTTACAAACATTAACTCGTTACAATTCAATGTCATTCTTCAATTCTGCTATAACATATCAACCTTCCATTTCGGAGTTCTATCCTGTCACAGTTCCGCTTCTACCTATACATTCAAAAAAATCATATCTCTGCCACCAATAAGTTCTTCAATGGATACACTTAATGCCTCGAGAGCCCCTCATATATTCAACCAAGTAGTTCCATGACTGCAAATATCAAACTAAGCCAGTTCTTCATTACAAGAAGGTCTCATCCTGGAATTCGAATCCTACCACCATGATTACTCAACAGGGTTTCACTTTTAACTCCATACGCAGAGACTCATACAGAGGTTCAGGGGATTCCACACAAGAATTACATCAGTCAATACACATATAATACACATATCCCTAACTCTACAACAACGATTTCATTCCTCTCCGGGCATCGAAGGTATCCTCTGCCCATTATGAAATTGATCACACAGGTCATATATATTCCATATTTACTCAACCATACTTAGCACAATTCCATAGTTATTCATTAACATATACAAATCTTGACCAGATATTCAATTTGTCCTTCAATCTATTACCTTGTCTCTTCCTAGCAGCTTTCCCTTTTGTCATCTCCTTTGCAAATTGTATTAAACCCCTAATTCAACTCTACTGCTCTGTCTCTAATTCTTCTGTTTCATTTGCTGCCTCTGCTACCCTCTCTGTCTCGTTTGCCTTAGCTACCTCTCTGTCTCTTTTGCCTTATGGATAGTTTAGGTGATGCTCCTGTCTTTTCCAATTCCTTTGCCATCAATGAAAATATTTCCAACATACTATTGGCCTACCCTTCACTAGGATTCCAGAAGATACACTAGCAGGTGCGACTGATGCCAAAGGATGGGGAAACCTACACAAAGGGATGAGATTCCTTTGCACCCTTAGGTGGATCTTGAGCCATTTGAAAAATGGGGCATGGACTTCATTAGACCTATCGATCCACCATTTGTATAGAAAAATTATATCATAGTCTGCACTTACTACTTGAAAAAGTGGGTTTAAACAAAAGTTGTGAAAGTAGCAACCGAGGATACAGTAGCAAAATTTCTGAGGGAGAATGTTTTTTACAAATTTGGATACCCCATAGAAGTTTTCACTGATCAAGGGGCATAATTCACATCTCATATCATTGAGAATATTCTGAGAAGGCACAAGATAAAAAATAAGACTTCTACTTCCTACCACCCTCAAGTGAATGGCGAAGTGGAAGTGACCAATAGAGCCTTGGAGAGTATCCTCACCAAGGTTGTGAGGAGTGGCAGGAAAGATTGGGCGAATAAATTGGTAGAAGATACTTGGGCCTACAACACTACTTGGAAAACAACAACATGATTCAATCCTTATGACCTGGTATATGGCTAGAAATATCAGCTTTCATTTGAATTTGAATTCAACACCTTAAGGATGGAAGCTGAGTTAGACCTAGATATATCAAATTCCTAAAAAGAGAGGTTGTTGCAATTAAATAGATTGGATGAGTTAAGGATATAATCACTCTTTCACATAGAGGTACTTCAGCTTCAAAGGAAGGTATTTCATGGCAAGTACATTAAGGAAAATACCTTTCAAGAAGTAGACTAGGTGATGTTGTATGACTCAAGGTTTAAGGATTTCACAGGAAAATTGATGACAAGATGGCTGGGACCCTACAAAGTGGAAAATTGTTATGCTAATGGTGTTGTTCATATTAGAACCATATATGAGGAAGGAATTCCCCTACTTGTTAATGGTTATAGGCTTGACGTTTACAAGAAGCCCCTATCTAGGGCATAATTTATAAATTCCATAAACAGGGAGGTGTATGTCATGGGAAACTCCATAGTTTCCAATGACTCCTAGTGGAAAAAGATAAAAATAAATAAAGAGGCATGGATGAAAACCTCTCTAAGGCACCCTAGGCTAACTGCAGGATTGAAAACCTCCATGAGGAAGTCCCAGAGAAAGAAAAAAGAAAGAAAAATAAAAAATAGAGAATAAAATATCCTTGGGTGAAAACCTCTCTAAGGCATCCAAGGAAGGCATGTTGGTTGAAAACCTAAGTGAAGGCATCCCACTTTCCTTAAAAAAAAAGGAAAAATAATGAAAATACCTATGCACTTATGTATCTTTTTGTTTTGCAGGTTATTGATTAAAGATGGTTTTTGGGATCCAGAGGAGAAATTTCTCTTCATTTTCTCTTCTCCTCTACTTGCACACTCCATAATACACTCCATCATACATCCCTTCATCCATTTCACCCATCAGATAGGAAAAATTTTCATTTTTTTTCCTAAACTGTAATTGCTACAGGCAAATCAAGCAACTACAGGATTCATGTAGCACTACAGGAAACTCCTCTAAATGCTATAGGAAAATAATTCATGAAGGAAAAATTCCTCTCAAGGATTTCTGAACTTCAATAAGGGCATTTTAATTCATTTTTTTCCTATACCTACCATTTCCAAACCCTTATTTCACTCCATGCACAAGGATTCCCTATCTAAACCCTATGTTGCACCATTAGCAGCTACATCATTGGAAACTTGGAATGGGACCCCTTTCACTTGCCTATCCTCCACTCCATTCATTCCATTACTTCCTCCATAGACTCCATGAGCCATCTCCCTCCATTTCTGAGAAAACTGAAGCAAGAAGAAGCAAGAAAAAAATTTCTACAGATATCACAAAGCTTCATGTAGCAAATTTGTGTGTCGCACAACAAGGCCAAAAGATGAAGGAAATTTGATGGTAATGACTACAGAATACTAGCGGCAGACACTAAAAGGGAAATAAAACCAACCATGGCACTTGCAGACCTCCATGCAACACCTGCCAAAAAAAAAAAAAACAGGAAAATATTAAGCATCTCGCTCAGAAAAGAAAATAGCTCACTCAAAAAAAGAAACTCACTCAGAAAAAGTTTCTCACTTAGAAAATGAATAAGAAATGAAGACACAAAAAAAATACCAAGGCTGCCACCACTAGCTTCAGCTCCTTGCACCAGCTCCTTCAACACCTTACCATTACCAGGTAAGCTCAGGTATGCCCCCTCACCTCTCGCTATGCATCCATTATGACCAAAATGGTTGAATGTTGAGTTTTAGAAATTTAAAAGGAAAAAAGGTGGTCAGTTAAGTTGGCCACCATCGTAAAGTGAAACTAGAGGAAAAGTGAAAGTGCATGCCACCTGGTCATGTAAAAGAAAGTCAATAGAGAGTGTATGGGTATGAAGAGAGTGATCATGAGGCTCAACAATGATTAACTGAAGTGGGGCCAATGGTCTCAAAGAGGAAATCTCGTGTTAAGTATAAGTCGCCACAATGCTCCAAATTTAGTTTAAAATCCAAGGTAAGATTTGTCACATTTTCACCATTGCGTTGAGAATTTCAAGGAGAAGCAAGAGTAGGAGAGCAGTGGGAGCCATCAGAATAGAATTATCAATGTTGAGCTTGCATGCACCATCGTGCTATAGGAAACAGAGTTTTGCTGCAGGAAAACTTGGAAGTAGATCAACAAGGGTTTAGAAGATAAAACAGAGTCACCTATGGGTGAATTTTCTTCCCAAAGCCTCCATCTCTTGAACTAAAATAGCAGAGGACGAAGGTAAGTGGTTTACATCCTTCAGTACTAAAATTTATCCATGAAATTCACACTCAGCAAAGTAAATTTGACATTTAAAGGGTAAAATAAATTTTCTTGCATTTTATTTCAAAACCTCCATCTCTAAGACATAACTCTCAAACCTCTCACCACCTTCATATCACAGCCATTAAAATGGGAGCGGGATTCAACAAAAGATATTCTACCAATGTTAAGAGAATTAGGAATCACCCTCAAGTCATGGAAATATTCCTAAATCACAAATGGCTATGGTTCTTCGAGCCATTGAAAGGTTCAGATGAAGAAATAGCTAAATAATTTGCAGTGGCTCTACAGTCACATTAAGAAGAGAGAGCCGCCACTGTGGTTAGAGGCCTAGCCATCACACTATCTCCTAAACTCATAATCAGAGTTATAATTTTTCCCTTAGGAGTCAATTGGGTTAAGGAAAGATTGCCTAACACTGTAGCCAAGAAAAATTTATTTCTACCAGGAGAGGAGTGCATTGAAGACAAAAATGGAGTGAGGAGAGAAATCCTTCCATACCCATGGGATGAAGTAGATTTCCATATCATAAATTTTATTTTTTCTGAAGGTATACTTAGTGTGGTCTATGGGTATCATTTCAGATTGTTAAATTAACTTAGGTTTCAAGTAGAAATCTCACTTGAATAGAGATTAAGCATCCCTCACTTCCTCCTAAACTCCATAACTGACATGAGCCGTAAGTTGAGGCAAATAAAATATCAACACTTGGCCCATCATGCCCTCATAAAACTAATTTTCAATGATGCTTTGAGAAGGTTTAACCTACCTGTATCATGGTCTTCTTTCACAAGCATGGATAAGGAAGCCTTTATAGCTACCAAAATAGGGCAAACATTTTCTTCTAGCCTTAGAGACAAGGAGGTAGAAGAAGAGGAAGAGGAGGCAAAAAACAAGGAAGAAACAAAAGAGATGGAAATTCAGGTAGAAAATGTAGAGACAACAAAGATTGAGCAAGAAAATTCAAGGGAAAGGAGGAAGAAAAGGATGAGGAAAAGGAAGATTTGGACCCTATCCTAGGTAGTGAAACCTCCCCTCAAGACACCAGCATGTCACTAGACATCACAGATCAATAAGTAGCCACTACTCTAACTACTTTGAGCTCACATGTAAAAACAAATAGAAAAAGGCATACACCTATGTACTTCAGAACTAGGAAGAGTTAGAGGGTGAGGCGGGGAAAACCACAGACTCCCACCAAGTGCTCTATTTCCATTTAATAATCACCAAATAAGGAGGAAGAAATCATATTAGAGGAAGGAAGGGTGCAAGAGGCAACTTCACCTGTAAGGAACCATGTAACATATATTAGAATACATTCATCCAAATTGGCATCCCATACACCTCATTAAACCACCACAGACCTTTCAAGGACTGAAAATAGTGAAAAACAAGGAAAATAGGGTCTTCAGCAAGAAAAATAGAGTTTGCTTCAGGAAACTCTAGCAAGCACAGATTTGGAAAAAAACGCCTTGGTTTAGGAGGAAAATACAACCACAGAGGGGTAAGAGGTCAAAGAAGTTGAGGACAAGGCACAAGAGGAAAAACAAGATGAAAAAGAGGGAGGAAAAAATGATAAGGAAGAGGCCACCTCACCAAAACCACTCCTTAAATATGTAGCAGTAGTGCCAAACCCTAGCCCTCAACCCAATCTCATATCCTACTACACATACATTGAGGGGGGTAGAATAATTCCTCAAAATTTCATAGTACCTTTGTTTTATTATTTGGAAGAGGAGAGGGAATGCACTCATCGTTGGAAAAAGCTTACCACACCTAAAGGTGTGCATGACATAGGGGTTATGGAAGGAAAAGTAGCCGAGTTGGGGAAGGATTTATCTGATGTTAGGCTCAGAGAGTCAGTTCTGAAGGAGTAGATTTAGAAGGCATAGGCAAAGAATATAGCACAACAAGAGTAGCTTTAGAAAAAGGATAAACAAGTGGCCACCATGGCAGATTTTTTCTTCAAGGATATGCAATTTACCTCAAGGAGAAGTGGCTCCTCTTTAAAATAAAAAAATTATCCTCCCATGGATCCTTACCTTTCTAAAATTGTAGATATTTCATTGATTTATCCAACCAAGAAATTATGGAAGACAAGGAAAAAATGACAGAGTTTTACATGCATAACCTTGTGTTGATAGACTAAATATTTGGGACCCCAATCCTAGGATGGGAGATATGGAATTAATGGAATTGGAATCATGGATGGTTAATGAAGAGACAAAAGCACAAGAAATGATAAGGGTTATGAGAAGAGAAAACAGAGAACCCTTACACATTAGGGAAAAAATATTCAGCCCTAGGGTAGTCATCAATAACCATATAAATATTGAAAAGGATCCTTCACTTACAGAAAAATACCTCCACACACAACCTTAAGAAATTCCTCACTTTAATGATGTTTCTAGGTTGTTGGGATATGACTGCATAATGACTAGCCAAAGGATATGGAACAACCTTCCTCACAACCTTAGAAACATGGGGTACCACACACCAGAAATATTGAGGCCTTGGAGAGAGCACCATTATACAAGAGGGCCATGCAGGCCAAAAATATTCAGTGGCTTGGTTTGAATATCAGTACACACTTTCTGCTGGGGTTGAGTGATGGAAAGTACCAAGATGAGTAGGACAGAGAATGGGAGGAAGCATAAAAGAATGATGGTTTTTACCCTCCTAAAGGGACTCTCACTCTTCTTCCTTAGGAAGTCATAGGGTCCATCAAAGCCTTAAAAGAAATGAACAAAGAGGATTAGTTGATCAGAAGATGATAAACCATTTAGTAGGGGGTTGATGATCAACTCCATCATTAGGTACATTTGGAGGGGTTGATGGTCACCTTTTTTCCTTATTAAGTCTCTTTTTCTTTCATTTTAATTATATTATGGTCTTATGATGCTATTGCAGATTGCGGTTGAGGCTTATCATACTTCCAGTACCTGACATGACTTAAATGAAGGAAAATCATGAAGATATTGAATTTTTGGTGAAGATTTTACCATTGGGAGTTAGAGTAGATAGAAAGGAGAGATTATAAGGGGGTTTTCCACCCTCCTTAACTCCCAAAGGAAACCAAGGGATCCTCGAGATTCCCTCCAACATCTTGAAATCAAATGCAGCCAAGAAAACTCAAGATCAAGTGCACCAAAGATACACTTCACTAGCAGTCAAGTGGACTCATCACCTAATTTTTAGGGACCTTTTGGTAGCTACCCTTTAGGTTAAATAGGGTTGAGAAAGATCTCATTAGGATTCAAATTTTTGATAAATCCATTAGGCTCTTTTACCTTGTAATAAGTTTTTGATACTTTCGTGTTGATGTAGTGAGACTATATTTTGCAATAAAATGAGTATTCATATTGTGCTTAATTGATCTAGTTTCAGAGGGCTAGGCTTGTGGGTTAGGGCCCATTCCATGTGCCTTAGTCTCTCTTTTGTAATCATTCTTTACTTTCATGTCATCTTAGCTAGTTTTGCTTATGAGTATTTAGCTAGTTTGCTTGCATTTTCATTCACTGTTTTTAGTTTGCTTCCATTTTTATTTTGTTGTAGATTTAGCTTGCTTACATGTTCATAGAATAGGTTAGAAATCCATAAAGATGTGATTCAAGCCTCCCCCTCTCATCTCTTTCATTGGAGCTTGAGGAGTGTAGACCTTCCCCATGGGCCAAAATTGATTTTTAGCTTAATATTTCTTGGAATGGATAAGTTAGGTTGTTGTAGTTTCATGGAAATGTTTAGAATGTTGTGTTAGATATATGTTTGTAGGTTAAAGTAGATTTTATTTCCAAATTCAAGTCATTTTTTCCATTGTCTTTATCATGAATTTGTCCATCTTTATTGCATGAAAAGGCAGTTTTCTTGCAGGTTCAAGTAGCACAACTAATGATAACTTCACCCGCACCTTCAGCTAATCTCTCACCCTTCATCAACCCTATGTTCATCAAAATCACATTCAGCCCTATTTTCATATTTTCCATCCCTACACAGTGAGAAAACACTAGGGGTGCAAGATAGGACTCCCAAGAGGTTCTGAGCTTGGTCAAGGGGTGGGCCACCTTCCACTCATTTAAAACCACATTCACTTCACCTTCCCTACCCTTTTCAGACCTATTTTTGGCCTCATATTTCCCTCAGACTGTTTCCTATAGAAATTTAGGAATTTCCTGTAGCACTACAGGAAACCTATAGCAGCACTTGAAGCAACACTAGCGGGCTCCTCCTTAAGCCCATAACCCACCATCCACGTCCTCTAGACCTACAAAAACTACCGATACACCTTCATCCTTGTACCCATGTGTTCAATCCTTCCATACACCACCTTATTGCTTTCTTCTCATGGCTACAAAACAACACATTTACAAGTATAGTTAGGTCATGATTAGTTGCATGATTAAAATCATGATAGATAAAGACAAGAGTGAGTAACGTGTGTTTAGCCATTTGGCCCAAAAAAGTGTTATTAGGTTAGTTCCCTTTGTGCAACTTCAATTCAGAAATTTATTTCATGAAACATTCCCAGTTTGCTTTCATTTCTTATCATAGCTTAATGTGTAGATTTATTTCATTTCATAGTAGTTAGATGTAATAGCTTGATGTAGTGTAGTTATGTACTTGCTGATAGCTCCATGGCTTTGAATCATTTGTATCCCTAGGCCAAAATTCAGAAGTGTGAGAAACTTCATCCAGAAACCCTAGAAGTAGCACCCTTTCGTAAATCTCAGAAGAGGATGACATGAGTAGAATGCATCTACTGTGTATATAACACTGTCACCTCCAATTTTGTACATACCCTAGGCTGATAAAGTAAAGTAGGGCTCACCACATTTTGGCATCCTAAAATATGATGAAATATTGTAAAACATCGTAAAAGATGATTAAAGATCTTGAAAAATGATGAAACATCATGAAAGATAATGAAAAATCATGAAGGATCACGAAATACCACAAAAGATAGCGAAATATCATGAATGATCACAAAACATCCTTAAAGATGATGAAATATGACGAAAGATGATAGAAAATCACGAAAGATCGTGAAAGATGAGGAAAAAATGGCAAAAACTGCAAAAAATCCTAAAATATAACAAAATACCATAAAACATCCTAAAATATCACAAAAGATGACGAAACAATGTGAAATATGTCGAAAAATCACAAAATATCAGGAAAGGTCGAGAAATATCGTAAAAAATTATGAAAGATGACGAAAGATTGTGAAAGAGGATGAAACTTGAAGAAATTCAGTGAAACATCCTAAAATATAACAAAATAACATGCAGTATAAAAAAATACTACAAAACATCCTAAAATATCATGAAAGATGACGACACAATGCTAAATATGACAAAAAATCGCAAAAGATAACGAAAGATCGAGAAGGATCCTAAAAAAATGAAAGATTGCGAAAGATGATGAAACAACAATAAAGTCAGGAAAACAATGTAAAATATTATGAAATATCTTGAAAGATGACGGAACATCATGAAAGATGATGAAAAATCAAGAAAGACCATGAAAGACCACTAAAGATCGAGAAAAATCATGAAAGATTGCAAAACATCCTAAAAGATGATGAAATATTTTGAAAAATGATGAAATGTCACGAAAGATAACGAAAAAACACAAAGGATCCCAAAATACTACGAAATATCAAAAAATATCATGAAAGATCGCAAAACATCCTTAAAAATGATGAAATATGATGAAAGATAAAAAGACCGCAAAAAATCATGAAAGATGAAGAAATATCACAAAAAATTGTGAAATATCACGAAAGATCATGAAAGATGACTAATCAATAACAAAAATGGAAAAACATCCTAAAATATAACAACAGACCACAAAATATAACAAAGGACCGAAAAACATCTTAAAATATCATGAAAGATTATGAAACAATGCAAAATATGACGAAAAATAACAAAAGATCACAAAAGATAAATAAAGATCATAAAAAATGATGAAATATGATGAAATATTGCGAAAGATGATGAAACATCAAGAAATTTAGTGAAACATTCTAAATATGATGAAACATCTCGAAAGATGACGAAACATCGTGAAAGAAAGATGACGAAACATCCTGAAAGAAATATGAAGAAACATCGCGAAAATGATGAAAAATCGTGAAAGATCATGAAAGACCACAAAAGATCACGAAAAATTATGAAAGATCACAAAACATCCGAAACATGATGAAAGATCTTGAAAAATGTTGAAATGTCATAAAATATTACAAAAAATCAAGAAGGATCACAAAATACCATGAAATATTGCAAAACATTATGATCAATGATGAAATATGATGAAACATGTTGGAAAAACATGAAAGATGATGAAAAAACATAAAAAACCGCAAAAAATAATGAAATATGAAAAAAGTTCACAAAAAATTGTGAAATATCACGAAATATGATGAGAGATAACAAGCTAATAAGAAAAACCACAAAACATCCTAAAATATAACAAACGACTGCAAGATATAACAAAACACTACAAAACACCCTAAAATATCACGCAAGATGACCAAAAATATGAAATATGACAAAAAATCACAAAATATCATGAAAGATCAAGAAAGATCATAAAAAATGATGAAAGATGATGAAATATTGTGAAAGATGATGAAACATCAAGAAAATCAGCAAAACATTCTAAAACATGATGAAATATCTTGAAATGTGATGAAACATCACAAAAGATCATGAAAAATCATGAAAGATCATGACATACTGAAAGATTGCGAAAAATCACAAAATATCACAAAACATCCTAAAAGATGATGAAAGATCTTGAAAAATGATGAAATGTCACGAAATATAACAAAAAATCATGAAGGATCATGAAATACCATGAAAGATTGTGAAAGATCATGAAAGATCACAAAACATCATGAAAGATGATGAAATATTACGAAAGATGAGAAGACCGCAAAAAATCATGAAACATGAAGAAAGATCACAAAAAATTGTGAAACATCACGAAAGATGACGAAACAATAATAAAAACTACAAAACATCCTAAAATATAATAAAATACCGCGAAATAACAAAGGACCACAAAAAAATCCTAAAATATTATGAAAGATGATGAAACAATGCAAAATATGAAGAAAAATCACAAAAGATGATGAAAGATCGAGAAAGATCGTAAAAATGATGAAAGATGACAAAAGATTGTGAAAGATGATGAAACATCAAGAAAGTTAGCAAAACATCGTAAAAGATGACGAAAGTTCTTGAAAGATGAAGAAACATCGTGGAAATGTTGAAAAATCACGATATATCATGAAAGACCACAAAATATCGTGAAATATCATGAAAGACCACGAAAGATCACGAAAAATAACAAAAGATCACAAAACATCCAAAAAGATAATGAAAGATCTTGAAAAATGATGAAATGTCATGAAAGATAACGAAAAAATTAGGAATGATCACTAAATACCATGAAAAATCACAAAAGATCATGAAAGATTGCAAAAAATTATGAAAGATGATGAAATATGACAAAAGATGATGGAAAATCATGAAACAAGATTAAAAATCATAAAATACTGCAAAAAATCATAAAAGAGGAAGAAAGATCACAAAAAATTGTGAAAGGTCATGAAATATCATGAAAGATGATGAAACAATAACAAAAACCACAAAAATCCTAAAATATAGCAAAAGATCGTAAAACATAATAAAATATCACAAAATATGACGAAACAATGCGAGATATGACGAAAAATCACAAAAGATCACGAAAGATCAAGAAAGATTGTAAAAAATGATGAAAGATGACGAAGATGCCGAAATATCATAGAAAGATCATAAATAACAACAAAAAAATCATGAAAGATGATGAAAAATCGTAAAAGACTGCAAAAAATCATGAAAGAATAAGAAATATCACAAAAATTGCAAAAGATGATGAAATATCATGAAAGATGACAAAACAATAACAAAAACAGAAAAATGTCCTAAAATATAAGAAAAGACAGTGAAATATAACAAAACACCGCAAAACATCCTAAAATATCACAAAAGATGACGAAACAATGCTAGATATGACGAAAAATCACAAAAGATCAGGAAAGATCGAGAAATATCGTAAAAAATGATGAAAGATAAAGAAATATTGTGAAAGATGATTAAACATCAAGAAAGTTAGTGAAACATCCTAAAAGATGATGAAAGATCTTGAAAGATGACGAAACATCATGAAAGATGAAAAAACACGAAAGATCATGAAAAATCACGAAAGATCGCAAAACATCCTAAAAGATGATGAAAGATCTTGAAAAATGATGAAATGTCACAAAAGATAACGAAAAATCATGAAGGATCATGAAATACCATGAAAGATAGTGAAAGATCATGAAATATTGCAAAACATCCTGAAAATGATGAAATATGACGAAAGATGATGGAAAATCATGAAAAATGATGAAAAATCATAAAAGACCGCAAAAAATCATGAAAATGAAGAAAGATCACAAAAAATTGTGAAAGATCACGAGATATCATAAAAGATGATGAAATAATAAAAAAAACCGTAAAGCATTCTAAAATATAACAAACAGCCGCAAAATATAACAAAAGAATGCAAAACATCCTAAAATACAACAAAAGATGATGGGACATTGGGAAATATGACGAAAAATCACAAAAGATCACGAAAGATGGAGAAACATCGTAAAAAATGATGAAACATGATGAAATATTGTGAAAAATGATGAAACATCAAGAAAGCCAATGAAACATCGTAAAATATGATGAAAGATCTTGAAAGATGACGAAACATCGTGAAAGATGATGAAAAGTCATGGAAGAATATATTTCGTCATCTTTCTTTCACAATGTTTCGTCATATTTCAAGATATTTCATCATCTTTTAGGATGTTTCACTAACTTTCTTGATGTTTCATCATCTTTCCCAATCTTTCATCATCTTTCATCATTTTTTACGATCTTTCTTGATCTTTTGTGATATTTTGTTATTTTTTGTCATATTTTGCATTGTTTTCTCATCTTTCGTGATATTTTTAGATGTTTTGTGGTCCTTTGTTATATTTCGTGGTCTTTTGTTATATTTTAGGATGTTTTTCCATTTTTGTTATTGTTTCGTCATCTTTCATGATCTTTTGTAATCTTTCGCAATTTTTTGTCATCTTTCTTCATCTTTCATAATTTTTTGTGGTCTTTTCATGTTTTGTCATATTTCATCATATTTAAGGATGTTTTGCGATCTTCCATGATCTTTCGCGATCTTTCGTGGTATTTCGTGATCCTTCATGATTTTTCATTATATTTTGTGACATTTCATCATTTTTCAAGATATTTCATCATATTTTAGGATTTTTTGCGATCTTTCGTGGTCTTTCATGGTATTTATTGATTTTTCATCATATTTCGCCATATTTCATCATATTTTAGGATGTTTTGCTGACTTTATTGTTGTTTCATCATCTTTCACATTGTTTCGTCATCTTTCGTGATATTTTGGGATGTTTTGCGGTCTTTTGTTATATTTCATGTTCTTTTGTTATATTTTATGAATTTTTGTTGGCTTTCTTCATATTTCGTCATCTTTCGCAATCTTTCATCGTCTTTCATCAGTGTTTACAATATTTCTTGATCTTTTGTGATATTTTGTGATTTTTCATGATATTTCACACTATTTCATCATATTTTGTGATATTTTAAGATTTTTTATGGTATTTTATTATATTTCATGGTCTTTTGTTATATTTTAGGATGTTTTGCAGTTTTTGTTATTTTTTCCTCATCTTTCATGATATTTCGTGATCTTTCGCAATTTTTTGTGATCTTTCTTCATCTTTCATGATTTTTTGCAGTCTTTTATGATTTTTCTTCATCTTTCGTGATTATCTATCATCTTTCATCATATTTAATAATGTTTAAGGATGTTTTGTGATATTTCATGATCTTTCGCTATCTTTTGTGACATTTCATTATTTTTCAAGATCTTTCATCATCTTTTAGGATGTTTTGTGATCTTTCATCATCTTTTAGGATGCCAAAAAGTGGTGGGCCATACTTTAATTTATCAACCTGGGGTTCGTACAAACTTGAAGGTGACAATGCTATATACACAACAGATGGATTATACTCATGTCATCATTTTCTAAGCTTTACGAAATGGCACTACTTCTAAGGTTTCTGGATGAAGTCTGTCACACTTCTAAATTTAGGCCTTGGTCTACAAATGATTCAAATCCATGGCGCTATCAGAATGTAGATAAATACACTCCAACAAGCAAGTACATCTAACTACTCTATAATCAAAGAAATCTACACATTAAACTATGATAAGAAATGAAAGCAAACTAGGCATCTTGCATGAAGTAAATTTCTTAATTGAAATTTCATAAAGGAAACTAACATGATCAAATTTTTTTTTCCAAATGGCTAAACACACTCTATTCACTCTATGCTCTATCTATCATGATTTTAATCATGCAACTAATCATGACCTAACTATGCTTGTAAATGTGTTGTTTTGCAGCTAGGAGAAGAAAGAGCTAAGGTGGCTTATGGAAGCCTTGAACACATGGGTACAAGGCCGAAGGTGTATGGGTGGTTTTGGCAGGTCTAGAGGATGTGGATGATGGTTTCTAGGCTTAAGGATGGGCCCAACGGTGCTACGTAAAGTGCTGCTACAAGTTTCCTGTAGTGCTACAGGAAAGTCCTAAATTGCTACAGGAAACAATGCGAGGGAAATATGAGGCCAAAACTGGGTGTGAAAAGGGTAGGGAAGGTGGAGTGAAGGTGGTTTTAGATGAGTGGAAGGTGGCCAAAGGTTTGACCAAGCCTATAATCTCTTGGGAGGCCTGTCCTGCACCCCTAGGGTTTACTCATGGTGTAGGGATGAAAAATCTAAAAATAGGGCTGATGGTGATTTTTATGAATAGAGGGTTGGTGAAGGGTGAGAGATGACGTTAAAGGTGTTGGTGAAGTTCTCCTTGGTTGTGTGACCTGAACCTGAAAGAAAACTACATGTTCATGTGAGAAATATGGACAAATTCATGATAAATACAATGGAAAATATGACTTGAATTTGGAAAGAAAATCTACTTTAACCTACAAACAGAGATCTAACACATCATTCTAAACATATCCATGTAACTACAACAACCTAACTTATCCATTCCAAGAAATCATAAACTAAAAAGAAATTTTGGCCTGTGAGGAAGGTCTACCCACCTCAAGCTCCAATGAAAGAGATGAGAGGGGGAGGCTTGACTCACAAATTTCTGAATTTATAACATATTCTACCAACATGTAATCAAGCTAAATCTACAACAAAAGACAAATGGAAACAAACTAAAAATAATGAATGAAAATGCAAGAAAACTAGATAAATACTCATAAAATAAAACTATCTAAAATGACATGAAAGTAAAGAATGATTACACAATAGAGACTAAGGCCTGGCCCTCTCAAACCAGATCAGTGAAGCACAATATTAATACTCATTGTATTGGAAAAGATAGTCTCATTACATCAACATGAAAGTCTCAAAAACTTATTACAAGGGCAAAGAGCCTAATGGCTTCCTTCAAAGTTCAAATCCTAATGATCTCTTTCTCAGTCCTATTTAACCAAAAGGGAAGCTACCAAAACCTCCCTAAAAATTAGGTGATGAGTCCACTTGACTGCAAATGAAGTGTACCTTTGGTGCACTTGATATTGATTTTGCTTGGTTGCCTTTGATTTCGAGATGTTGGAGGGAATCCCGAGGATCCCTTGGCTGCCTTTGGGAGTTAATGAGGGTGAAAAATCTTCCTATAATCTCTCCTTGTTGTCTACTCCGAATCTTAATGGAAAAATCTTCACCAAAAACACAATATCTTCATGATTTTCGTGCATTTAACTCATGTTAGGTACTCGAAGTATGATAAGCCTCAATCACCATCTACACTAGCATCATAAGACCATAATATAATTAAAATGAAGGAAAAAGTGACTTAATAAGACAAAAAGGTGATCATTAACCCCTCCAAATGTACCTAATGATGGATCTCATCAATAACTCATGACCATTATTATATCAACAAGAAAGGAAACTATTGTAGATCATAATTTCTCATCTAGCTAACTTCAAGAAAAGAAATCCACACTTAACCTAATGCAAGAAAGGGGTAGTAGAGGTGAAATTAAGATGGATCTAGGTGCATAGACAGTAGAAAACCATTTTTCCAAGCTCACAACTTCTCTCAAAGCTTATCTTGCACCTCCAAGGTGGCTCTTGGTGTTGTGGTGGAGATGTCCAAAAAGAGGGTTGAAGGCGATTTGGTTGGAAGTTGGTTGATGACTAGTGGAAACTAAAGCTAATGGTGTTGGTGGATTCCTCCTCTACTTCTCTACTCAAACCTGCAATCAAACTACATGTTCATGCAGTTATCATTAACAAATATATTATGAAAATGGTGGAATATATGAGTTGAATTTAAGCAAACCTACCTATGCACTTAAAAAAGAAACCTAACTCTACATCTACAAAATAATCATGATAAACAAATAAACCTATATAAAATTTCCAAGAAATCATAAACTGAAATCAAGATTGGGTCTATGGTGAACATCCACCCTCCTCAAGCTCCAATGGAAGAGGTGAGAGAGGGAGGTTTTAACACACAGTTTTGGAGTTTTATATGCTACTACAACATGAACTGAATGAGATTGATAGCTGCAACATGAAAGGTAAATAAACTAATGAGAACAACATGAAATGGAAGCAAACCAAATACAAAAATATGAAATGTAAGCAAACTAACTACAACACATGAAATGGACGAAAACTAAATACAATGAGATGAGATGTAAGAAAACTAACTACAACATCATGAAAGGTAAACACAAATACATAAGAGATATTGAGGCCAATGGATTGGGCCCTAACCCAGAAGCTCATCTCCCTAAAACTAACTCAATGAAGAAGAAACTAAATACTCATTTTATTTCATAACCAATCTTTTTACATAGCATATGAAAGTCACAAATGTCTATTACAAGAAATAAGAGTGCTCTAGCTATCTCTAAAAATCAAATCCTAGTGAGCTCTTTCTCTGCCCTATTCATCCTAAAGAGTAGCTACCAACAACTCCCTAAAAAGTAGGCGATTTTTCCCCTTGGAACTCGAGATAAGTGGAGCTTGGCTCCACTTTATCTTCCACTTTCTTGGCTACCTTTGATTTCGAGCTATTGGAGGAGAATCTCGAGGATCCCTTGGCTACCTTTAGGAGTTAAGGAGGTGGTCAACCCCCTAAAATCACTCATTGTTGTCTACATTGAGCCTTGATTGTGCAATCTTCAACAAAAATGGCTTATTCTCTTGATTATCCTGCATTTAAACCACATTAGGCATTCAAAGTATGACAAGCCTAAATACACCATCTACACTAAGCAACAAAAGACCATAATGCAATTAAATGTGAGAAATAGAGACTAACAGGGCTAGAAGGTGACAATTAACCGCTTAAAATGTACCTAATGATAGTGCTCATCAACAAGTACTAACCTTGATGTGATCATTAATATCTAACATACATGTTAGCGGAGGTGTGATGTTTCAAATGGATATAAACCAACAAGATTATTGAAATTAAACCAAGGTGATAGTAAATATGATTGCTTATATTTTGGTTGGATAATAGTTGTATTTGTATAACACATAAGAAGGTGCCAAGAAACAAGTGATGATAAAAAAAATGGTGTAGTGCAACATTTGCATATCAGAACATGGTATTGAAGAGGATTCAGTGGAGAAAAGAGAAGAGTAAGGTTCCCTTTAGTGGATGAGTACTCTTAGAAGTATAAGGGTTGAGCTAAGAAGTTGCAAGGCTGACAATGAGAATATTTTTAAAGCCTAGGAGAAGTAAGCAGAAGTAAATGAAGACATACTACAAATCCTGTCATATGTGTAGAGATAGGAATAACATGGGCTAGGAGCTAGATACAAGTTTAAGCAGACTTCATTGGGACTTATAATACAAGAATTGAATACAAATGGTGTTGAAGGCACTAAGTCCAAAAAGAGACACGGGAAGGGAAGTGAAGATACAGTGAGGGGTAGAACTCTTATAAGTAGCCCATAAAGGAGGATAGAAAGTCATGAGGAATTTCCTAGTGTTGCACCAAAAATGCACTGTTAGTAGAGAAGGAAGGGAAATGAATTCATGCTAGAGGAATTCAAGAAGGCAAAGCCTCCTACCTTTTTCAAGGAAGTGATGGAGACCAAGGAAGCAAATTCATGGCTTCTTGGAATGAATAATATTTTCAGGGTCCATAGTTACTCTGAAAATATGAAGGCATTAGTAGCCACCTTTAGCCTAAGGGGAAAGGCTTATATCTAGTAGGAATACATAAAGAATTTCAAGAACATTCAAGAGGGAGATTTTTTATGGACGAGATTTGAAATATGTTTTTTGGAGAAGTACTTATCTAAGGGGTACTATGACAACAAAGCTAAGGAATTTTATGAGCACAAGTTAGAGAAACTTTCAACTGATGAATATACAACCAGATTATTGGAGTTACTAAGGTATGTAACCTACCTTAATTATGATAAAACAAAGATACAAAGGCATCTCGACGGCTTTCCACGAGACTTCAGGGACATAATAGAGTTTGATGAACCTCAAACTCTAGAGGAGGTTATAAAGAAGTTGAAATATTGTTATGAACAATCCAAGAACACATCTAAATATAAGATTGATTGGAGAAAATAGGGGAGTCCAACTATAAGGGAAAGGGGAAAAATATTGCAGGATTCCTGCAATGTGGAAGTGTGATATTTTCCACTTATTCAAGGAGTGACTCTTAGAAAAATCCCCCTTTTTGTAATCAATATTAGTTCTCTAAGTCTGTAGGAGCGGAAACATATGGGTCTAGGAGAAAACCTATATAGTGCTAGAAGTGTGGGGAAGGCCACTTACAAAGAAATTATCCTAAGTTTTAGGAAAATTGTCCAAGATTGTACAATGTACAATTAAAAATAACTAACGTGTTTCTATTCTAATTTACCCTAAATAAAATTTCAGTTATGTGAGTCTATCAATTGTAGAGAAGTGTGCTTTGAATAACACATCACATGAGAATTTTTGTTTTGTTAAAATATCCAATAGAACCAAGAGGAGGGTTGAACACATGGTGAATTTGTGTCTAGTGTTGATGGACGACATGCTTACGACAACTGAATTAAACATATTACCCTTGGGTTCGTAAGACTTACTAATTGGCAAGGACTGGATAGTTGGGCATAAGAGAACGGTCACTTTATTTAGCAAAATGATCAAGTCTATGAATGGCAGTGGGGAGACAATCACACTGTAAGGAAAAATAAATATTGTAATTTTCAGGAATTCATTGCACTACATCTAAAGTGGTGTATTAGGGAGGGACGCAAACTATTTGTGGTGAAAGTGACTAGTGAACCAAAGGTTGAGCAGGAAAGAATGGAATAACACCCAATCATTAAAAAATTCAGTGATGTATTTCCTAGAGATATCCTTGGACTTCCACCACACAGGGAAGTTGATTTCTCCATAGAATTAATGCCAGGGGAAGTTTCTACCTATAAATCCCATTATCAAATGATTATGATGGAATTGATAGAGATGAAGCTATAGCTAAAGAATTTCTAGAAAAATGTTATATCAGGCTGAGTGAGTTACCTTGAGGAGCACCTATTTTTTTCCATGTGAAAGAATTATGGCACACTAAGATTGTGCATAGATTATAGGCAACTCATTAAAGCCACCATAAAGAATAGATAACCCTTTCCATGGATTGATGATATATTTTATTATTTGATGGGATAAATACTCTTTTTGAAGATTCATCTGAGATATGGGTACCAACATGCATGTATAAATGATAATACATTTATAAAACAACATTCAAAACTATGTATGGGCACTATTAGATTGTGGTTGTTCCCTTTGCATTTACTAATGCCCCTACTACTTGATGAGCCCCAGTATTGCAACAAGAATGTTGCAACTCCTAAGGCTACCAGCTTAAATTATCAATCCGAGGTTCATACAAACTTAAGAGGCATCAGAAATATATGTGCAACATGCAATGTGTCCTTATTTCATTGATATGATGAAATGATGTGAATGCCATGAAATCCAAGCCTAAACTAACTGTAGAAACGGAAATGTTACTCTATTTGCAGAAAAAAAACCTAATTACTTTTGCAAAGAGGAAATCCTAGTTACTTTTTCGGAAAGGAAAGGCTATTCTACTTTGCATGAATGTAAATTTTAATCCTATTTGAATAAATCGAAACATTAAGCTCTCTGTAATGTGTAAATGGTACATCAAAACGAAGCCTAGTCTATGCAATAGAAATAGAAATGTTAATGAGGGCCATCATTAGGTATATTTTAAGGGGTTATAGTGTCACATTTTTAGCTTAATTATTCTATCTCACACACATTTGATTACATTTTATCATATTTTTCTTAGTGAGAATGGTGTGAAAGGATTTTTATGAATGAAACCTAACATGGTTTAATTGCAGGAAATGAAGGAAATAATTCTATTTTTGAGCAAAATTCCATGTCACGACTTGGAGTAGACAACAAGGAGAAACCATAGGAATGTTGACCACCTTCTTAACTCCTAGAATCAACCAATATCTCCTCATATCCTCCTCCAAAAGTTCTAAGTCGGGCATCTGAGCAAGTGGATGTTAAGAGGGAGCCAAGATCCACTACTCTCGAAGATCAAGGGGATAAATACCTACTTTTTAGGGGGATATTTGTAGCTACCCTTTTGTATAAATAGAAAATAGCAAGAGCTCATTATGATTCATATTTTATATGTAGCAAGAGAACTCTTAGCTTTGTGTTCGATATTTTGACTATCATTGTTAATGTAAGAGACTGGTTAAGAAATAATAATGAGAAGTTAGTATATTTCTCACTAAGTTAATTTCATAGGACTGAATCTTGTGGGTTAGGGCCCAATCCTTGAGTTGCAACCTCTATTATGTACATTTATGTTCTTCCTTTATGCTTATGTAGTTGGTTAATGCAATTGCATTTTGGTAGCATCTAAAACATCAAAATTTTCTTGGCAGCCTCCCTCTCTCACCTATTCAATTTGAGTTTAAGGAGGAAGGACTTCCACCACAGACCAAAAATATTCAGTTTACTATTTCTTTGAAATTTAATATAGAGTTCAATTTTTTTATCATGATAATGTTGTAGATTAGATGTTATATTTATGTTTTAAGTGAATGAGTAGTTTCAATTAAATTCAACTCATCTTTTCCATTATTTACATGTTATATGAATGAGTGGATGTACTGGTTGTAGGTTTGGATATAGCAGCAGAGAAGGACCCCCTTTTAACACTATCAATTTGGGATTCAACCCTCTTTCAATCACCTTCCATTCAATCACCCACAACCCTGTTTTGGAGACTATGATCACACCCACCAAGAGTAGGATTTTTGGTGCAAGACATGCCTTTTGAGGGTTCTGAGCTTGGCCAAGGGGGTTTTTCATCTTCCACTCCCTTAGATACACCTTTACCTCACTCTTCCTAATCTCCTTTCCACCATTTCTGGAATCCAAAATATCTTATCGTTTTTCCTTTAGCATTACAAGACTTCCGGTAGCAGCATTGGGAGCCCTCTCCTTCACTTCAAAATCACTCCTCCACCTAACCTGACCCTAGAAAATACATTACTGTGATGAACTCTTAGCTAAACTGAGAGGGGGATGGTGAATCAGTTTATTAAATTCATGGACACTTTAAACTCTTTCCATTCAACTCAATTGCACCTTCAGTTCATAAGCAACTTAATACATAATGAATCAACAAACTTAATTTGTGTAGAGCAAGTAATTAAGCAGATTAAAACATCACATAAACACATAATCATCAAGCACATAGACAACATATATAAGTGGAAACCCATAAGGGAGAAAACCACATCTTATTATTGTTGTAATGCAAAGGAAAGCTCCAACTCCCTCTCACCACTGATTTTCTGTTGGCTCCAACCTATAGGAGGCTACTACCTCAAATACTAACAATGTTACCAATGAAATAGGTAACGTCATTGTTACCTACTTTTTTAAGTATCAAGAAAAACACCTGATTTTGAAAAAGTGGCGATGCAGAATCAAGAAAAGAAAATTTGAGCATGTTTTTGGCACTTTAAGTTTTTTTCATTTTGTTTTTTTTTTATTAATTTTTTTTTTTATGTGATGTTTTTTATGTCAATTTTGAATAGTGGTGGTGTATCATCACCAATGTTTTTTTATAGGATTGATTTTGACACTATATATTTTCTAATGTCTTCTTCTTCTTTGAGATGTTTGTTTTTAAGTGCATTTATGTACTTGTGTTTTAAAAATAAATAATTTTTTTTTTTTTTTGAAATAAAAACTTGTAATGATATCTTCACTTTTTCACATAGATAAAAGATGGAAAAAGGGTCAATATTCTAAAGTTTATATTTTCTACATGTTTATGTATTGTTAAATATTTTTTCAATGCACATCAAAAAATTGTCGCTAAAAAAACAATATTTTGAACCATATGACAAAAAAATACAATTTTTCAATATAAATACAATGCAAAAAATACACTTTTACATACTTTTTGTTGGAAAAAACATGTTAAATAAACTAATTTTTGGGAGAATCTTAACAAAAAAACTTAAGAAAATAACATTTTTATTGAATTTTATGTCAAAAAATAATAGCAGTCACATGTTTTTTGCCAAAAAAAGGGTTGTTCTCATAAAATATCAAAGTCTAAACATTACAAGTAAGACTGATTAATAGTTCTCAAAAATAAGCTTTGTTTGCAAGCATAACTTAAACATCATCAACAATATCAACTAATACATCTTCAACATCATCTAGAACATCATTGATGGCTTCTTCCGCAGCATTTTCTTCTTCATTTTTATCGTTGGCATCTTCTAATGGATCTTTCATGTCAGCAAATCTTGCAAAGTGTCCCTTTCCAATCATTCCATATAATGGTGGCTGAGGTTCCTTCGATTTTTTTGCCACACGTGACTCATTAAAATCTCCTTTCCTCAAACCAACTTCTTTCTTTGCATCTGAAAGGAATTTAAGAGCATTAATTATTTGTTGAATAAATTTGCATTGAACTGGGTCTTTCTCAATGGAAATGAAATTTCTTCCTTTTAGTAGGCAACATGCTAGTGTTGTACCTAATCATCAAGCACAAAAAAAATAAGTAAAAAAATTATAATGGAGACATAAAAAGTAAAAAAGACAACATTTAAATTTAAATTTGTATAATAAAACTTACCTGAACTTGAGAATAAATCCAAAACCCGTTCTCCTTCATTTGAACATAGATCTATAAGATAGTTAGTCAATGCTTGTGGTTTTTGATAAATGTTAACTATATCTCCTTTTGCATCTTTATCCTCATATGTTAGTTTTCTTACAACTGCATCATAAACCAATACTTGGCTATGACTCTTCCCATCTACTCGATTCATAATAATATGCTTATAGCTATCGTCTTTTGTCCAACATTCAACATGGATGAACTCACAATCATTTATAATAGGCTGACCTTCGGAAGAAACAATATTTGACTTTTTCC
Organism: Pinus albicaulis; assembly: GCA_034641835.2. Classification (NCBI taxonomy): domain Eukaryota; kingdom Viridiplantae; phylum Streptophyta; class Pinopsida; order Pinales; family Pinaceae; genus Pinus; species Pinus albicaulis. The sequence goes on along the minus strand of CM076582.1, from coordinate 665,555,319 downwards.
TGTAACATAACATAGTAAAAGTTCAATTAAATTTTACATGAATAAAAAAAATTAGGAGGAATCAAACATACAATTTCAAAATCTTACCTTGTAAGTTGCATCCTTGAGTTTTCTTTACCGTTGAAGCTTGTTAATAACATTGGAAATTGTGTGTCTGAATGAAATGTCACAAATCGCCAAAGTGGTGATGTTGTCACTTCTTGAAAACCTGTAACCACTTTACTAAAAGCTTGATAAGTATATGGTTCGCTATCATATTCAATGTCTGGGAAATTGAAACCATGAGGAATATCTGCAATAACTAGGCCATATTCCCTTTTAGGTATTAGTGATGCAATGTCTTCACAGTCACCTTGTATTATTTGATATTGGACATTGTCGAGCCCATTCCAAATGTAATGATTAAGAGTAGGATCAAGTTCAACATTCATAAGACACTTCCTTCTCATGTTCTCCATCTTAATTTTTTCAATAAAGCTTTTGAAAGTATCTGGTACTCCATTTCCATCCTTCTTCGACATCTTTAATGACACACACACACACACACACACACACACACACACACATATATATAGTTTAAATATGAATAAAATGAATTTATAAATCAACATACCTTATTGAATGCAATATAAAACTCTTTTAGTGTTGATGTAGAACTTGCTTCTGGGTAGTTGCATACAACATCATCCCAACTGTCTTCATTCAACATTTTAACCATGTGTTCTTGTATTTTCATAAAAAAATTCTGACTGAATAAATCAAGTTAAAAGCATTAATATACTGACATGTATAACAAATTCTACCAACATCATTATGTTTTATTTAAAAGAAAATTATAATGAAAGAAAAATAATAAATAATTCAAGAAAATTACTTTTGAAATTCTGCACACATTTCTTCCATTGATAATTCACCCAACTTCACATGTGCTAATACTAATTTGACTAGTTTATCATCCTTCACACCTTCCATTGTTCTTCAAGGTGTGATAGTCATATCCTCTGGAAGCTGCTTCATTTCAGGACCCCCCTTACTGTCGGTACATATTATGGGTTTAATCTTTCTAACCTTCTGATTTTTTATGGAAATATTCTCCCACTGATCAAAAATCTCATCAATCAAATCCCATACCTCCCCAGTTCTAAATGCCAACTGAAAAATGTTATCTGTGCCTCTGAAGAAATTTGTATTCAATTTTCCATCTTTTTCTTTTTTTTCATCAATTTGATAACCTGTTTCCATTAAACATTCATTTCGAAATGCTACACTAACTTGTGTCTTCCCCACCACATTTTTCTATGAATTCATTATGAATAAATCTGACCCTTTAGATGAAATTCATTTTCATTCTGTACTCATTATCTGCATTATGATCCCATGCCAATAACTTTGATTCTATTTATGTTAAGCCAACGTAAATGATGCATTTCACTGTTTGAAAAAGATAGTTATTGGGATATTCTACAATCAATTGTCTCTTAGCCTCTATCGAATGGTTCCCTCCAATTACATAATATTTATAATCAAAACATTTTGTCTTGTCAAATGCTTGTTTGTTGGGAACCTGACATGGATCGACAAGAACCACATAATCCACCACATACGCATATGGATTGAACCTGAACAATGTTTTCAGATTATGTACATGTAGGTGATGGGCCTTTCTAATTTGATATTGAGATTGTCCTTCATCTGGGCCATAAAATTGGTTAACATTAAGCTCAAATGTTTGGCCACCAAGAATTAATGTATTCTTCCTCAACTCTTGTCGAATAGCATTTTGTTTTGTTTTAATAATGCCATCCTCTAACTCAGCACCTAGTGTTATGATTTCTCTGCTTCCATGAGAGCTTTCAATTTGTTCTTCACTGCTGCTCACGACCTTTACAGGTTCACCAATATTTGATTTCCTAGTCTTATTGGATAACATATCAGTTTTTTTATAAACAAGCTCTCCTTCATGAGGTAAAAGAGAGACATCTTTGGCAATTTTTATTTTTGTTGTCTGATCTATTTTCTCCTTTTGCACAACAGTTCTAATCTCCTCCTCACTAATTCTATCATAATTTTCTGTTTCATGTTCGACACCTTCAAAAGAAACATGTTTTAATTTTACTAGATTGACCCACCTTAGTGACTCTTGGTTGATCCCCTCTTTGTACTATTGCAGTGTCACGAGCTATTGCTCTTTTCTTTAATCTCCTTTCCTCTGCTTTGTCTTTGTGGAAAGTGTTGATCACATCCATAACATTTGGCACCAACATATAAAAACCTTCAAACATGTTTGAAAGACTCGGAGCAAAATCCTATGAAACAAAATAAAACATGTCAATGATCAATAATTTATAAAAAAATGAATCATCCTTACAATAATGCATAGAGGAAATAAAAATAAGCATACTTACAATGTTATTTCCAATGTTGCTTGATATTTCTTCAGAAAATTTTAAAGATATTTCATCTGTGTCATACTTGACGATTGATAGACGATATCTAACCTTCTCACGTTTCTGAGCCTTCCTTGCAAGAACATAAATAGTGTTTGTATTCGGGACCATATGTATGTCTCGTACTCTTCCCATCACATCATATGGCTCATTTAAGTCAATCATACCACAAATAAGATAGATGTGTATATCAGTCTCCGTTTCACTGTCTTCAAGATACCATGAGAAATCGGTTTTATCTATTTCCTCGGCGTTCTTCCAATCAGAAATAAGCTTTAATGAACCTGGTGCCCCACTTGCTTGACTTTTATTAGTGTGTGCAACAATGTCCTTATTGCGTCCAACAGTGTCCATAGTGCGTCCAGCTGCAACTTTAGATTTGGGAGTTGTATCCATAGTGCGTCGAGCTATAGCTGTAGATTTGGGAGCTACTGCCTTAGGTGCAGAAACATTCACAGAAATATTTTTTGATGCCATTTTCCTGATATATATATATATATATATATATATATATATATATATATATATATATTAGTTAATGGAAAAATAATGCGGATAAAATAAATTTAATAAACAAAATTTATTTCTAAAACTAAATAGCTTGAAATTAAAGCAGTAAAATTAACTATAAAAATTTTCATTTAAAAACAAAATATTATAAATCATATGTATATATATCTATATAATATGTTTTGAATACATTTTATAAAAAATTTAAAAATGTGTTTAAATTGTATAAAACAATTTAAAAAAAATAAACTATTATTTTCAAACTTCAGTTTTTGTTTAATATTTAAAAAAAAACAAAAAAATTACTAACTATTTATAACAAATGTTAAAATTAAATTTTATTTTTTTTAAGGCAATGATTTTATTAAAAAAACTTATAATCTTTTAATATATTTTAAAATTTTAAAATTTAATTTTACATTACATAGCAATTGAATAAAAATAAACAAAATAAAATAAAAGAAAAATTTATTTTACTTTACATAGCAATTAAATAAAAAATTATAAACTTAAAATTATAAAAAATTAATATAAAAGTTTATAAATTTATATAATATTTTAATATATTTGAAAATTACAAATTTCTATTTCACATTACATAGTAATTAAATAAAAATAAACAAAATAAAATAAAAGCAATTAAACAAAATAAAAGAAAAAATTAATTTTTTTATAATGTTGTTTTAATACCTAAATTTAAAAAAAATAATTAAAAAAGAAATGTAAATATTTAAATGTTAAAAACAAATGTTATAATATTATATATTTTTTTATTTTTTTAATTGTATGGTTATATAGTTTTTTTTTATTAATTTATTGTATTGTTATATTAAAACAAATGTTTTTTATTTATTTATTATATTGTATTGTTTTTTTCTTTAATTATATAATGTTTAAAAACTAAACATAATTGTTATTTAATAATTTTTTTTTTTAACAATTATTATATAACAATGTTTTTATTATATTATATAACAATTTTTGTATTATTTTTATATATAACAATGTTTTTTATTAATTTGTAATTGTTTTATTAAAACAAATTATAAAAAAAAAATTTAAAAAAAAAAAACAACTTTAAAAAAAAATTTAAAAAAATGTTTTATTAAAACAAATTAAAATAAAAAATTAAAAAACAAAATTAAAAAAAAATCAAATTTAAAAAAAATTAAAACTAAAAAACAAAACTTAAAAAAAATTAAAAATTAAAAAAAAAAATTAAAAAAAATTAAAAAAAAAAATCATGGGGCTGCCGCAGACCTAGATCGTGCCCGCGGGGTGCCGGAGGCCGGCTGAGCGGCACCATGGGGGTGGCCCAACCAGCCTCAGGGCCCCCGCTGGGCGGGAGGCCGATTCCGACTCTGGCGCCCCGCGAGCACGGTCTACGGCAGCGCCATGATTTTTTTATTTTTATTTTTCATTTTTTTTATAATATAATTAATAAATAATTATTAAAACATTATTTAATAAAAAAAATAATTGTTAAAAATATCAAAATATAACAAATATATATATATAAAAAAAACAATTTATTAAATAACAATTATGTTTTGTTTTTAAACATTATATAATTAAAAGAAAAAAACAATACAATATAATAAATAAAAAAAACATTTGCTTTAATATAACAATACAATAAATTAAAAAAAGAAACTATATAACAATACAATTTAAAAAAAAAAAAATGATATATAACAAAACAATAAAGAAAAAAAAAATTGAAGATTTAAAATTAAAAAGAATAAAACTAAGATTTAAAATTAAAAAAAATAAAATAAAATAAAATATAAAATAAAAAAATTCTCAAATAAAAAAAAAAAAACATTTTAAATAATGAAACCACTGATATATTTATGATAAAAAAAACAAATAATTTTTTTTATAATATTACTATTTTTTTTATGTGCATGGTCGTTTTATGGATTTTTCTGTCTAGATGAACCTATAAGTCTTAAAAAATAAATAAAAAATCTAAATTTTTGTCCTTAAAACCCTAAAAAAATTAGTTCTTTTTGCATTTTCTTCACTAAAAAAATATAAAAAAATTAAGGTTTTTGAACCTAAAAACCTTAAAAAAAAATAGTTTTTGGACACAAAAAACTATAGAAAAATAGATTTTCCCCAAAATCGTCTTTAAATTGACAGAATAGAAGGAAAACTAACCTTTGAAATGCAAAAAGCTGTTGTCACCAATGCCAACACAACGCCTCCACAAAATTACGAATAGCAACACAATGCCTCCAATGCCAATGCAATGCCTTCACGAAGTTACCAATGCCAATGCAACACCTCCACAAAATTACCAATAGCAACACAATGCCTCCACGAAGTTACCAATGCCAACGCAACACCTCCAGAAATTTGCTCTAACAAATACCAGAAAGCTTGATGTGATGTGATGAATAGAAACAATCATTTTTATTATATAGCAAATATCGTCTGATTGGTTTACTGTTTAACGAATGTGGGATTAAAATTTCAAATTCAAAATATTTACATTTAGTTTATTATAGTTAAAATACTTAATATTTGCATGTAGTTATCATAGTTAATATTTTATTCAATATTTACATGTACTGAATGTTGAATAATTCAAATATAATCTCGGATTAAAAATTAAAATATGAAATACTTACATGTAGTTAATTATAATTAATATTATAGATAAAATAGTTAATATTTGCATTTAGTTATCATAGTTAATATTTACATGTACTCAATGTTTAAAATCATGGGATTAAATTTTAAAATCTAAAATATTTACATGTAGTTAATTATATTTAATATTATAGTTTAAATAGTTAATATTTACATGTTGTTATTTTTGTAAATATTTACATGTAGTCAATCTTAAACCATTCAAATAAAAAAATTATTTTAGTTTCGAAGGCATGCACGAAAGGAATATTTTCTGGATATTTTGAATAGAAAGTATGGTGAAATATTTGAAGACCAATAGTTTATTAATAAATTTTGAAATATATTTTAGATGAATATAACGTAAGTTTAAAATTTAAAATTTAAAATATTTACATGTAGTCATTATAGTTAATATTTTCATGTAGATATTATAGTAATATTATAGTTAATACTTACATCTAGTCAATGTTAAATCATTGAAATAAAAACATTATTTTAGTTTGGAAGGCATCCATGATAGAAATATTTTGTGGATATTTTGAATATAAATATCGGTAAAATATTTCAACACAAACAGTTTATTAAAAAAATATTAAATATATTTTTTGACTAATATTTGTATCAAATATTTGAAATGAAAATTTTGGAGGGAAATTTTTTCGCGAAATTTTTTTGGGGGAAATTTTGGAGGGAAATTTTTTCGTGAATTTTTTTGGAGGGAAAATTTGGAGGAAAATTTTCAGTCTTTAAGCTATATATTGTAAGTGGGAGAGGAATTTGTATCATTCAACCTACTCTTGTTGAAATCCATGGTTTCTTCTGATAGCGAAGTTTTTCTTTGTACAACATCAACATCTTCGTCACGCAACAACTCTATTCAAAGTAATGAATATAATGGGAGTTCGTTCACCATGAATAGAGAGTCAAAAAATCGAATTGGTTGTAATCATAAAGATGATGAGAAAAAATTTGATGAGGCGTAGCAAAATGAAATTTCTGTAAATCGAGCGCCAGTTATACCACTTACTCTTAATCCTAAGGATTATGAAAGCAACAGTGATGAAGGGCATGATGAAGAATTTCCAGAGTCAAAAATTTCACTTCGTCCTAATCCCAAGGATTATGATGACACCATTGATGAAGAGGGAGATGAAGAATATCCACTTCAGCTTAATCCTAAGGATTATGCGAGAACAAAAAATGAAGAGGAGAATGAAGAATCTGTAGAGTCAAAATATCCACTCTGTCCTAATCTTGAGGAGTATGCCAGCACCACTGATGAAAAGGGGGATGTAAAATTTCCAGAGTCAAAATATCAAATTCGTCCTAATCGTAAGGATTATGTGAGCACCACTGATGAAGAGGGAAATGATAATGTTTCAGAGTCAAAACATCCACTTCATCCCAATCCTAAAGATTATGCCAGCACCACTGATGAAGAGGGAAATGAAAAATTTACAGCGTCAAAATATCCACTCCGTCCTAATCCTAAGAGTTATGCAAGCACCACTGATGAAGAGGGGGACGAAAAAATTCCAGAGTCAAAATTTCCACTTCGTCTTAATCCTAAGGATTATGTTAGCACCACAGATGAAGAGGGGAATGAATAATTTGCAGAGTCAAAATATGCACTTCGTCCTAATCCTAAGGATTATGTCAGCACCACTGAGGAAGAGGGGAATGAAGAATTTGTAGCGTCAAAATATCCACTTCGTCCTAATCCTAAGGATTATGCCAACACCACTGATGAAGATGGGGATGAATTTCCAAAGCTAAAATTTTCACTTCATCCTAATCATAACGATTATAATTTAACCATTGATGAAGGGGGGGATGAATAATTTCCAATAAATATAGGTTCAAGGCATTCACTTATTCCTAATCCTAAGGATTATGAGAGCTTCAATGAGGAAGGGGAGGGCCAGGATGAATAAATTCTAGTGAATACAAATTCAAAGCTTTCACTTATACCTAATCCCAAGGATTATGAGAGCACCACTGAGGAAGGGGAGGATGAAGAGTTTCTTGCAAATGATAATTTTAGAGGCACAGATATGAATATTGCATTTTCTCCAAGTGACCATTTCAAAGACACTCATGGTGATGAAGAATTGAATCCTCCCAGGGAAGAATTTGAAAGCATGGGTCAAGATGGTGAAGAATTTCTTTTGAGTCAGGGTTACAAAAGTGCCGATGATTCTTGTGAAATGTTTTCTTCAAATGATGATGGGAAAGAAAATTTTCCAGGCAATGATGTTGATGAATTTCTTAACCATGTTGAGGATGATGATAGTGGGGATAATATTCCTCCTAATGGTGATGAAAATACTTTTACAAAGGATGATGGAATGATGAAGCCGTTGCAAGCAAATATTGCAACTAGGAGTAGGAGTAGACCTTTTCATATCAATCCAAATCATTCTAGTTATACAAGGGTGAGGAAAAAATATCTCACGACAAGAAGTTTTGTCATTCATTTGATTTCAAGTGAATGTTGTCGAAGGGATTGCTTGAAAAATATGGATTTCAACTTTGTTTTGGAGAAAAGGAAAACATATATGTCAATGAATAAATGCATGCAAAATTCATATTTAGTGGGTTGCATGCAATCTACACTAGCAGGTTATGATTATCATATTGGTAATTGTCGTTTGTCAAGAATTCAGGATAGATTGGAAAGGGATCCCACATATTATTCAGAAGCACGTTATAAACGGGAGGTGGGGTCATTTGCAAATACTGCTAAGACATGGATGAAAGACTTCTTTTCAAATCATGGAGAGTGTATGCCAAATAAAGACACAATACATATTCCAGATAATTTTTCGAGACAAGAAATATTCATGTTATACAAAGATTATGCAGAAGATATTGAAGGAATTGGTAATTTTATTACATATTCTTATTTTAAAAAGATATGGAAAACTAAATTCAACAATGTTCGTATTCCTAAGAAGACAAGGATGGGGATTTGTATCACATGTGCTTCTCTTAAAGCAAAAAGAGATAAATTTCAAGGGGCAATATGTGTTCAAAACATTGTTTTTTAAAATTTGATACTTATCAACTATGAAAATATATTTATTCATATGTTTCTTTTATTTTATGTATAGATTCCGTTGTCAAAGAACTTCAAGACCATCGCAATCAGCAAACAAGTTAAAGGCAAAAGTTGTATAAACATCGAAAGAAGTGTTATGATCATCCAAATAAATATTTGGGATTGATAATTGATGGTATGGACCAAAAGAAAACACTTCTTCCACATTTTGTCCGCATGCCAAAAAAATTACAGGAGGAAAATTTCATTCAGTTTCACTTTGTTGGTTGTATGGTATTTAATGAGAAGACGTTTCCAAGAGTTTTCTTCACAACTCCAAATATTCACAATGATGCAAATCTGACCATAACTATAATCCATGATGTGGTTACTCATTGGTCTGGGATTCTTCCTGAAGTTTTGTATTTACAATTAGACAACACAAGTTGTGAGAACAAAAATCAAGTTCTTTTTGGGTATCTAAACATGCTCGTTGAATTGGGGATTTTTAAAAATATAAAGGTTGGTTTCCTTCTTGTTGGGCATACTCATGATCATATTGATCAAATGTTCAGTCGTTTTTCAGTAAAATTGAGGAGGAAAGGTGTTGGGAGCCTGCCATCATTAATTGAATGTATTAAGAAATCGTACATTCTAGAGCCTATTTTTCATGTGTTGGAAGAAACTATTGACATGCGAAGGTTTATTTTTGGATCGCATGGTGAGGAGAAATGCATTGAAAAACTTAACGAAATTAGCTTCCAGCATCAATTTCGTATCAAAGAAATTGATGGGATAACACTTATATGGGGCAAGAAGTATTCAACTGTTGAAGAATGGGGACCATCATCAGGTCTAGCATTTTTGAAGTTCATTCCAGAGCGTCCAATATTTTCATCAAAGATATTGTTATTACTGTCAGTTGCTAAACTCCATAATGAACGAAGGCAAAAGAGAGACATAAATTATTCTGAATGTATAGAGGAAATTAAAAGATGTATTAGAGATACATATGAGTACTTCGATGTTTCTAATTCAGTTTGGTGGGAGTATTTTTTCAATAATCAAAGTGATATGATTTCAAGATCAATAAATGGGGATACGCTTTTGAAGACTCCTTTTTTTTGGCCACAAAATATGCCAAATGAACATGAACATCATGAAACACACAATGTTGAACAACAACAGCCTCAAGCTATTATTAATTCCCCACAGGTAGAGGAAAGAGAAATCTATATTAGTTCTAGAAGATCACATGCACAACGTGAAGCCATGGAAGACCTTTACAGGGGTTCTATGCAGGATCTTAAGGAGGGTTGCATGATATCAGTGTTAGCAGATGAAGATCCACTTGGCTATCCATTCTGGATTGCCAAGGTTATAAAGGTCATTAATGAAAATGAAGATATTACAGCTGTTGATGTACATTGGTATGCCACAAGTACCCACCCTTTCAATGTTGTGTACAAGCCAGAGATTGTAGTGGAAAAAAGAATTGGCGGAAAGAGAAAAAGAAAGGGCACAAATATAAATCGTCGCCACATAGATGTATTAAAATTGGAGGATGTTGACATACTTGTGTATGACTTCAATTTGACAAAGAGAGGAACTCTTCAGTTATAGACCATAAATATTTTGAAGAAAATGCTACCAGAACAATTATTGTTGAGATGGGACTCTGCAGAATGTAGACGTAGATCTACAAGACTTTTGAACTCTGAAATGGTGGGCATGCATGTTGACTCAGATGGAGCACTAGTTGATGAAAGAGAAGAATATGGATCATCTTGATCTGCATCGAGCCATTCATCTAAAGATGTAGATTATGATGGTGTGCCAGAACCTATGGTTGATTTTGAATAACTATCTAAGACACTTTTATGTAATTGATGTTTGCATGGTAACTTGAAATAAAAATTTTGACTTCCATCTCATTTTTCATGAAGTTATGAGACATTTCTATGTTTGTTGGATTATATGTTTTAATTATGAAGAATTCATCTCTTTAGAATATTGACAATGCAACAATGAATTACAAAAATAATTTATGTTATATTCAATGTACCAATGTTGATATTTTAATTATAAGTAAAATAGAAAATATAAACTAATGTTGAATTTTAGATTATGCAGTGATATTACCATGATATTATGTATTGTTACTATTTGGTATAAGATACTTTTAAAATTTTTAATAATTATATGCATCATTGAAAGGGAACACTTTGTTTTGATGCTTGATTTTTAGGTTTTGGTTGAAATTACATTTAAATTTGTCTTATGCTAAGATTTGAAAAAAGATAAGTTTTTATCCTTTAAAATTAAAATTACTCTTACTTGTTTCTGTTCAATGATAATTTTTTCATTTACTTGTTCATTTTTTAAAATTGTTAAGTATTATAATTTCTCCATAATTTCATTGTTAAAGTATGTTGAACACTTAAGATTGAAAAACTTTAGATTTACAACTTGTCATTAAGGTTTTTATGTGCTACCAAATTTTATCTTTAATGTTATGGTTGACAATAATTACAATTTTGGGGTTGTTTAGAGTCAAGATATTTTATGTTTAACAACATGGATGAAAATTGTTCGAAATGATAAGCCCTTAAGACATGTATTTGTTTATCTTTAACATCATCTATCAAAAATGTTAGAAATTTACGATTTTAAAAAATTTCCTAATATGTTGTCTTTAATTCCATTGTTACAAGTGTCAAAATTATGACACAATTTTTTTTTTGTTATTCCAACATCAACTGGTTTTGTTTTGAGGGTGTTTTTTCAATCCTTTTTTCAACAAACAATTTTGTTTTTAGCACAATTTTATATAATGTTGAAATTTGACCTTCAAAAAAAACCAAGTGCATTCTGGAAGACACACTTTTTGTTTTTGGGGTGTTTTTTCATGTTTTTCAAGACTTTTTGGGCTAAAGTTCCCGTTTTGAGGTCAGGTTACCTATTTCATCAGTAACAATGTTTCCTGCAAGATATAACTTGCAAGGAAGCTCCAACTCCCATCTATTTTTTGCAGGCTACAACCCACAGGAGGCTCCTACCACAACCAGCCCCAACTAGAGATCTATCAAGCTACAACTTGAAATGGAAGCACCAACTCCCGTGTATTTTTCTGCAGGCTACAACCCACAGGAGGCTCCTACCTCAACCAACTCTAACTAGACATCCATCAAGCTACAACTTGAAACAGAAGCACCAAATCCCATGTATTTTTCTACGGGCTACAACCCACAAGAGGCTTCTACCTCAACCAGCTGCAATTGGACACCTATCAAGCTACAACTTGATATGGAAGCACCAACTCCCTCACACTACAATAAAATTTTATGTTGATTTACCTAGATATCAGCTTTGTTTTACTCCTTCTTCACTGCTGCCTTTTCAGCCTTCATATCTGCTTCATATCAACTCCTGATATGCACATCATCTCTATCAGTCCTCTCTTATTCTTTTACTCTCCAACCTTCTACAAATTTCTTATATTCTTCTACTCTCTTCCATTCTACAACTTTATAACAATCTTCAACTCTCTTCAATTCTGATGCACTCTCTCTCTCTCTCTCTCTCTCTCTCTATTTTCGTAACCTTATGCACATGGATATTACCTATTTTATAAAGATAACTTCATGACTATTTTTCATTATATATGGGAATATGAAGTGAATAAGCATGACTATTTTCCTTCCACCCATTTGATTCCTTACACTTTAGTTCAGGTTATTACATTAGAAATAACCATTACAACACTCATGGATTTTTTCCTATGCCTACGGAGACTTTCCATTGCATCACAAACAATATAAAATAATCAATTAATTTACATTTATAGCTACAATAATATTTCAATTCAGCCCTTTTAGCTTCTTTCTTTTCTTTTCTTCTTGTCTTCTCTACATGTTGTCCCTTTGTCTTCTCTGCTTGCTGTTATATTTCCAACTGTGCTACAGTATTACTATCTTAGCCTGACTTGAACCAGTTATTATGTTTCAAACAGTGCTACTATACCCTTCTTTTTCCTGAATCTACCTATTATATTTAACCACAACGTTCAAAATTCATTGTACGCACTGTCAGGTCTCTCTACTCGAGTCCATTCTCTTGTGTTCATCCTTTCCGTTTAACTCACAGCCGCAACCACATACCACTGTCATGCATGAGCTTCGGGTCCTTTTTCATGTGTCCAGGCCTTTCCTTTGTAACCTGAGTCGACCTCTACTTCCATGGTTTTATTCATAAAACCAACGCAAACACATTAAACATTGGACCTAAAATATATTAATATTCACCTATGAGCTGCATCGCGTCCACTTCACAAATCACACTTCGCACTTTGGCATTCCATAGATTTTACGTTATAATCTCATTTTACTCCTCTGATGCGATTTAAAATAGAAAAAGGTTTACATACAAATTTCAAATCCTTTGGATTTTTCCTTTGAAACTACATCGCGTCTGGGCCTCTTTATCGCACTTCACAACTTTACCAATTTACATATTTTGCAATACTTGTGATTTTGCAATATCGCAAATCGCAGTGAACTCCTTATCACACATCGCACCTTAAAACATATAACTTGCAAATTCTTAACATATAATTGTAAGAATCGCCAATTTCGATGTGCGGTATGCGAGTGGGTCCCATGACAAACTTTAAATTCTCTAGAATTTAGCTTTGAAGCTCCATCATGTCCGCTCCTCTTTATCGCACTTCACAAGTTTTAGCTTATAGCAATAACAAGTATCGCTTACCTTTTGCGATATGTGATGTGCGTTATGTGGGCCAGATCCATGTCATCTCCACATCATCATGCCACATCACCCTACCATGTCACTGCCAGGTCACCTTGCCACATCCTCATAAATTACCTGCGATATGTGGGGTCAGAACCACGTCATCTGCCACGTCACTGCCACATCATCTTGTCATCCCCTGCACTTCGCATCGTAACTTAAATAACTTATTGTGCGAAGTATTAGCACTAAACACAAAAATCGTCGATGTGCGATATACCACTGGGTGTGATTTAAGTTCCACCGTTGATCTCGCCCAGATCTAACAATCCTCACTGTTCCTTTTCCGGTCTACTTCGCATCGCAAATCAAATAGATTACCATGTGGTGTAGTTAAACATAAATAATAAAATATCCGAAGTGAGAAATACAGTTGGGTTTGCGATTTAATCTCTATCATTGATCTATGCCTAGATCCAATAGTCCTCGCTGTTTCTTTACTCCAGTTTTCCGAATTTGCTTCTTTGGTTGTGCCCGTTCTTTTCTTTCTTGTTGTTCGTAGAACACTTGACTCATTCACGAATTTTCCCACATTCACGAATTTCCCCGCTTACCATTCACAACTTGACCTGCTTACCATTCACGACTCTGCCATTGTTGTTTTGCTTCCTTTGCTCCTTTTTTTCCTTAACTTCCTTTGTTTCCTTTGCTTCTTTGTTTCCTTTTCCTTTTTTTTGTATTTGCTCATTTGTTCCTTTTCTATCTTAATTTCCTGTGCTACCTTTTCTCCTTTGATTCTAAATTTTCTCCTCTCTGCTTCTTTGCCTTTGTTGATGGTCTAATGCTACTCCTTGCCTCTCTGCTACTCCTCTACCTCTCTTTTATGCTTTCTTATTGCATTATTTACAGATCTACTTCTTTGCCTTATTGCTCCTGCTTCTCTACTCATTTGCCTTAATGGTAGTTCTAGTGCTGCTCCTTTGTGCTCCTTTGCCATCAATGACAATATTTCCAACATTCTCCCCCTTTGGCATTGATGGAAACACTTCCTCCAACAATCCAATACTTCCTCCAAGACTTCCTCCCCCTTTCATTCTGATAAGTGTCTTTCTTCCTTTGCTTTATTTTCCTCCCCCTTTGACATCAATGGAAAAGGGTTACATGTTGGGAATGACAATTTCCATTAGACCAAAACCTGCAGGTGCTACTCAATGATCGCATCACCAAAGATAATAATCCAAGAGAGGCGGTTAGTCCATGTCATGAAACACACAGGGAGTGTTCCAATGTCCAACATTACACATTTTTTCAGTGTATTTTCCATCTTTTCATTACTTCTCTCTGAGTTGTGTATAGGCCTTCTTCATTATATCTTTATACCTTACTACTCCAGACTGGTGTATAAGACTTGTTGGGAGAATACTTTGAAAATCATTGAGATTGCATGAATATACACAAAAAATTGATGCTATCCCAAACTCATGAGAATGTTGGAAGGCATGTCACCATAGAATGTTTTGTATTTTTTGTCCCCTACTACTTGATAGTGCTGATATGTGCTATACTTTTGAAGATATAATCACTACAAGCCAAAATTTCTTGAAGCTGATGTGAACAATGAATCAAACCATAACATACAACTTATTGTAAGATTAGATAATATATTTCAATATAAGAGACCAAATGACTTTAATACTATAGAGAGTATTTTAAAAACAAACCCTTGAGGTTATATACATTCAATGGATTGGTTAGTCTCACTTATCAACTATGCATTTTTATTTATGGCATAAGGGGGTATGTATGTCAATGATTAACCTCTCTGCGATGGTGAAATACCAACAATTCCTTTCTGCTGAAGTAGGCTTTAGATGAATCAATAAAAGACTCTTGAGCTTCAATATTAAGATTAACACAACTAGCTCTTCATAATTCATATACTTCAATTGTTCTATCGTAATGATATTCAGCAAAAAATCTTCAAGTTGTTTAATTGAAATCTTAGCAAACAAACTTCGCACAGTTTTATGAATGATCTTAAGAAAAAGGCCTTAAAGATATATCCGTATCGACTTGTGGAAAAAATGTAGTTATATCCAAGAATAGATACTTCTTAAATGCTCAATATAAAACTTCAAATGAAAACAAGATAATGATCCTTTGGCATTTTCATTGACCTTTCCATGCTTTAATAATTGAGCTTGACATTCTCCAATATTTACAATAAAAAAAAAAATTCTAATAATCAGAGTAGCCAGAGCTTAATCCACATATATTATAATGCTGATAATCGTTGGGAATACTACCTTGATGTACTTCTTCCATAATACTCTGATCCTGAGGATATGTACCATACAACTGATCTAGTAATAACACTTGGTATTCTACTGATAGGCAGGTTGCTTGTTCCAAATACCAATTGATAATCCATGCAGTAGTTTCACTTCAGCTCACACATACACCCATAGTTAAGACAACCTTCATAGTTTCTACTATTGAGCTCTCTATTTTTCTCAACAACAATCATCAATATACAGAATCTGATTTTGGCATCACTAACCTTTTACTTATTCTATCATTCTTTTTTTAAAAGAATTTCACTACATATTCCTTTCTAGGACTGCTCCAGAATCATTTTTTCTCTATATACAATTCAATTGTTCTAACATAATGATCTTCAAGAAGACATCTTCAATTTCTTTACTTGGAATCTAAAAGGGAAGACAACTCATAGTGTTATCACTCATTTAACTACTTTCCTCCAACGGGACCTTCTATTAATGAATGATGTAATGATATAATAATGATAAACATTTCTCTTACTCATCCTTCTTAATTTTGTTTCATTGTTAACACTTGCAGTGTGATGCACAGTGTGGTCATTCTCTATGGATCTTTCCAGTTCTATAGCTCGAAACATATTTTTTTGTGACTTTAACCATTCATCACTTAGTTTGTTGTTGTCTTCTTAGCTTACATGTTCATGGATGATGTTCCCACTACCACCATGGCTGCTTGCTACCTTCTCTCCTTCCATCAACCTGTTGGCTATTGAATGCTTCAGGTATCCTTCTTCCTCTACAGTTTTCTGTCAGAGGAATTTTCCTTTCCCTTCCTGAACTTTTAGTTGTTCTTATTCCAAGGAGCTCTTCTTAGACTAATTTTATGGGGAATTTTTATTCCCCCTGGGATGTTGCTTCTTATGTATTATTGGTTGGGTATTTGCGTTACTTCCTAGAGCAGCTACCCCTGAGACTATGATGGATTCATTATTTTATTGAAGTAACAGGCTCCCCCTTTCTCTTTTCCTTCCATACCTTATTGGGGTTCTTCATAATGTCTGCACTTATTTTTTATTCACAGTTTTGTCTGATTTCATTGGATTCCATCATCTATCTAGAGTTATTTAATGTATATGGTAGCTTACAGCCTTTTTCTTTGTGACCAAGCTTCTGGCATACATAACATCTTATTTTACCAAGGTACATTTGAGCTTATGTATAATATTTTGTGCTCCCTTTTGAACATAATTTATATTCAACAATTTTATGTAAAAAATCATTTCATGCATAACGGTAGCCATGGAAATGATTTGTGTACCTGGTGATAGATTGTCTTCTCCATTTGTTTTCTTGAGGTAGTATTTTCATTGGCTACATATTTAGTTGGTTGGACTAGATTTTCTTTGTCTTACAATATGCCACAGTATGTCTAGGTTTTTCGCAGTCAAAACAAGTGATACTTCTCACAGGAGGAAGGAACCTCCTTTGACATCTTCCGAATTTTTTCAATTCATCGTTAGGAATGTATGAGCCTTTAGAAATTGAATTTTTCTTCCTCTCATTCTATATCCTTTCATGTTGCTTCTTGTTTCTGTTTGTTTCTTTATAAATCATGTTTTTGATGGTTTCTACTTCTGTAGGAATATTTTGAGTTTCTTCATTATCCTTTACAACTTTTACAAAAATGATATTCGTGTTATCTTCTACCTTGGACCTACCAGTTTCTCCTTCATAGCCTATCCCAACCTTTATTAGAGGAGACCTTTGAGAATTTAGAATCTATTCCAACTGTCCAGAGCTTTTAATTTGTGGAATATTCATAATTAGTTCAATTTGGGCCTTCTCTGATTTCATCCTCATGCTTACCACCTCTTCTTCCAATCTTCCACATTTCAGATTTTTCTCTCTTATTTGCTACATCAAAGTGTCTTCTACTTTCCTTGCTTATTCAAGTTATGCCTTCAGGCCAAAAATTTCTTCCTTATCTACATATTCTCTCTCATCACATATTTGCACCAGTGTCTTAAGGTTTTTGTTTCATTCTTCAATATTTATATTTCATTCAAGTTTGTGTCAAGTTTAGCTTTTTCCTCAACTGTAATTTCTTCATGGTACTCACATCCATTCACCCTAGCAGGTATCTCATTTGATTTACCTTTTTCCTTTTGAAAGGAATTTTTCTTATTCTTCTTGTTTATCTTCTCCTTCTTAATAATGCATCCACTAGTGTATCCTTTATGCACGAGATGAAATCTATTCCAGATTCCTTTTTCAAAAATCCATTATTGAATCAAGATCCTTGTTATGAAGAGTTTTATATATCACACATTTTTCCTTGGCATTCCACTGTTGTTCTTGAAAAGAGGGAGAGTGTGTGAAGTAACCATCACATACAAGCTTCAATGCCTCAGGTTCATAAGCCATTAAATCTGTTTGAACCTCATCTCTCCATTCAGGAAATTTTTTGTATTCAACATGGCTAGATTTTGATAGTCCATGTCTCAACCAGATCTCCTACAATCTATTACGCTTACACCAAAGGAACTAGATCTCATACCAATTCAAAAAATCTTATCTAAAATTAGAGGAGGGGGGTGAATCAGTTTAGTACATTCATGGACATTTAAAACTCTTTTCATTCAACTCAATTACACCTTCAGTTCATAAGCAGCTTAATACATAATGAATCAACAAACTTAATGTGTGTAGAGAAAGTAATTAAGAAAATTAAAACATCACAACAACACATAATCATCAAGCACATATACAATAGATATAAGTGGAAACCCATAAGGGAGAAAACCACATCTTATTATTGTTGTGATGCAAAGGCAAGCTTCAACTCCCTCTCACCACTGATTTTCTGTAAGCTCCAACCTATAGGAGGCTACTACCTCAAATTCTACAAGCTACAAATTGCAAGGAAGCTCCAACTCCCATCTATTTCTGCAAGGTACAACCCACAGGAGGCTACTACCTCAACTAGCTCCAACTGGACATCTATCAAGCTAAAACTTGAAATAGAAGCACCAAATCCCATGTATTTTTCTACAGGCTACAACCCACAGGAGACTCCTACCTCAACCAACTTCAACTGGACATCTATCAAGCTACAACTTGAAACAGATGCACCAACTCCCATGTATATTTCTGCAGGCTACAACCCACAGGAGGCTCCTACCTCAACCATCTACAACTAGATATCTATCAAGCTACAACTTGATATGGAAGCACCAACTCCCTCACACTACAATAAAATCATATGCTGATTTACTTGGATATCAGCTATGTTTTACTCCTTATTCACTACTGCCTTTTCAGCCTTCATATATTCTTCATATCATCTCCTGATATGCACAGCATATTTATCAGTCCTCTCTTATTATTTCACTCTCCAACCTTCTGTAGCTTTCTTATATTCTTCTTCTCTCTTCCATTCTGTATCTTTCTAACAATCTTCAACTCTCTTCAGTTATGTTGCACTCTCTCTCTCTCTCTCTCTCTCTCTCTCTCTCTCTCTCTCTCTCCCTCTGTTTTCGTAACCTTATACACATGGATATTACTTGTTATATACAAATAAATTCATGATTGTTTGCATTCTCTATGGGAATATGAAGTGAATAGGTATGACTCTTTTCCTTCCACTCATTCGATTCCTTACACTTCAATTTAGGTTATTACATTAGAAATAATCATTACAGCACTCATGGAGTTTTTCCTATGCCTACGGAGACTTGCCTGTCCATCACAAACAATATAAAATAATCAATGAATTTACAGTTACAGTTACAATAATATTTCAATTTAGCCCTTTCAACTTCTTGCTTTTCTGTTCATCTTGTCTTCTCTGCCTGTTGTCCGTTTGTCTTCTCTGCCTGCTGTTATATTTCCAACTGTGCTACAACATTACTTTCTTAGCCCAACTTGACCCAGTTATTACATTTCAAATAGTACTACTATACCCTTATTTTTCTCGACTCTGCCTATTATATTTAACCACAATGTTCAACATTCTCTATATGCACTTTCGGGTCTATCTACCCGAGTCCATTCTCTTGCGTTCAGCCTTTCCATTTAACTCACAGCTGGAACTTCATAACACTATTATGCATGAGCTCCGAGTCCTTTTTCATGTGTTCAAGCCTTTCCTTTGTAACCCGAGTCAACCTCTGCTTCCATGGTTTTCTTCATAAAACCAACAAAAACACATTAAACCTTGGACCTGAAATATATTAATATTCACCTCTGAGCCGCATCGCTTCTGCTTCACAAATCGCACTTCGCACTTCGGCGTTCCATAGATTTTACGTTATAATACCCTTTTCCTCCTCCGATGTGATTTAACACAGAAAAAGGTTTACATACAGATTTGAAATCATTTTGATTTCGCCTTTGAAACTACATCGCATTTGGGCCTCTTTATCACACTTCACAACTTTACCAATTTACATATTTCACAATACTCGCGATTCTGCGATTTCGCAAATCGCAGCGAACTCCTTATCGCACATCGCACCTTAAAACATATAACTTGAAAAGTCTTAACATATAACTATAAGAATCATCGATTGTGATGTGTGGTATGCTAGTGGATCTCACGCTGGACTTTAAATTCTCTAGACTTTAGCTTTGAAGCCTCATCGTGTCTGCTCCTCTTTATCGCACTTTGCAAATTTTAGCTTATAGAAATAACAAGTATCTCTTACCTTTTGTGATATGCAATGTGTGGTATGTGGGCCAGATCCACGTCATTTCCACATCATCATGCCACCTCACCCTACCATGTCACCACCATGTCACCTTGCCACGTCATCATAAATTACTTGCGATCTATGGGGTCGAGGCCACGTCATCTGCCATGTCAGCTTGCCATGTCACTGCCATGTCATCTTGTCATCGCCTGCACTTCGCATCACAACTTAAATAACTTATCATGTAAAGTATTAGCAATAAACCAAAAATCACTGATGTGAGATATATCGCTAGGTGCAATTTAAGTTCCACCATTGATCTCACCCAGATCTAACAATACTCGTTGCTCCTTTACTGATCTGCTTCGCATCACAAATAAAATAGCTTACCATTCGGTGTCTTTAAACATAAAAAATAAAATCAAAGAAGTTTGAAATACCGTTGGGTTTGTGATTTAATCTTCGTCGTTGATCGATGCCCAAATCCAACGATCCTTGTTGTATCTTTACTCCAGTTTTCCGACTTTGCTTCTTTGGTTTTGCTTGTTCATTTCTTTCTTGTTGTTAGTAGAACACTTGACTCATTCACAACTTTTCCCACGTTCATGACTTGCCCCACTTACCGTTCACGAATTGACTCACTTACCATTCACGACTATGCCCAACATGTTCATGACTCTACCTTTGTTGTTTTGCTACCTTTTCTCCCTTTTTTCCTTAACTTCCTTTGTTTCCTTTGCTTCTTTGCTGCCTGTGCCTTTTTGTTGCCTTTGCTCCTTTTTTCCTTTTCTGCCTTATCTGCCTTTGCTGCCTTTTCTCCTTTGATTCTAAATTTTCTCCTCTCTGCTCATTTTCCTTTGCTGATGATCTAATGTTTCTCCTTCCCTCTCTACTTCTCCTCTACCACCCTTTTATGTTTTCTTACTACATTATTGCCTTATATGCTTCTTTGCCTTATTGTTGTTGCTTCTCTGCTCCTTTTCCTTAATGATAGTTTTGGTGCTGCTCCTTTGTGCTCTTTTTCCATCAATGACAATATTTCCAATAGTCTCCCCATTTGGCATTGATGGAAACACTTCCTCCAACACTCCAATACTTCCTCCCCCTTTCATTTTGACAAGTGTCTTTCTTCCTCTGCTTTCTTTTCCTCCCTGTTTGGCATCAATGGAAAAGGGTTACATGTAGGGAATCACGATCTCCATTAGACCAAAACCAGCAGGTGTTATTCAATGATCACATCGCCAGAGATAAGGATCCATGAGAGATGGTTATTCCATGTCGTGAAACACACGGGGAGCGTTCCAATGTCCAAAATTACACATTTTTTCAGTGTAGTTTCCATATTTGCATTACTTATCTCTAAGTTGTGTATAGGCCTTCGTCATTTTCTCTTTATATCTTGCTACTCCAGACTGTTGTATAAGACTTGTTGGGAGAACACTTTGAAAATCATTGAGATTGCATGAATATACACAACAAATTGATGCTATCCCAAAATCATGAGAATGCTAGAAGGCATGTCACCATAGAATGTTCTGTATTTGTTTCCCCTACTGCTTGATAGTGGTGATATGTGCTAAAATTTTGAAGATATAATCACCACAAGCCAAAAGTTCTTGAAGACGATGTGAAAAATGAATCAAACCAGAACTGACAACTTGTTGTAATATTAGACAATATATTTCAATATAAGAGACCAAATGACTTTAATATTGTATAGAGTATTTTCAAAACAAACCCTTGAGGCTAGATACATTCAATGCATTGGTCAGTCTCACTTATCAACTATGCAATTTTATTTATGACATAAGGGGGTATGTATGTCAATGATCAACCTCTCTGCAATGGTGAAATACCATCAATTCCTTTTTGCTGAAGTAGGATTTAGATGAATCAATAAAAGACTCTTGATCTTCAATAGTAAGATTAACACAACTAGCTCTGCATAGTTAAAATACTTTAATTATTCTATCATAATGATCTGTAGCAAAAAATATTCAAGTTGTTTAATTAAAATCTCAGCAAACAGACTTCACACAGTTTTATGAATGATCTTAACAAAAAGGCCGTGAAGATATATTCGTACCGACTTGAAGAAGGCATGCAGTTATATCCAAGAATATATATTCTTCAATTCTCAATATTACACTTCAAATTCAAACAAGATAAGGATCCTTTGGAATTTTCATTAACCTTTCCATGCTTTAAAAATGCAGCTCGACATTCTCCAATATTTACAATCAGAAAATATTTTTTAATAATCAAAGCAGCCAGATATTAATCCACATATACTATAATGTTGATAATCATTGCAAATACTAACTTGATGTACTTCTTCCATAATACTTCGATCCTAAGGACCTATACCATACCATTGATCCACTAATAACACTTGGTTTTGTACTAATAGGCAATATTCTTGCTCCAAATACCAATTGATAATCCATGCAGTAGTTTCAATTCAACTCGCACATACACCCATAGTTAATAAAAACTTCATAGTTTCTACTATCGAGCTCTCCACTATTCTCAACAACAATCATCAATATAAAAAATCTGATTCTGGCATCATTAACATTTTTCTTATTCTGTCATTCTTCTTTTAAAAGAATGTCACTGCATATTCCTTTCTAGGATTGCTCCAGAATAATTGTTGCCCTATATACAATTCAACTGTTCTAACATAATGATCTTCAGGAATACATCTTCAATTTATTTACTTGGAATCTAAAAGGGCAGACAACTCATAGTTTTATCACTCATTTAACTACTTTCCTCCAAGGGGACCTTCTATTTATGAATGATGTAATGATATAATGATGATAAACATTTCTCTTACTCATGCTTCTTAATTTTGTTTCATTGTTAACACTTGCATTATGTGTTTGGTCCCTATATTACTAGTATTCACTTATTGTTGTTAGTGTAACCCCCTTATTGTTATTATTGTACCCTTTTAATCCCCATATTGTTATTATTGTGCCCTTAAATTATTATTGTTAGGTCGGCTAGGATTACATTGTGGCCCCATGGACTCCTATATATAGAAAGGAGGTTTTGTAATTTGTATCATCCAAGAATTTTTCATTCATGTAATGTACTAAGGGCTTCCCCCTTGAAGTGGCTTATTTATAAGGCATTGATATTTCTTTTCTTATATTTTTTGAGATGGTTTCACAACATTTGGTATTAGAGCTTTGGATTCTAGGGTTTTCGCTGCTCCAAACTGGTCATCGTGGAATTTTAGCTATACATTTTTTTCTACGAAGGTTTAGAAGCTAGAAATTTTAGAGTGTGAAGCTGAAATCTTGAGGCAAATCGTCGCAAAATTTTCGAAGATATGATCTGTGGAAGTTAGGGAGTTTTGCAGGCTCCTGAATTTAACCTAAATAGGTCATCGCAGAATTTGCACTATAACATTTGTGCTACGAAGTTTCAGAAGATGAAATTTTTAGAGAGCGAAGCCGAAATCCCGAGGAACATCGTTGAAAAATTTAAAACTTGGTTCACAATATTTTAGGAGATATGATCTGTGAAATTTAGGTCTTTTTCAAGCTCCCGAATTTCATCTCAAAGAGGCTATCATGGGAAAAGCTTCATAACTCTCTCTCTGAGCATCGGATTGGAATGCTGTAAAAAGTGGCCGAAATTAAATAGACTGTATTTTCTTGTCTACCAATTTCAGAGCCAAAGGAAGAAACAGTGACATGTGGCAAGTCATACAAGTTCGCTCTACTGAACTAGTCCATAATTGGGTCATTGTGGTATATTGGACATAACTTTCCCTTGAAGAATCCAAATCAAGTCAGACCTGTGACATTTGAAATAAGCTTCAAAGGGCTACTAAAAGGAAAAATTTAAGATATTGAGGATCTGTTATTATATAGATAATTCAATTTCAATATATAGCTCCTCAAAAGAAAGTAAAAGGTGTGTATTTATTTTTTTCCCAAATTGCATAAGTCTTGTTTGAAGAATCAAGTTAAATTGATTCCAAGGGCATATTGTAGAATATATATCAGTATTAGATTCTAAAATTTCCCATAAAAATAATTCAACACAAATTAAGCCTTTAGAAGGCTCTACCATGACTCATGAAGATGAAGAATGGCAACATGACATATCAAATTTACAAGAGCAAGTGCAACAAATTTCGCTCTCGCAAAGAGAAACAAAAAATGACATGGAAGTTTTGAAAAAAGGCATGGAAACTAAGATGGATGGTTTGAAGAAAGGCGTGGAATCTAAGATGGATGGTTTGAAGTATGGCATGGAAGCTAAGATAGATGGCATAGAAGTTGGTATGGAATCTAAGATGGATGAAATGGAAGCTAAGATCGATGAAAAAATGGAAAACATGAAGAATGATCTAAAAGCATACATGGAAGGTTTGACAAAGTTGATACAACAATTGTTTCATAATGGTGAAAATATAGTAGAGGAAACTCGTGATGAGAACAAAATAAATGTTAATCATGATTTCATAAACTCTAATGTTGGCAGGAAGAACCACCATATTCCAAAAATGGATATGAGGAAGTTTGATGGAAAGGATCCTGTAACATGGATACTACATATGGAGCAAAATTTTGATCTCAATAATGTGCAAAACACACAAAAGGTATGCATTACAACTTTACATTTAGAATAAAATACATTTGTAGGATATCGATGGCTTTGCTCCCGTAAAAAAATTGTCACTTGGTCAATTTTTACGGAGGAAATGATATCACATTATGAGGAGACAAAGAGCAACACTTTCTTTAGCCAATTGATAAATCTCAAACAAAAGGGTTTAGTGGGGGAGCACATTGAGGACTTCCAAAAATTGAATATAAGGGTAACTGATATTCCAGAGGAACACAGGATTGATCTCTTCATAGGTACTTTAAAGGATAACATCCAACATGAAGTTCTCGTTTTGGAACCTGATTCATTGGAGAAGGCATTCAGGTTGGCAAGAACAAATGAATGTAAAATTATTGCGACAAGGAAGCCTACCACTCACTTATATAAAGACGGAAGTGCTGCTACTCCTAGATTTCCACAACCTACAAGGTTGACACCACAAAAATTGGAAGAAAAAAGAGCAAAAGGGCTTTGCTACAGTTGTGATAGAAAATACACTAAAGGTCATAAGTGTCTTGAGAAGAAATTATTTTACATAGATTGTGAAGAGAAAGAAGAAAATGAGCAAGAATAGGATATACACCAGGAACCAACCATAGAAGAGGAAGAAATGAGTCCGACCATATCATGTAATGCATTGGCAGGAATTACCACTTCTCAAACTCTCAAGATAGAAGGACATATCAAGAAGAAAAAGGTAATAGTGTTGATTGATTCAGGTAGTACCCATAATTTTATTCATTGTAAGGTAGCCAAGGAATTGAATTGTTTGCTATACCCAGCACCAGAATGTCAAGTGAAGGTTGCAAATGGAGGAACTATAAATTTCTCTGGAAAATGTCATAATATCAAGCTAACCATGGGGGAATATGTATTGAATAGTCCAATGCATTACATTCCTATGGGAGGTGTTGATGTTGTACTAGGAGTACAATGGTTACAATATTTGGGGATGGTAGCTTTTAATTTTCACGAAATTTTCTTGAAATTTTTTTCAGAAGGAAAGGAAGTCGAATTACGGGGTATTGTAGGGAATCCGAGAAATATAATAATCTCTAATTTCATGAAAAATCTTATAAATAAAGAACAATGAGGAATAATTTCACAATTATGCTCACTAGAAGTTCCAACATCAAAATCATCTATTTCTGCAGATCTCCAAAAAGTCTTGGACAATCATTCCAAGGTTTTTGAAACTCCCAAAGGACTCCCACCTATTAGTGATCATGATCATGCTATTCATTTGATTCCAGGAAGTGTTCCTCCAAACATCAGGCCGTACAGATATCCTTATGTCCAAAAGAGCGAAATTGAACGTATGATTGCAGAAATGTTAGAGGCAGGTATAATTCAACCTAGTCAAAGTTCTTTCTATGCTCCTGTAGTATTGGTACACAAGAAGGATGGATCATGGAGCATGTGTCAGGATTATAGGGAGCTCAATAAGCTCACCATTAAAGATAAATTTCCCATTCCTGTGATTGATGAATTACATGGAGCAATTTGTTTTACCAAGTTGAATATTCGTTCAGGATATCATCAAATTAGAATGTGAAAGACCAGAAGTGTCCTCAGACACACAAATTTATTGATCGAGCAAAAATATTTCAAGGCAAATTACAGGATTTTACACACGTAAAATCATTCTCACATTCTCTCATTACACATTACATTCAAAATAGGAAACTAACCTATTTATATGCTCTATGCTCTAACTTAATCTAGTTATGGATCACTTGGAAAATAAACAAGTGTCCATTTACAATAAATGAGTTTCTAACCAAAATACTAACTTTGCTCCTAACTTAGAGCCTAGGAAATGACTCTTTTCTAGAGTCCTAATTTTTATTAACAAATTTCTAAATCTAAATATCTCACAAATATATTAAATATTCTAGAATAATAATTATTAATTTAATATCTTAAATTAATAATTATTTTATTCAAATACTATAACCTATGATAAAAATAATTTTTGGATCATCTAACATTCCCCCCTATGATCCAAAGATACATTACAACAGATACCAAGTTCATCCCTGAACTTAGTAAACTTTATTCTTCCAAGAGGTTTTGTGAAAATGTCGGAGGTCTGATTTTCTGAAGGGCAAAACACTGGCTTGATGACGTCCTTTGCAATGAGAGATCTGATATGAGGATACTTGGTGTCCACATGCTTTTTCTTTGAATGGAAAACTGGATTCTTGGCAAGCTTTATTGCTGATTGATTGTCCATGAATAATGAAGTAGCTTCTGCTAGAGGAATCCCCAAGTCCTGTAAAACTTGACATAACCAAACAATCTCACATGCTGCTTCCCATGCTGAAATATACTCTACTTCTGCTAAATAAGTGGCCATTGTACTTTTCTTCTTGCAACTCCAGGAAACTATAGCTGACACAATGTTCATTAAGTAACCTGAGGTTGATGCCCTGTGGCTATCTAATGGTTCCTGCATAAAACATGAAAGAATGTTGTCTGCATAAGATAGATCAGGATGAGTGGTTGTCAAATAAATCAAGCTGCCAATCAACTGTCTGTAAGTCGTGCTGTCCACTCTTTCCCCCCCTTCAAATTTTGAAAGTTTTAAGTTTTGTTCCATAGGGGTAAGGACAGGCTTACAATCCTGCATTCCAAATCGCTGAAGAATTTCTGCTGCATATTTTCTCTGGGAAATGAAGATCTGATGTGGACGTTGGAATACTTCAACCCCAAGATAGTAGTGAAGTAGACCCAAATCTGTCATCTTAAAACCTGCATGCAACTCATTTTTTACTTGTTCGATGTGATCATCATTGTTGCATGTAATGATCAAATCATCAACATACATAATGAGAATGACCAGATATTTTCCCTGTAGGCACACATACAAAGTATCATCAGATTCACTGTGATGAAAACCAACTTTGCGAAGGTATTCGTCCATTTTGGCATACCAGGCGCGGGGAGCTTGTTTTAATCCATATAAAGCCTTGATTAATTTGTAGACTTTATGTTCTTTCCCTTTAACTTCAAACCCTGGTGGTTGTGTCATGTATACATCTTCCCATAAGTCCCCGTTGAGAAAAGTACTTTTGACATCCATTTGATGAACTTTCCACCCTTTCTGAGCTGCTAAGGCAAGTGTAAGACGGATGGTGTTCCATTTGGCTGTGGGAGAAAAATTCTCCTCATAATCGATCCCTTCCTGCTACACAAAACCTTTAGCAACAAGGCGTGCTTTATACTTGTCAATATCACCATTTTGTTTGTACTTAATTCGATAAACCCATTTGCATCCAATAGGTTTAACATGTTGAGGACAATCAACAAGTTGCCAAGTGTTGTTGTCTCGAACTGCCTGATATTCATCAACCATTGCTTGTTTCCATGCTTTATGTTTTACTACCTCTTGAAAAGAAGAAGGTTCAGTAAAATTATTTGCTATTAAAGAAAAATTTCCTTCATTTCGTTTTGATCCCCTTGTTCTGTTTTGTTTTGTTAATTAGGCCTTACATCTTTCAAGAGTTGAACTGCCCATTTTGGAAGTTGTTTCTCACTTGTTTGAGGTTCTGAGAAGTCTCCATCATTGTAGAGGGGATTAATGTAAACTGATGTTGGTCGTTCAGGAGGTGAATCTAGAGAATCACTGTCAGAAGAACTGCTACTAGTTAGAGACGCTGATGAACTGCTGGAAGACCTAGATGATTGCGTTGAAATAGATGGAATAGATGACTCATCTTCAGAGGAAGGAAAACCAAGTTCATACCAATTTGGTGAAGTTGGCTGACTTTGTATATTTCCTTTCCTTTTACTGCCTTTAGTTTCTAACTTGTGAAGAAGACTATCGATTTCTTCAGCACTCTTACTCTCTATTTCATCAAAAATGACATCCCTGCTCACAATAAATTTTCCATTTGTCAAAAGAAAATACCCTTTCTTTTCATCTGAATAGCCAACCATGGTGCATTTTAAACTTCTGGAATCAAGCTTAGTTCTCTTTTCTTTGGGAACTAAGGCATAACAGATGGATCCAAAAACTCGAAGATGTTTGACTTTAGGTTTGAAACCAAACCAAGCTTCATAAGGGGTGATTCCTTCTAACGAAGAAGTTGGAGATCTGTTTCTTAGATAGATATCTGTATGGATTGCTTCTACGCAATATGTTGGACTTAACCCTTTTAAATTTAACATGGATCTCGCCATGCCTAACAATGTACGATTCATCCTTTCTACGACTCCATTTTGCTGTGGAGTGTAAACATTTGTAAGATGCCTTCTGATGCCATTTTCACTGCAATAAGTTTTGAATTCATTTGAATTGAATTCTCCGCCATTATCTGTCCTGAGAGTACCTATCTTTTCTTTGACTTCATATTCAACAAGTTGTCGAAAAATTTTAAATTTCTCAAATGCTTCTGACTTGTTTTTCAAAAAGTAAACCCAGGTCATTCTACTGAAATCATCAATAAATAGCAAGAAATATTTGCAACCACCTAATGAAGGTTGAAGTGGACCACACACATCACTGTGAACTAGTTGCAGCAGCCTGTTTGCATGCCATGTACTTGTTGGAAAACTTTCTCGACTCTGTTTGCCATAAATGCAAGCTTCACATTTTTCATTTTCTTTGTTGAAAGTTGGAAGTCCTTTAACCATCCCTTGTTTCTACAATTGAGAAAGACTGTCAAAATTCAAATGTCCATATCTTACATGCCATAATCTTATAGGTGAAATTCCTGTAGTAACTACCCCTGCAAAATCAGAATGCCTTGGAATAACTATTCCTTTCATCCTTAACAGTTTTCCTTCTTCATATCCTGTCATCACTGTTTGGAAGTTCTGTTTAACTAAATTAATCTTAACTAAGCCATCTTCCATAATTATTTGATGCCCTGCTTGTCGAATCATGACCAAGGACAACAAATTTTTCTTAAATGTGGGTACATACCACACATTGGAAATCAATTTTTCTCCAATGTCAGGGAGAAAAACTTTGACTGCACCTTTTCCATAAGGCGTATGTTTTGTATCATCTGCTAGAAAGATGGAGTTAATATGGCACTCTTGAAAATTCCAAAAGAAATCTCGTCTACATGTCATGTGTTGAGTTGCTCCTGAATCAAAAATCCAAGCATCTTCATAATCACTCTTAACATAAGAGGAAATTTGGATTGCTGGTGAAGAAGTGAAGACATATTCTGAGTCATTATCATCTTGATCTTGATCATTTGCAAACTGTGCTGAAGGCTGTTGAAACTTAGAAATTTTATTGATAGATGTGCGACAATCTGAAGCATAGTGACCAACTCTGTTACATCGCTTGCAAACAACTTGACTCAAATCAGTGCCTCTTCCTTGAGACTGTCCTCTGCCTTGAGACTGTCCTCGACCTCTTCTTTGTCCTCTGTTTTGAAATTTTCCTCTTCCTGGATTCTGTCAAGTGCCTTGATGAGATCCTCTATTTTGATTGTTGCCTCTGCCC
This sequence comes from Pinus albicaulis, assembly GCA_034641835.2. NCBI lineage: Eukaryota > Viridiplantae > Streptophyta > Pinopsida > Pinales > Pinaceae > Pinus > Pinus albicaulis. The sequence goes on along the minus strand of CM076582.1, from coordinate 665,524,867 downwards.
TGAGAATTGTTTCTGCATGAATTTGAGCCTCTGTTGGAGTTGTTTCCTCTGTGTTGATTGCGACCACGACCTTGCGCTGCTTGATTTTGATTAAAATTACCTTTGCATTTGTTTTTGTAATTGTCAGCTGGGGAGTTGCTAGTACTGGCTTCTGTAAGAAAAACATCTTCACCCACTTTATTTTTCTTCCCAAAAGTTTTATCATGTTGAGTCAACATTTTGCAAAGCTCATCAAACTTTATCTTTTCTAACTTTCCAGTGAGCTGTAAAGTTCTAAAAAATGTGTGTAGGAAGAAGGAAGCCCAGTAATTAAAATTGTGACCATAAAACTATCATCAACTGCTTGAAAACCAGCATTAACAATTTCCTGCTTAATATTCTTAAGTCTGGAGATGTATTCAAGAATATCTTTGTCTTCAGCCAATTTTTGATGCAACAATTTTAATTGTAGATCAACTCTTTTTTATTGAGGCTGAGTATCAAACAACTCTTTAAAATTTATCAAGGCAGAGCATGCATCTTTATCATTTTCGATATGGACATACATTTCATCATTGACAGAGGATTTAATGAGAGCTAATGCTTTGGCGTTTTTAACTTCCCATTTTGCTAGCGCAGCTGCATATATAGGTTTATTTGGCTTTACATCTCCATCACAAATATCATGCCATAGTTCATTATAAACAAGAATGCTTTCGATGAGGCATTGCCATGTTTTGTAAGATTTTGAGCATTCAAGTTTGTCGAAATCAGAAAAGAAATTTATCAACTTAGACATTGTAGTGTTAAAACTTCACACCACGAATCAAGCTCCAAAAAAAATCAAGATGCACAACACAACAGCAACACACGACACAAAAGAAACGAACTATCGGGGTTTGGCCTTGACCCTCAAATAGTCGTCGAAAAAGGAGAAAATTGACTGAGCTTTGCACTTGGCTCTAGTCAATTTCTCAAATTTTTACAAAGCAACTTTCAAAATTTGACTTTTACAATTTGCACAATCTGGTAAAAAAATTACCCCCCCTCAAAGTAAAATTACTTTGAGTCACACTATTACAAACACAAATCTCCTTATTACTCCAGAAAATTACAGTACCCTTATCACTCAAAAAAAATACTATTACAATATTCTTCACAAAAATCTACTTATTCCTCCAAATACAAAGTTCCAACTTATCGCTCCAATTATGATTACAAATCACAATTAAAAAAAAACTCCAATTACAAAGTGAACAAATCACTTCAATGAAACATTGCAAAAGACTAAATGCATAAAAAAAAATATTGAATGTTTTTTTTTTATGCCACAAATGTAACGCTGGAATGAACGCGGTGGACTGAACGATTCAACAAATGTAATGAATGCTAGATCTTATTGCTGGAGGACGCTGGTTCTTTCCATGCCAAATGCTGGAGGACGCTGGCTCAATTTAAACATGCAAAAACCACTTGCATCAACATGAAAACATTGGCAAAAATGTTGTGAAGGAAAAAATGTTGTAAAATATTTTAAAAAGGCTATTTCAACGTGCAGAAAATGCTGGCAAAAAACGCTGTTTGAATTGGTGCATAAACGCTGGTTAAAAACGCTGTGCAGAACGCTGGTTTGAAACGCTGACCTTAACTAAGCGCTGGTTCACAAATGAATGCCATACCAATTCCACCAGCATTACATCAATGCCGTGATAATTCAGGACTCATGGCAATACATTAATATGCATCCCATACAGCCATGTACACCCAGACTTTGTGCACTTGCAGTTATACCAACAACCTGATATATGAATTTGAAGCACGTATATATGCAATCGACATCTAATCAATGCAATTTACAGCAACTATGATGAACGGTACTAAGTTTGCAGAAACTTGAGGAAATACTAAGCGCAGAGTTATGCCAAAATCTCTATAAACTCATAGAAAATTCTTAGAGTTTTGGAAAACCTCAATAATAACTAGCTCGGCTTTGGCAGATTTTAATGAATTCAGCCCTTTCTACTGGGACTTAATGCTCCACAAATTTAATCCCTGTGGCTCGGCTCCAATTCTGATTGATTGTCAAAATCCAAGCCAAACACTGTTTAATTGATTTGAATAGCTTTGAATGAAAATGCAGAATCGATTTGCCAGAGGTCGATGCCAAAAACGTTGTTTGATGCATAATCCTCTTCAGAAAACGCAAAACACAGATTTGAAGCGTTGCCTTGATCTGTAATGATGTTTGAACGCCTTTTTTGAATGTTTGATTCAATCGATTTTCTCAAAATGCAGAATTGATACCAATCGATAACAGATACAGAAAATACACCTTTAAAAAAACATTGTTTAGAATGCTTCTTAACCAGCAGATGATTTGAAAACGCACTTCTTAACGTTGTTTAGAATGCTTCTTAATGCTGTTTAGATTGCTAGAAGTTTGAATCGATTTGCTAGAATTGATTGAAAGTTTGGAAAGGACTTTAAAAACAATTAAAATATACAACGTTGTCCCCTCTTTTTTTATTCACTCAAACAATTTAAAAAAAAATCACACAGATTTTCATTTGCTGCTTTTAAAAAAATGATTTTAGAATTTGCAGATCTAAAATCAATAAAAAAAAATTTGCAAATTTCATACCAATCTTTTGCTGATCACTTCAACGGAGTTGAGTTTTCCACGACCTGATAGAGCTGGAATCTCCTCCTCACTACATCACCGTGGCTCTGATACCACATGAAAGAGCAGAAGTGTCCTCAGACACACAACTTTATTGATCAAGAAAAAAGATTACAGGGAAAATTACAGGAGTTTACACACGTAAACTCATTCTCACATTCTCTCATTACACATTACATTCAAAATAGGAAACTAACCTATTTATATGCTCTATGCTCTAACTTAATCTAGTTATGGATCACTTGGAAAATAAACAAGTGTCCATTTACAATAAATGAGTTTCTAACCAGACTACTAACTTTGCTCCTAACTTAGAGCTTAGGAAACGACTCTTTTCTAGAGTCCTAATTTTTATTAAAAAATTTCTAATTCTAAATATCTCACAAATATATTAAATATTATAGAATAATAATTATTAATTTAATATCTTAAATTAATAATTATTTTATTCAAATACTATAACCTATGATAAAAATTATTTTTGGATCATCTAACAGAATGAACACTGAAGATATTCTGAAAACAACATTTTGAACTCATGAGGGTCATTATGAATTTTTGGTCATGCCTTTTGGCCTTACCAATGCACCTTCTACATTTCAAGGGTTGATGAATTCCATTTTCAAACCCATCCTTAGAAAATTTGTGCTAGTATTTTTTGATGATATACTAATCTACATCAAGTCTTGGAAGCATCATGTTCAACATGTTGACAGGGTGCTCAAACTATTGTAGGAGAAACAATTATATGCAAAAACATCCAAATTTTCTTTGGAGTACAAGAGGTGGAATATCTGGGTCATATTGTATCTCACGAGGGTGTTAAGGTAGACCCTAACAAAATTAAAGCCATTAAGGAATGGAAAGTCCCCACAAACATAAAGCAGTTGCAAGGATTTCTCGGGTTAATAGGGTATTATCACAAGTTTTTTAAGAATTATGGGAGAATAGTAGCACCTCTAACAACATTATTGAAGAAAGATGCATTTTCATGGACTCCTGAAGCAACGAAGGCCTTTGAACATCTTAAAGAGGCAATGTGCCTAGCAACAGTCTTAGCTACGCTAGACTTCACAAAAACCTTTATTATGGAATGTGATGCCTCAGGAAATGGAATTGGTGATGTTTTAATGCAAGAAGGAAGACCCATTGCTTTTGAAAGTTGTCCAATCAAAGGAGAGTATTTACATAAACCTATTTATGAGAAGGAAATGTTAGCAATATTGAATGCACTAAAGAAATGGAGAAATTACCTAATAGGAAGACACTTCAAGGTAAAAACTGATCATGATAGTCTTAAACACTTTTTGGAACAAAGACTATCTTCAGAAGAGTAGAAAAAATGGGTCACAAAGATGTTGGGTTATGACTTTGAAATAATCTACATAAAAGGGAAGCTAAATTTTGTTGCAGATGCACTGTCAAGAAAGAATGAAGAGGTGGAAGCATTTCTTTGTGCCATTTCTATTATCCAACTAGATTGGATAACCAAAGCAAGAGATGAATGGAAGAAGGATGAAGAAGTGTGGACACTCATTCAAAAGTTGTAGCAAGATCCTAGTACATATGATACGTTTAGTTGTAAAAATGATTCCTTATGGTACAAAGATCGCTTATATATTTGTAAGAATTCCCAACTAAAACAAAATATTCTTTTGGAATTGCACACTTCTCCTTTAGGAGGACACTCGGGATTTTTAAAAAATTACCACAGGGTGAAGAAAGAATTATTTTGGGATGGCCTTAAATCTGATATTCAAAATTTTTTGTCAGAATGTTTGGTTTGCCAGCATAATAAAGTTGAGACAATTAAGACCACAGGTCGTCTACAACCTTTATCCATTCCAAGTCAGCGTTGGGAGGATATTTCAATGGATTTTATCAGAGGTTTACCTAAGTCTGAAGGAAAGAGTGTCATCATGGTGGTAGTTGATAGACTTACCAAGTATGCACATTTTGTGCATTATCTCATCCATTTAAAGCAATTACAGTTGCTACTACATTTATGTACACAATTCAAAAGCTACATGGAAACCCAAGGGTTATTGTGAGTGACAGAGATCCCATTTTTACTGGAAATTTTAGGACGGAGTTATTTTCTTGTTTGGGTACTCAATTAGCTCATAGATCGTCTTATCATCCTCAATCTGATGGTCAAACTGAGATAGTAAATATGTTTGGAAGGTTATCTTCATTGTTTTGTATCTGATAAATAAACACAATGGTTTAAGTGGTTACCTCTCGCTGAATGGTGGTATAACACTTCCTTCCATACTGTAGCAAAAATTACCCCATTTATGGCACTTATGGATATCATCCACCATCCATCACATCATCTTTAAGAGAAAATTTGAAGGTTCAAGCAGTGGAAGATCACATCGAGCATCAACAAGAATTTCTCCAACTCTTAAAGGACAACCTGAATTTGGCAAAAAATCAAATGAAACAATAGGCAGATCAACATCATAGCGAGAGAAGTTTTGATGTAGGAGACTGGATATTTTTACCACTACAACCATACAAACAAATGTCCCTCAAGCAATCTAAGAAGGATAATAAATTATTGCCAAAGTACTATGGTCTTTACAAGGTGTTGCAAAATATTGGTACTGTGGCATACAAATTGGAGCTTCCTACTTCTTCAGGAGTGCATCCAATTTTCCATGTTTCATGCTTAAATAAGGTTATAGGTGAAAATATTCCAGTTCAAACAATATTTCCAGAACTTGATGAGGAAGGAAAAATCATATTGGAACCTGAAGTGGTCACGGAAAAAAGAACTCGATAGCGACAGAATCGATCAATTTCAAAGTATCTCATCAAGTGGAAGAACTTACCCACTGAAGATTCTACATGGGAAAATGAGAATATTATACAGAAACACCTAGAGCTACTCAAGCATTGAGGACAACACCTTTTTGAAGGAGAGGGGAATGTTAGGTCCCTATATTACTAGTATAGTCCCTTATTGTTGTTAGTGTAACCCCCTTATTGTTATTATTGTACCCTTGTAACCCCCATATTTTTATTGTTGTGCCCTTAAATTATTATTTTTAGGTTGGCTAGGATTACATTGTGGCCCCATGGACTCCTATATATAGAAAGGAGGTTTTTTTTATTTGTATCATCCAAGAATTGTTCATTCATGTAATGTATTAAAGGTTGACCCCTCGAAGTGGCTTATTTATAAGGTGTTGATATCTCTTTTCTTCTATTTTTGGAGCTGGTTTCACAACATTGTGATGCACAGTGTGATTAGCCTTTATGGATCTTTCCAATTCTATAGCTCGAAACATAATTTTTTGTGATTTTAACCATTCATCACTTAGTGTGTTGTTATCTTATTAGCTTACATTGTTACACCATTTTTTTGTCATATAACCTGTTATATGGACCTAAGTACACCATGTAAGAGAAATTTTACCCTAAGTAAAATTTCTTTCACTATGAAAAATAACTTAGTAAATCGTCTTTATTAAGTTGCTTATGGTCTAAACAAGAAACACCATGAGGAAATATTAAATAAATCCACATTTTTTTTATTTTCCTCAAGGAATAATTAGTTAAACAATAGTTTAACTAATGTTCCTGGTCATATTTAACCAAAAACAAGAAAATTAATTAGATAAATTAATCTTATTATTTTCTAGGAATAATTATTTAAACCTTATTTAAATAATATTCCTTGTTAAATTTGACTAAATCACTCATAAATAATTAAATAAATCATTATTTATTTGATTATTACTAAACCACATCCTTAAAATAATAAATATATCATTTATTTATTTATTATTTACAAATAAATGGATTTGACCCAAGTCAAATTCTTTTTCCCTCCAGCAAATATAGTAAAATATTCCATAAAAGTTGGATCTAGAATTAGTTAATAATATTTTAATTATGCACTAGTATCTAGACTAACTCAATATTTTGTTATAAATAGAAGGGTTTTTCCATTCACTCACTACCTTTTGTTGCCTAAAGATGACTCTAGATCTATACTTTTGGTCTGACTTTGATCCACCATCATTGTCATATTTTGCTACCATTTTTTCTTGTGAGCTCCTTTTTGAGTTCCATTTTTGTCTGGGTTTTATACACCATCAAGAGAGAGGAATTTTATATCTGAAGTGTTGAGGACTTACAACAACCCATCCCATTGAAGGGGATTGGTAACATCTTTCTATGTTCCCTTCCCACGTGTCAAAAAATACAAAAATTCTTTGAATCAAACGTGTCTTGTCTATTGGATGCATGGAGAAACTCTTGCTTTTATTTTTTTCTTAATGTATTTTAATGCATAGATATAGATTTTTGTAACATTTATCTTGGTCAAATAATTGCAGATCTAAATATATTGGTAGCCATCTTTGTTTTTAAGGCTATTTTTTATGCATGGTTAAAGTGAGCCTTTTTCGTACGCTTGCGATTAAGATTCATACTAAGAATTGGTGACTCCACAAGGGTTTACGATTACGACTTATGTCGTTTTTCAGATCCCTACATATCCAGCTACTTCAAACCCTAGGATTTCTCTTCAGCTTCTTGTTTTGATTTTATTGATGTTTTTTTTAACCTATAAAACCCTAAAACATTGAAAATTCTAATTTCCACGTGTTTTCAAACCTATTGCGCATGTGACAAGCATCAGCTGCAACTGAGACGACACATTCTTCTGAAACCTTCTCCCGAGAGTGCCGAAAGTTTCGATAACACTTTTTGGGCCCAAACTTGTGACCTGAACCTCTAGGTTGTAGAAAATAGGCCAAAACCTACGAGCTCTGCAGAAAACAAGTCAGAAACTGCGACCTGGACTTTTTGCGAGAATTTTTCTGAGCTTTTTTTGGGTTTGACTGGGCCTCTGTTTAGGGTTTTTTGACCTTTGTATCCACCCATTTTTTACCTGTACTTGTTATTTTTTTCTAAAAAAAAGTGGGAACCTAGCCCCTTAGGGCTTCAATACCCTCCACCTTTTGTGGAAGACTTTTAGCTGCTGTAGGTTGTCTGAAATTTCAGAGTATTCAACCATTTTTCAAATCTTATCCCTTACCTTTAGATCCACTTTTGATTGGCTATTTATCCATCCAAAACACCTCGTTTTATTTTTTTTTGGGTTTTCCTCTAGGGTCCCCTCTGATTCCCTCTAGGTTATATCCTTTCGCCACCTCATTTACATCAATTTTTCCTCTAATTTTTTGTTGTTTGTCTGCACCTATTTCCAGCAAATCTGACCTTTAGATCATTTTCCCTCCCAACTTTAGATCTATTGGCTATTTTGGTGTGTTTTGACTAGCTTTTTTCCCACCTACAGACTACTTGTTGAGATGTCCGCCTCCTTGGGTTTAGATTAATGCTTGGGTTTAGATTAATGCATAATTAGCTGTTTATTTTTTGTTATTTCGGTTTCATATACTGTTATCTGCAGGTTTATTTACAGTTATACAACACACTTTTTCTTTTTCTCTACAAACATCTGGGTTTAAAAAATAAAATTTACACACTTAACACACACACCCTAAGTGAAGAAGAGCTTGGTTAACACCACCAAGAAAAGAATTTAACATTGAAATCAATTGATCCTACACCTCTCTGCCCTTGTTTCAACATTGTAATCAGTTGATCCTGCACCTCTTCACCCTTGTTGGTCTCTCTTCTATTTGAGCTGTGTTTTTGCCTTCAACATTGCGCCACCAAGGCATTTATCCCAGAGAATTCTTGGCCTTCATCCTCAGTTTCCAGTTGGAAGACTTACTCCTCTATGTAGGATTCGAGTCAGTCCTCCACCAATTCTGCACTTCGACTCCTCTTCTGGTTCATTGGGTTACCCTTCTGGTTCTGCCCCTGGTTCTCCCCCTGTCACCTTCACCATGTCTGGTTCAGGACCTAATGCTGGTGGTAACCCCAACCCTAATGTTGGGAATATTACTAGTGGGACCACAACAAGAACTACCCCAGCCGCTCCCTTGCTCCCCTATATGGCAGGCCTCAATCTTCCCAATTTTAACTAGTTGATCAATGACCCTATACACCATGACGTTGGTTGGCCTGCTATGACAACCAAATTCCCTTCTGAAATCCCCAAGTTTGAAGGTCTTGCTGGAGAAGATCCTACAATTCATGTTCAATCTTTCCACATGTCGTGTTCATCTAACTCCATTACTGATGACTCTGTCTGTCTTCAGTTATTCCAATGTACGCTTATTGGTGAAGCTTCTAAGTCGTATGTTGATCAGGCCTCATCCTCTCATACAACCTTTGGGACTCTTGCCCATGCTTTTCTGTCTTATTTCCAACTTCCCCTTCATTATGACACGGGTACCGAACTTTTGAATTCTTTCTATCAATCATTTGCAACTCGCCTATCCGATCATGTCCAAGAATGGCGGAGAAGAAAGAGCCTATGCTGGGGCCCTACCTTTGAAGACCATGTCTACATGGACTAGTTCCTTATATCCCTTTTTCGTGCTATAGGAAAATATGCAGCATCACATTTCCCTCAAATCGAAGAAGCCGCTCTCTAAAATGCATTAAAATATGACCTGATCTACGCTCAGTCGAGTTATGTTTATACCGTTCTACCTGATCTTCCTAGACCCGGTGGTGCCAATGCACTGGTGGCATATCATGCCACTGACGGTATCATTGGAGCTCTTTCTCATCGATATGCTCAACCTCCCATGGGCTATGGTTTCCCTTAGGGAGGGGCCAACACCTATAGCTCTTTTCCCCCTCCCGGTAACATGTATCCAAGATATGGCATGCCTCCTTATTTTTCCCAACATGTTTACCACAATCTTACTCAACATCCTTATTATCCATATCTGTAGCCTAGTGCTCCAAATCCTCGAGCATTAGCACCTCTGCCTCCCTTGCCTTCTCAACCCCCGTAACAGCAGCCACCACCCCCTCAGGGGCAGGTATATGCACATCAAGGTGTGACTAATCCCCCTCCTTCAAAAATGAAGAGGAAAGGCACTCAAAATGAATCTTCCCCCGATAATCCTTGTTGGTGAGGCAAATCCCCTCTGTGGACATAGGCAATCCCACTAGCCCTAGAGTGGGTCTAGCCACAAACAAGACACGCTATAACACCAATTCCTAGTTAATAATGGAAAAATACTCAGTAGATCACCTACCTTAGGTCCTGCATTTTTGTGTCATCCGGAAGAATGGCTGCCTCCCTCTCTCGATTCGGCAGATCACGATCTGCTCGTTATCACACCTGGATACCTGCACATACACAAGAAACGAAGACGATACACAACATACTATTTCACATTCCTAACTATCAGTCAGTCGAAGAAGAGTAAATAAAATGCATTAAATAAACATAATACAGAGGTGGAAACAATATCATAGTCAAGTATATTAATTTAAAGAAGGAAGAGTACAACCGGGATTCGATGTTGCGATCTCCTCTAGCAGGGTTCCAGCGGAGCACGTCTCACAAATCTCGTCGAGAATTAAAATGGGACTCTCTCTACGGGATCCTCCTTGGTTCGACCTTCTCTATAACGATTACTCAGCTATAATGTCTCTTCTCCAAGTTCAGCTTCTTGGCTATATGTTCACCTACTATTTCAGCTAGCTTGTGTAAAGGGAGAAGGCTTGTTTATATAGAGGGAGAAGGAGAGGTTAGGATCCCTATAATCGTGGTGGGAGTCCTATCCTATAAGAATGTTACATCAACCATTTCCTAAAGGTAGAGATTCATGGTTTATCGAGTTTAACCACTTGCAATAAGTCATTACTGAGGTGGTTAAAGGAAACTTCCGCCTCCAATTTGTTAAAAAACATTCCAAAACAGGCAGGTGCGGGTACAACACAGGGACAAAGTGCCAGCTGGCGCGACCTATAGTGTATATTTTCCCCATTGGCCTGAGGGATGAATTGGCTACCTGTGTCAATGCCAAAACATGGGTTTTTGGGTGCTTTCAGAGGAAATGTTCAATAGGAGAAATCATATCCTTATGTAGAAGGATGAAAAGAAAGTGTTTGACGAGTATGACACTGATCACAGGTCATGGGAAAGACCCTCCAATACGCAGGGAGAGGGATTGCAAGGACGGTGACAAATTTATATGTAACAGATGCCCCCTAAAGCATGAGGTACGAGAGAGACGGAGGGGTGAAATGCTTTATGAGAACGCGTTCAACCAAAAAACTGCCATCGAAAAACCTGCAAGTAAGAATACAACTAATATATCTGATACATGACATGTGGTATGGGTGCAGCCATCCATAATAGAGTACATAAATAATGAGATCCGAGGTATGGACACAACCATCCAGCAGTAGGGATCAATAAATACACTCGGGTATGGTTGCAGCCATCCAATAAAAAGAGTCATACAACAAGTCATAATAATCCACACAGAACCCGCAGTCTGGATTTCATCAGACAAAACCCAGGGTCTTGCGCTCCATCTCAACCCAAACATAGTACAAATTTGAGCATGTGAATATGTGAGCTGAAGTCAAACATGCAAGAACATCGTCTAATTACAAGCCAATGATGAGCGTTGTTAACAGACGTGAGAGAAACCACCAATAATGAAAATGGCTCTCAAGGTACAAAAGGTACAATCCATGGCATGTGAACCGTGATCTGACATCGAACACTCACAGAGTCAATTGATTGAAGGCCAATGATGTGGACCTTACGTCGAGTGTGAAGAACCTGCCATTGAGGCATGCAGGCTCCAAGGTACCTGAAGGGAGTCTCTAGATAAATTCCTGGATAATGAGCTGGAATCGATAGGAAGGGAACTTGATCGAAGGTGGGCCATAATTTTCCCCACATCATCGACACGAGACAGAGGGATATGATTTTTGTGAATCAAGACCAGTAGAGAATCAGAGGTAGGTTGAAAAATGCAGAGGCCAACTTCTCTTGAACATATCGGCGGCACGACACTGGATTTGGTAGTATTTGACATCAAGGAACCTGAGGTCATGGTGATGTAGCAAAAAGAAGATGAGCGGTCAAAAGAGATTACCCAAACCCATGGAGGAAAATAGACAATGAGATGAGATGTCCCCAACTCGGCACGAATGTAGACTAGTGCCATGTTCAAGAGTGACATACTACCAACATGACTACAATATTGGTTCCATTTTCCCCCACCATTTCTGGTGAGTAACCCAATTATTTTTGAAAACAAGCTTGAAGGGGATAGCATGTTCTTGCGATGTAAGTTTTTCCTTCGGACAAATCCAACCTAGTACATTTTACGAGCCCTAGGAAGGAGGAACTCGAGTAATGTCATGACGATGGAGTCCGATGTCATCAGGTTTTAATGAGTCTGACAAAGGAAGAAATCGACATCTTTTCATATTTAGAGAGTTTGAAAAGAAGGCGGAAAAGAAAACTCCAGCAATCCCTTTTGTAAATAGTCTCTCAGATATGAAAAGGTAGAAAAATGTGTGTGAGAGAACCTCTTAGTCATGATCATCTAAGGTATTCCTTTTTCGTAAATAATATATCCCAGCCCGAAAAAGTGGTAAACGTATACTGGGTAGATATCGTTTCACAACCAATTTAACAAGTTTAAAATGACAAGTGGCTCGGCAATATTTTTAGTTTTAGAGAGTGAGAAAAGAGCTGAAAGGTGACTCCAGTAGTGAATTTTTTGTTTTTTTACCGAGTCCAAAAAAGTATAAAATACAACTCGTCTCTTCGTCATATCTCGTGAAAAACCTATCGCTGCACAAAAAGACGTGTGTAAAACGTATTCCTCAACAATAATATGAAAATATATCGAAAAATATGTTTTAAAACCTATTTTAGGACTTTGAAAAGTTATAAAAGACCATAAATGGTAAAAAATATTTACTTTTCACTTTTACCTCTTTGTAGAGCAGCAGTGACCCATTTCCCTTGCAAAATTTAGGTGATGATTGTGAACAATGCAATGGACCAATCCGGATTTTGCCTATTTTAGGTAAGAGCTGACTTCATTGGCCATCTTTTAAGCTATATTTTCTTGCATTCATCTGTCATTTGGGATCCCTTAGGGGAGGACTGTAAATTTTTTGGGCATCGCAGTTGGTGCAGGTTTATGGCACAGACCCACACCAACCGACCCATTTTTACACAGGGGTTGCGCCAGTTGGCGCGACTGTTAGCCAAACAGCCGCGCCAACCACGAAACCCAATATCCACTTTAAATACAAGAAAATGCAACCAATAGTTTTCAAATTTAAACACCCAAGGAGGTTTCTAATGTTCCTATGATCATTTCATGTAGGTATCAAGCAAAAAAAGATGGTAATCGAGTGGAAGGAGAGAGATCATAGTGAATAGGATGAACAAGTAATGGAGAACGATCAATGCATGAATGCCCTCAGGAATTTTGGGCTCAAAAATTTCTTCCTGACACTGTGTCTCTGGGCTCAGCCCAAATTGATTCAATATCTAAAAAGCATTTGGGAGGAAGAACAGGAGAAGTTCATACTTCAGGACCAAGATCTTGAGCTTGAAGTGTCTGATGTATATTTCATCACTGGACTATCACATAGGGGTGCAGTCCCTATTTTGATTGGTACCTAGGCTTCCGAGGAAAGCATGACAATGGTAATGAATAGGGTGTGCCCAGGGGAACGAAAAGGAATAGGGAGCGGTAAAGTGGATATCCAGACCGTTCCTGATCTAGCACTGAGAGTAGTGCTACACACTATCACGTGGGTCGCAGGATTGCAGGCACCACATGAGGCTACGAAGACAGAATTACTTCTTGCTTCAGAGTGTATGAACCCAACCATCTTCAACTAGGCCGAAAATATAACCATGAACATCAAATGGCAGCTCACCAAATGCAAGAAGACCAAACTAAAGCAGTTTGGGTATGGGTCAATTCTGGTATCATTCTTCTTGGAACGATTACCCATATTTCAGTGCTAGGAGGCTATAGTCCCGAAGCCACCACTGAGAGAGCCATGGATGGCCCGATGGGCGGCACTGATGCCCAGAGCAGGGGGTGGCCAACAGATGTCCTGGAGGTGAGATTTTTTTTATTGGCTCCAACGATAGCTAATTTTTGTGGAGGATTGGCCCTACACCGGCACAGAATTTACTGGAGACCCAGACCTCCCACTCCCGGAGGGAGAGGATTGGGATGAAGAACTTGGTAAGACTCATTTTTTATTTTTATGAGTTTTATAATTTTTTAGTATATATGCATGTCCTGACAGTTAATCTCATATGGATGCAGATGTTGGCTGAGAGCGTCCCGTCAGTATGTCTCCAATATCGAGGTGGAATCCTCGTGACTTTGATCCTTAGGGCGAGGGCATTGACGAGGAGTTAGTGCAAAACATGGGAGGAATCACTCGCGGGGTCCCAGATTATGCCCGTTTTGATCACGTACCTCAAGCTCACCAGAGGCACACTGTAGGAGTGCCAAGACGTATCCACCGCTTGTTGAGGCAGTTGGTACAGGCGGTGACGTGCTATCATGAGCACCACGCCAACTAGGCATTTAGGATTTATTTCTGCACATTTTGGAGAGACATGTTGTCTCATGATGTAACCGAAAAAAACATATATTATTTTTGTGGGTTTTATGATGCACACGGCTTGTAAACAAATGATATATATATATATATATATATATATATATATATATATATATATATATATATATATATATATATATATTCTACATGGGTCTATGTACATATGATGATTTTTTTATAAATTGGGAAAATTTCTATCTACCACGATGTTAGTTATTGCATCTGTTAATGTATTCATTCGTCTTGGTATATGTTGATAAGTAATGAAATCAAAATGTCCTTTGAGTAAACGAATACACAATACAATCTCAAAATGCATGGGTTTCGAATCGAATAATGACTGTTCAGTTGAAGAAAAACAAGTTGTGAATCCAACTTAACAAGAAATGCACGTATGCCAAGGTTGACTGCCTCGGTTAATAGTTCCAAAACTGCACTATATTCAGTGACATTGTTTGTAGCTGGCCCTAGAAAAATACCTTGTAAGTCAATCAACTCACCAACAAGATCATAAATTACCCAGGTTGCTGAAGACAAGTTCTTGGTACTTTGGGAGGCATCATCCGCGAAACTGACATAAGGAGAAATAGACATCTGCATAGCCAAAAAGACCCAAATAAGCAGAAAAAATCTCACAAAGCACATCAAACCAAAGCATGCACACAAAATGAAAACAATCACCTATGTACACATGTCACGCGTGAATGTTTCAAGCATAATATTTTTTCAGATACAACCCATTTATGGGCTGCGATAAAGGACACCCTTCATAGTCAATAAGCTCATAAGCCCCATTCTATAACACACATTTAACAATCTAGGGCCCATGCTACATGGGTTGGAATTTTTCTTTCCCCAGCTTGTCATGATCTTGGTCGTATAGAAGAATGAGATCGCCTTCAATGAAAGAACGAGGAGAAACTGATTGGTCAAAACGGGCTTTGACAAGCTTCTTTTGTGCTTCTATGACCAAGGCAGCTAAACAATGAGTTTTGTCCAATCTCTCTAAATAGAGGAGACATTCTTCTTCAGGCGAAGTATCAGGAAATAATTTCACAGCTAATTTCAGTGAAGGGATTTCACATTCAATCGGAAGCGTGGCTTCCAGACCGTATACCAATTGAAATGGGGTAAACCGAGTTGCGTTCTTAATCGATGTTCGGTAAGCCCATAGAGCTGAGAAAAATATGAGATGCTAGTTTGATTTGTGGATCTCGATTCTTCGTTGAAGCATGGTAACAAGGACCTTTTTTACAGCTTCAACTTGGCCATTAGCTTGAGGATAGTGAGGTGTTGAGCTGTCGTGATGCAGAACCAACTTAGATGTTAGCTCTGCCATCATATAATCCGAAAAATGAGAACCATGATCAGTGATGATGGCTTGAGGGACACCAAACCAAGAGATAACGTGATTGAATATGAACTGTGTCACTGTCTTACCGTCCGTAGCCAATGTAGGAATTGCTTCGGCCCATTTCATAAAATAATCGATGGCAATGATAATATAGGCATGCCCCTCAGCTGAATAAGGGTTACACGTCATAAAATATATGCCCCATTTGGAAAAAGGGCCAATATTTATGATAGGGTGTAATGGAATAGGAAGTGTACAGATCTTGCGTTGATAAATCTAGCACATGTGGCATTTGCGTACTGCAACAATGCAATATTTAAAAATAGACGGCTAGAAGTAGCCAGCATGAAGGATCTTCTATGCAGTGGCATAACTAGACATGTGACCACCACAGGCGCCACTATGGCAGTCATTTAAAAACTTCTCTACTTCCTCGAGGGTCAGACATCGGTGGAGTACAGAATCGACTCCGACACGATAAAGGTTATCTCCAAAAATATGATAGGGTTGCGATTGATGCCGAATGCGGCCTTGGGTATCTTTCGTTAGCTCAAACCCGAAAGTAGACGTTTGGAGGTACACGATGATATCACCATACCACGGATTGAGGGTGCTGATCGGGAAGAGAGTTTCGTCTGGTATATGATCTTCAGAGGAAGAAGGAGCAGATTTGGCGGGGAGAGAACAAATCAAATCAGCGAATACAAGTGATTTCTTCAATTTGGCCATAGTGAACTCTAAATCAAACTCTTGGAGGATGACGATCCAATTCGAGTATTTCCCCCCTAGAAACTGTCGTGACAGAATATAAGTCATGTAGTTACAATCAGAAATCACGGTCACCATGTGTAAAAGAATGTAATGAAAAAAACGTTGGACGGCTTGGACTGCAACCAACGCTAACTTCTCGACATGTGCGTAGCGTGTTTCAAGGTTGAGAAGGTTCTGAGACAAATAATAAATGACATGTTCATTACCGTCATCATCATCTTGACCTAATACCATGGCGATCATAATGAAGGCGGTAGCTAGGTAGAGGGTGAAATCACGATGGTAGTTCGGAAACGAAATAGAGGATCATTGACGAGCAACGTCTAAAATCTATCAAAATACTGCTGAGAAATCTCATCCCAACAGAAAGGGATGTCTTGTTTTCGAAGTCGTGTAAATCCTTTGGCTACTTCGGCGTAGTTTGGGATGAAACGACGAAGGAAATTGGCCTTCCCTTGGAGACTCTGGAGCTGGTGTAACGAGGACAGGGAGGGGAGATTGACAAAAGCCTCAACCTTAAGGGGGTCAAGGAAAATTCCATATTTAGATACGATAAACCCTAAGAGTCTACCGGAGTCGACGCAGAAGACTCATTTATGCGGGTTGAGCCTAATATTGTAGCATCTGCAATGAAGAAAGATTTGACAAAGATGTTCTGGGTGGTCTTTCCACACATCTGAATGAGCCAGAAGGTCATCTAGGTATGGTTGGACAATATGCCGAATATCATGAAAAGCATAGGACATTGCGCACTGGAATTTAGCCCCAGCATTCTTCAATCCGAACGGGAGTTTCCTATATGCGAACGTTCGCCATGGACAAATAAAAGAGGTATTTTGTTGATCCGGCGGGAGAATTTTAATCTTTTTATAGCCATAAAAACTGTCCATAAGGGAGAAAATTTCACTTCCTGCACAATCGTCAATGATTTGATCGATAAAAGGGGTGGGATAATTATCCTTAGGACAGGCTCGATTGATATCACGATAATCAACACAAACACGAATGGCGCCCTGCTTCTTATATATAGGAACTATATTAGAAACCCATTCAGTCAAGCGAATCAGATAAATGAAACCCTCTTTAAGAAGTTTCTCAACTTCAGCTTTGATAGTGGCGGGTTTTCAAGGATGCACGGGATGAAGACGTTGGCGAACAGGCTTCGCACTTGGGTAGGTGGGGATCACATGCACCACAATACTAGGGTCGATTCCAGGAATTTCTTCATAAGACCAGGAAAAAACATCACGAAATTCATGAAAGAGACTAGTGTACACTTGGACTTCCTTAGAAGAGCAAGCGACTCCCACATGGATGTTCTCGATGATCCCCGGTCTAACGGAGATGTCGATAGGCATCGTTTGAGTAATATTCCCTAAGTTACCTTCCGCAAATACTTCATGAGTCAAAATGGGCATCTGAAGTGCCAGAGAAGGAACTTGGGATGGGAAGTGCTCAAGACAATTAGACATGGCCCCGAGGCAAGGAATAAACGTGGAACGATGATGGCCATCGCTCCACGGTAGATCCTCAAGAGACATTGTTCCATGATAGCCTCGTCGGATGGAAATGCTTCTTTCAAAGGATCGGGTGAATCCGCATTGCCAAGCCAAGGGTATTTGGAATACACGTTGAGAGACATGCTCAAAGGAGCAGCTTCAGTAGGGGGAGAATTAGATGCAGCTATTAGCTCACAACAATTGATCTCGATGGGACTAAGCGGCATTGAATATCCAAACGAATCAACCTGTTCAGGTGAATGGATGACCCAAGGGTCGTTAGACCAAGAGACCATATTTGCTTGAATGGTATTCAGTGGCAGAAGGGGAAAAATACCCATGAGAGCGGGATATTTGAAAAGACACAGCCCTATACTGTTATGGGGATTAGGAATTTGATCCATGTATGGCACGTTGTTCTCGGAAGATGAGGTAAAGAATGACAACTGATCAACAGTAATAATCTTGCCCTCATGTGGAAACTTTAGAAGTCGAAAGAGGGTGGACAAAATGCACATCATAGCGTGAGTCCAACTGTGACTGAGTAGAAGATTGTAGTTGAGTTTGGCATCAACGACTTCTACTTCGATGTTGACTGTCTTTCCTTGAAATGTAATCGGTAAGCTAGTGAGAACACCTAAGGGTATTGATTCCCTTCCATCAAATGCCTCAAGGGCATTGGGTGATGAATTAAGGGCTGGAGAGCCAATAGCTTTCCAGCAAGCAGATGACATGATGCAGGTAGATGCACCTTCATCCACTACTGCTCTATGGATGTTGAGACCATTGATATCGACCTGTATAACAAGCGTAATCTCGTGCGAAAGTCAAGGGACGAAATTCTCTAGATCGAAGGAGAGAAGGCTAGAATCAGTGGGATCAATCCCGTCGATCGCAGATAATAACGCTTTCCATTGAGACAGACAAATTTGGAGCACTTCTGATGAGGACATCGTGGAAGGAACCTATGCCAAATCCTCAACAATACTATAATGCTGAGCAGCACGGGCGTTAGGATTATAAGAATATTTCCGGAGAACACCTTTAGAAGGTGGTTGTATAATGGGTTCAACACTGGGCCTTTCAATTTAAAGGGGACCAGAGGTAGGTCGGGGAGGAGGACCATCAATGACCTCTTTCCCAGTTGCCTGGCGTGATCTGGCATAATCCTTCGGCCGAGTAGCAATGGAAACGGGTGCAGAACCACTCATTATGAAAACTTGAGAGCCAAATGACGTAGATGGGGGAGGTTTCTCAACCATCTAGGTCTGCTGAGATGGGAAAGGTTCTTTAAGGACCGCCGGAGTTCCCTTAGCACCTTTGAGTAGTTGACTAACCTCGAATCATCTAGGACAATCCTTATTGTAGTGGTCTTCATCACAAATCAAAAAAGGATACTTCGGCTTTTGCTCTGAACCATCATCAGCATGAGGTTAAGACAATTTTTGTTTTGGGGCATCGGATTTGGCCTTGCCTTTGCCCTTATTTTTCCCATTGGAAGTCTTGTCTGTAGGATTGGCCTGAATGACATTGACCTCTATGGTTTTACTAGAATCTGGGGTAGCCTGAGGAGCAGAATTATTGGAAGAATTTGATATCTGCTTCCCATTAGAAGACTTACGTGAAGTCTGAGATACGAAACCAATAACATCATCGACTGATGGGGTAGCTGACACTTTAGAGGTCCCAGAATGTGGAGCTTCAGTCAAGATGTCATAAAAAATGCTTGATTGAGAGTACACTAAATGAAGGTACTAGGCATAAGTAATGGCTTGTTCCTCGGTTACACATGCCCCCATGGTGATGTCTTTCACAATATGATTGACAAAAGAGGTAGTGAACAGATGAGTAAGAAGTTGATTAGGAATCTCAAACTTGATCAAATGATGACGCCATCTCCATTCATGAATATGGTCCGAGATATGGGTAGCTTGGTCCTGTTTCAAGGATTTGAGGAGATGCATCCCGGCTTCATAACAAACCGGAAACTGGAAATGAGTAAGGAATGCCATAGCAATAGTATTGAAATCTTGAAAGATGCCACGAGGAATTTCAATATACCACTTAGCAGCAGCTCCGGTAAGAGTGTGTTGGAAGAGATGGAGCTGGACAGAGTTTTCCACCCAAGAATTGGAAGAACACCACAAATGGTATGTCATGACGTGAGCTTGGGGGTCTTCTCCAGACTTTCCATCAAACTTGGGACAATCACCAAGAACCTTCATCGAGATTGGGGGCTAATATGGATTATGAATAATGGGATCATTTTTCAATTCGAACACATCCGGTAACTCCAATGTAGCGAGGAAAGGTAATTGAGGATTAAACGGCATAACAAGTCCTCGATAAGGACCCGTACCCATACTCCATCCTGGTTGAGTATAACTCTGCCCCCATTGATTCTGTCCTGGAGGATTTTGACGATAAGGGGTATAAGCCGGATAATTCGGTTGATATTACGGCTAAGGACCAGGATACGGGGGTTGAAAACCAGGATACTGATTCTGAATATACGAGGGTCCCGATTGAGCAGCATAAGGATTCTGTTGCGGAGTATAAGCATATCCTGGAAGTTTAGGGTGATAAGTAGGACCTTAAGACAGGTTGTAAACTGGTCGATATTGACCTTGAGGAAAATAACCGCCTTGGGTTCGAACATGCTGCTGATAAGTGGGGCCCTGCTGAGCTAGATATGTCGGGCGTAATGGTTGATTTGGCTATGGCATAGAGTACGGCGGTGGATGAGCAGGGTGAATAGGTTGTGCAGGTTGGCCTAGCTGAGCAGGTTGACCTGAATGATGAGGGCCACTAGGTTGCCCCGGTTGAGCGGGTTTGCCTGATGGCTACTGAGGGCCAGGTTGTGCCTGATAAATAGGTTGACCTAGAGCAAGACCATAAGATGGCCCTGGTTGCGCAACATTTGGACCAATTGGAAGATAAGGCTGTTAAGATTGCACCAAAGGTTGAGATGGATGAATCTGCCCCCCAGGACCGTATGAAGGTTTGAGTTGATATATTGGCTGCTCAGCTAGTCCTTGAGGTTGCCCTAGTTGGACCACAGGCTGGGCTGGCAAAGGTTGACCTTGAGGATTGTAAGGCTGCCCTTGCAGACCGTAAAACAATCCTTGCTGGACTAAAGGTTTTCCCTGTAAGGGTTGCCCTTGTGGGTCGTATGCATACCCTTGGTGAACTGAAGGTTGTCCCTGAAAGGGTTTTCCTTGTGGGTCATGAGCATACCCCTGCTGAACCGAAGGTTTTCCCTGAAAGAGTTTTACTTGTTGGTTAGAGGGGTGCATAGTGCCAGAAAGAAATAGATAAGCCTCAGGAGTAGGAAAGTAGATGGGGTTCTCTTACTTGTCATACTGAAATGGAAGTGAATAAAATGGGGTACCGTCTACTCCATAATGAGAAAAATAAGACCTATAAGGATCCTAAGTGGACTAATAAGTCTGAGAGTTCAACTGCTGAATAGCCAGCCGATACTCCTCAAACGAGAGGCCGTCAGGGATTGCCGCGGCAATCAAAGTTTCTACCGGAGTTGAAACTCCTGACAACTGTGCAATGACAATCGGTGTCGAAGTAGCCACAGAGACAATGGGCCTAGTGGGAATAGATGTAACAAAAGGCGTTGATGATGAGATAGGTGTCAATGGCGACATACCTAAGGATGGAAGAACCAGACCCCTTGACGGAGTAGATGTTGCCATGGAGGCCATACCGGCCATAATCTGACTCAAAGACCTATATCCGGCTGGAAGCGACACCAATGGTGAATATTGAGCAGGTTCTGTTTGGATGTCTTCTAGGAAGAGATGGTATTTTTCATCTGAAACTATAATTCCCTCACTACCACTAGGACCAAAAAAATCCATGGTTGAATCCACCGTAAGATCTTTCAAAAGGGTACGGGGGCTAGGAGGTATGATAGCAGCCAAAAACGGCGATCCCGATGTAAGAGGGGGAAAATTTTCCTCGACCCAAAATCTAAACCAAGCATTTGAAAGAGGCCAATGGAACTCAACTAGTTCCCCAAAGGGATACTCAGACGGGATGACAGACTGTTTAAGCTCAGCAGACCCAGAGATCTGTGAAGTTTCACATGCATCGTCCGGGAAAGGACTACTAGTAGATGAAACTAATGGTTCCGCCACTGTGACTGTAGCACAGCAGAAAAGGGAAAAGATCAAAAATGAAGGCTCTTGGATCAAAACCAACGCAAACAAATACAGGCCAAGTAATCAATCTTTAATGGGCGTGTAATCATAGGTAGTTTATTTTACCACATTGAAACAAAATTTTGTTGTTTCATGTTTTAAGATTCAAGAAACAGTCAAAGATGACTCTAGTCTCTTTCAGTTTTAAGTGAGCACGAAAGGGCAAGTGCTTGATGATATTTTCAAGTTTATGGAGTCAGTAAATATTGAAAATGACTGCTCAGGTAGTCTAGGTAAAAGGGTGTACCAGGTTCCTGTGAACTGCCATATACACCTTGGTTATAAAATGAAAGAAGAATCAACCAAGGACTTGATGTACGTGCAGGTAGTATCCCCGAATGTTGTGTTTGGTGTATCATGGTTACAAGGTGGCAAACTTAGCTTCCTATAGATAAAAGGATTGCAACCTATAGGGGTCTCCCTTTATATACTTGACGGTATGGGGAGCACAAGTCTGTACTAGTTCTGTCTAAAGCTAGATGGAGAGCGATAACTGCTAGGTTTTAAGACGCCAGAACACGTCTCTAACTTAGACCACCAAAT
The DNA here is from genome assembly GCA_034641835.2 of Pinus albicaulis. NCBI lineage: Eukaryota > Viridiplantae > Streptophyta > Pinopsida > Pinales > Pinaceae > Pinus > Pinus albicaulis. Next base: position 665,502,307 of record CM076582.1, on the reverse strand, counting down.
GTTTCATTAAGTTTCAATGTTGTGTTAGGTTAATTGAATAAATTTTATGTTGATCTTGCATTTATGTTTCAATTCCAAGGTCCTATCGAATGTTGGATCTCACAAATTCCTGAATGCAAGCTACATGCCATGAAATACCATTTCGTTCAATGAAGAGCTATCTACGAGGAGGTTAGGAATTTCAAGCGATAGCAAGTAATGAGAACACAAAGAATTATTTACTATAGAACTTGATGCAAACTAATGAAAACAAAAAATCTTTCCTAGAATGTCTAATACTAGTTACGTGAAAGATTTTCCAATTCTACAATGCAAACAAGAATGCGAGCACAATATATTTTTAATTTTTTCAATGAAATAGAGAAAACAGTGCACTAAATAAAATTAAAAACAAATCTTCACACTAGTTCGAGAATGTCAATGCAAGAGTCGAAACAAAGCAACTCAAACAAATCAAAAGCAAACAAGAAAAGAACTCAAACCAATGTCACAATCTCTCAAATCGAAGAAAGATGTCAAAACGAACCCATACAAGCAATGTGAGCTATGCTTGGAGTGATAGGAAGCAAAACTAAATGAAAGAGGCAAGACTCACTCAAGACTCATTTCACCAAAAGCAACCACTCGAAATGGATCCAAGGAGCTGAATGCAATCAAGAAAATAACGAAGGTGACCGTGAAACAAAAGACCCAAACTCCAGCAGGAGGCTCAGCATAACAAAGCATTAGAAAGCCCTAAATCTAGGATGCTAAAAGAAAAGGACAAACAACCGAAGGGAGAAGGCTGATCACAGTCACAAACAAACCCAAAGCACTCAAAAAAAGTGAAGAAAACACCCAGAGACACCAGGATGGACAAAAAATCCCAAACAATGAAAATCGTAGCACCTACAGGAATTTGTGCGACTATTTGGCTATAATCCATGCCAGACAGGGGATGGCGCGAGTGATAAATTGGAAACTCATGCCAGTGGGTGTGACTTTCAGGCTGGAAACTGTGCCAATCAAGCCAACCTTGAAAAGATGAAAATTTGGAAAAACAGAGGTCAAAACTAATCCTCAGGGGCTGAACAGAGGCCTAAGACTCAGCAAAAAAATCCAGAAAGGCAAGCTAAGCAAGCAAAGACCAAGAATAATATCTAATAGACGAAATATAGACTCGCACTGATCCCCAGTGGAGTCACCAATTTGTTGGTGAGGTAAATCCCCTCTACGTATAGAGGTGATCCCACTAGCCCTAGAGTGGGTATAGCCACAAACAAGACACACTATAACACCAATTCCTAGTTAAGAATGGACAAAGATTCGGTAGATCACCTACCTTAGGTCCTACACTGTCGTGTCCTCCGGAAGAATGGCTGTCTCCCGCTCTCGATTCAGCAAATCACGATCCGCTCGTTCTCACGCCTGGATACCTGCACATACACAAGAAACGAAGACGATACACAACATACTATTTCGTGTTCTTAAATATTAGTCAGTCGAAGAAAACTAAATGAAATGAGTTAAATAAACATAGCACAGAGGTGGAAACAATGTCATAGTCGAATATATTAATTTAAAGAAGGAAGAGTACAACCAGGCTTCGACGTTGTGATCTCCTCTAGCAGGGTTCCAGTGGAGCACGTCTCACAAAGCTCATCAAGAATTCAGATGGGACTCTCTCTAAAGGATCCTCCTTGGCTCGACCTTCTCTATAACGATTACTCAGCTATAATGTCTCTTCTCCGAGTTTAGCTTCTTGGCTATATTTTCAGCTACTATTTCAACTAGCTTGTGTAAAGGGAGAAGGCTTGTTTATATAGAGGGAGAAGGAGAGGTTAGGATCCCTATAATTGTGGGGGGAGTCCTATCCTCTAAGAATGTTCCATCAACCATTTCCTAAAGGTAGAGATCAGTGGTTTATCGAGTTTAACCACTTGCAATGAGTGATTCTTGAGGTGGTTAAAGGAAACTTCTGCCTCCAATTTGTTAAAAAACATTCCAAGACAAGCTGGCATGGGTACAACACAGGGACAGAGTGCCAGCTGGCGCGACCTATAGTGTATATTTTCCCCATTGGCACGAGGGATGAACTGGCTACCTGCACCAATTCCAAAACATGGGTTTTTGGGTGCTTTGTGAGGAAATGTTCAATAGGAGAAATCATATCCTTATGCAGAAGGATGCAAAGAAAGTGTTTTCAGAGTATGACACTACTCACAGGTCATAGGAAAGACCCTCCAATATGCGGGGCGAGGGATTGCAGGGACAGTGACAAATTTATGTGTAAAAATCCTAGAACTAATCCTCAAAATAATGCACTTAACACTACTAACCAGCAACAGGGCACTCAGCCCAAGCAGGACAGGCATGTTCACAAGAATAAGCCTTGTTCTTGTTGTGGTGTTTATGGTCATTACACTCACGATTTTCCTCTATTACCATAGATGCAGTAGATGTGGGAGACCCAAGAAACATTGCGAGGGAATCAATCCTCCCCTTCCGTCCCTCCCAATGGTGTGCCTAGTCAGCCGGCTGTGTTTACTAATCCTTTCCCTCAGCAAGGATTTGTGGCTACCCAACCACCTGAAGGACAGGTGGCCACTCAACCTCCTCCATCTGGTACCTCTAATTACCAGATTCTCATGATGAATTCTGACCAACTGATAACTGTAGACCTCAACCTTCAAACTCGGCCCCGTCAGTACAAGAAGCCTCCCACTACGCCTGTCCCCAAGCGCCCTTCTTCAAGTTCTACAGAGCCTCTTTCGACACCTAATGTTCCTTTACATATCCCTCAGCCTAAGGCGGAGGTTCATACCAATATTCCTAAGGGACCATTACACCGAAACGCTGCTTCTGGCAAAGCTACCCATTCGTAATGTATAGTAAATGATTTAGCGCAATCTCCTATTGCCATCTCAATGTTGTAACTCCTCCATTCATGCCCTTCACAACGAACAACTCTACTATCTGCCATGGGTTCTGTAGATCCTTCAAATGATCTCTTGATCATCTTCGATGTTGACCGGTCATAACATCCTCCTCTCCCTGCTTCCGTTGCCTTCCAAATCCCAGTCAAGATCCAGAATGCCAACGTTTCTCATTGTATCATTGATGAGGGGGCATCCGCCTGTGTGATGTCCACTTCAGTTTGGAAGCAACTCGGATCGCCTGAGCTAGCCCCTTCCATGATCACTCTTCGAGCATGGGATGGCAACTCTTCCCAACCGATTGGCCTATTCCGCAATTGTTCGATTACTCTTGCGAGCAAGAATTTTTGAGTTGACATAGAAGTCATTGACACCCCCTTAGATTACAACATTATATTGGGTCGTAGCTACACCTATGTGATGTCTTCTGTACCATCTACGGTTCATCGCAATATTTCCTTTTCCCATAATAGAAAGATAGTCACCATTGAACAGTTGACATATTACAAACTGAAGTCTCAGACCTCCCCTAAGACCATCATATCTTAGGTGGCCAATAAGCAAACCATCAACCCCTTGACCAGTGTCTCACCCAGAGTCTACAAAGACTCCTATTTACTTGTTACATTCCCTGGTCTTCCTCCTCTTGTCTTTGATCCCAACTCATCGAGTGTTTGCATGATGAAATCATCTCGGGCTTCCCTCAAGCGGCTTGCTTCGGCTAGTCAGCAGCCTCCCCCTCCACAGCCTACTCCTAGCCCTTCGATTCAACCTTCTGGACCTCCTCCTCCTATCCCTTCACCTACAACTAGTATCCATGAGCCTCTCTACCCTCATGGAACGCTTTCTCCAGGCCTTAACCATCTCGGAGTCATCCTTCCTAGCCATTACCCCTCCAGTCAGATACTGTTCCTATCTCCCCCTCCTGGAGTGTTCTCGGTACTTGTCATGGCTGGCGTATCTCTTCCTAACCTGACCCTAGGGATTCCCATCTAGTACCTCAATCCCCCAACCGCTACTCCGCCTGGTCAACCCAAACCTTATCTTGCTTTGACCCCCATTCAACTGGTCCCTATCACTTCTCTAGCTGCTACAGTGCTTAAGCCACCTCAACAGGAACCTTCTCCTATTGTGACAGCTTTGGGTAAAAATGGAAAAGCTCACAAGAGGGCATCAAAAGACAAGGCTACCTCGACTGACCCTACTCCTCCTCCACCTCTAAAGCCTTGTGCTTTATGTGATGTCGTTGGTCATGCCACCCATACCTGTCTTGAGTTGCCCTGTATCAAGCCCATGGTTAATGTTGTGTTCCCTAAGTCTACAGTCCCTGAAGCCCCTGTTCCTTCCTCGACTACGACCAAGAACCCTAAGAATATTCACACCAACCAGCCTTGTGCTTTCATTAGGGGAATTTTGAGGTCTAAAATGGGCCTCATAAGAAAAATGTACAAAAAAAATAAAATTTATAACAACCAATAGGATTCAAGATGATGATGTCATCCATAATGGATGATTCACCATTTTTGGAGTAAAAAAGTAAAAATATTAAAAAATAATAAAATAATAAAACTACTTTTCAACTCGTATTTTAAACTTATCTCCCAAAATTTTTACTCAAATTTCGAGCGGGAGTACTCGTTGGATGCGGAATTTAATTCCTCATCCAAGGAGTACCCATGTTGCATACTTTTGATGAACTCTTCTACACGAAAAATGAGAAATACATAAAAAATGTGATTGTAATCACGTTTTTTTATGTATTTCTCATTTTTCGTGTAGTAGGACCCATCGAAAGTATGCAACATGGGTACTCCTTGGATGGGGAATTAAATTCCGCATCCAACGAGTACTCCTTCTTGAAATTTGAGTAAAAACTTTGGGAGATAAGTTGAAAATATGAATTGAAAAGGTAGTTTTTTCATTTTTCCCTCTAAAATTTGATGATGTCATCAAATCTTATTAGATTTTTTCCACTATTATTTTATAATTTCCTTAGGAGGCCCATTTTAGACCTCAAAATTCCCCTAATGGTGTGATCTCCATGGCCATTATTTACACCATTTTCCTTGCCTTACGCATTACCACGCCTCTTTAGAGGTAGTTCGAGATTATAAGGTTGAACATAACCAATCCGCCTCTCCCGTCCTTGCGCAGTATGCTGCAGGACAACTTGAGGATTTACCTACTCCCATTGAAATTCCCCCTCCTCATTTCGAGATGACGGAGCCTGCGGCCACCATCTCTACCTATCATCATCCATGAGACCCTCAATGGAAATTCCCTCTACATCTTCCCCTATTGTTTCGCTTGACCTCCATTCAGCGATCACCCTGGGCTCAACATCGGTGGATCCTTTATCTGCTTTTTATTCCATCATCCCCTGTGACGATGCACATGTGAACCTTTCTTCTCATGATGATGATTCAGGTAGCTTTGCTGCGTCATGTGGTCTCTCTTCCTCCAGTCTACCCATATTCTATTGTGATGATGACATCATGGAAGCCTTGTCCACCCCTAACTTCATCTTTCCCACCCATAAGCGAGATGGCACCATCTATGTCTATGGTGACTTTCATGGCCTGAGCACAAGTTACACCTTCGGTAGCTCCCACACACCACCTAATCGTCGATGTGTGAGTAGTAGAAATCTTACCCAGATCACTCCCTCTTGCAGTGTTTGTTTGATTTCTACTTTGCACTCAAGTTGCCATCATTTTTAATCATCCTCCCATTTATTATCTTGTGGCACCTTTCATATGGACCTCCCGTCCACACCTTATATTGGTTATGCCTATGATGCAAGTTGCCACTCCCAAAATCTATCCTCGGCAGGTTGGGCCATTTTTACCCCCTTACATTTGCTTGTTCTCTCGAATGGTTTATGCATTGGTACTGCCACCAATAATCAGGCTGAATATGATGCAGTGCAAGGTTTGTTAGCTGATGCCCTTTCCCATCGCATCCTCCACCTTCATGTTCATTTATATTCCCTACTTCTTGTCATGCAATTGAATGGTATATATCGTGTGCATAATCCTATCCTTTTTATAAGATATTTACGAGTGAAGCTTTTTATGCATGAATTTGAAATCATTACATTCAATCATGTACCTAGAGCACAAAATCACTATGTAGATAGTATTGCAAACAATATTCTAGATTGGAATTTAGCACATGCATTTAACATAAGACAATAACATAAAACCATCAAAATGATGCATATCCATAATATGTGTCATATAAAATCTTTTAGAGTCCATTAACTCTGATACTTATGACATGCCCATAGCATGTTACAAAAACTCAAAACTGGGGGCACCACCTACCCCTACACACTAATCACTATTTGGAGGATCCCAAGCCAATGGCTTTGCTCCTGTAGCTCGTAGATCGCGCATCCCCTATCTAGCCATCACCATGCACCGCATGACCCCTCGCCACTCCGAGGGTAGACCAATACATGGATCTATGTACTAGTCATCCAAGTCTTTCCAGCCATGCTCTAAAACACCGGTCATAAGCCTCTCATATCTACGATGGATTTCCTCCAAGAGGGCAGCTACATCCTCATTTTGTGGCTCTCTTGATCCACTAGGTCTGGTAGTTCCTGATGCTGCAAGTCGTCCCATATACCAGGCCGACTTTACCGGTGCTGTATCTGCATACCAAAAGTGAAAGAATCAGTACCATATACAATATTCTGGAACTTTACAATGCACATAAAATATTAGCAATTTTTCAGTTACCATCGAGCCCCCATACTCGACCAGGCAACAGTGGGAAATTCGGGTCCCCACGATAACTCATCCCACTATAGGGATAGTCGTCTATGTACAATGGCATATGATCCCAAAGAGCAAAAAACTCAGGTCGGAACACCCGTCTGATCGCCCCACCTCCTCCTCTGCACAAGAGTCGCCCTTACTGATGCATCCTGGGCTCCCTCGGGCCCCCATCCTAGAGCTGTATGTGAGGTCGAAGTGTCAGGATCTTCTCAAATAAGATCGAGAACAACACTGTACCATAAGCACGGTCATGGTTCACTTGTCACTTACATAGTGACAACTATCATTTCAACGATAACAACATCATCTGGGCCCACCCATAGTAGGTCCGACTCAACACACTCTCCACAAGAATCATCTACCCTCCAGTGATGTGGTGGAGTGCCTAGTTTCCCAGGATCCACAGCACCACTGTGGCCACAACACGAGTCTCTAACCTCTCTAGATCTTTGATGGGTATCCATGTCCCTTTTACATGAAGATCTGGTTGACAATGGTGCTCTACAAACGCCATGATGTTCTTCCCTCACGGTAACACTAGTTGAGTATTCCCTACCATCCCAAGTGGTGGGAGGCCAGTCAGAAAATATATATCCTGGACCGTCAACTCGATCCGGTGCCCCTACACTATAAAAAAATCATGGTTCGAATCCCAATAACTAACAATCCGAGCCAACAAGGGCTCTCCAGCTCTCATCAATGGGTTCTCTACAAATTTCAGAACCCCAAACTTGGCCAATGCACTACGAACAACCTGATCCCCTCAGATCTCTGACCGTAATGTGTCCAAGTCTCTCTCTCTCCATTTGATCCTTAATTCTTCCATATCTGCACAAAACCATCACATTTGTTAGTGTATAGATAGGAAAGACTGTATCTAAACATAAAAACCCATTTCTCAACCAAAAAACAACACAAAAAAACCCCTCTCTATCAGGTCGCACTTTTCAGGCCCAATCCTGGGACAAGTCGCAATTTTCTACCCAAAACCTGCTACCCAGGTCACAGTTTTTGCCCCAAAAAGTGTGACCCAGCCATGAAGAGGAGCAGGGGTCTATTCCTAAGCTCTGGGAACCTAAACTGAAATTTCGATCCACTAAAATGAAAGAGTAGGGTTAGGCCTCTTACTTGCAAATGAAGGATCTCGATTCCAATGGTCGGTTTATCCACTATGATCACCGCAATATTTAGGGCCTTCTCTCCTCTTTACATTCACCACAGCGCCACTTGAAAATGAGTTAATTTGGAGGGAAAATTCCATATTCAAACAGAAACCCTTGATTTTTCTTTCACTTGTTGCGACCAAACCGTATCTCATTTTTACAAACGGTTTGTACCATTGGAAAACCGTATCTCAGTTTGACAAACGGTTTGTACCATTGGAAAACTCTCACCGAACCCTCGAATGGGTATTTTTTAGTTTTTCGTGATTTGATACTTGACCAGGACACATTTTTTCCAAGAAGGGTCACTTTAGTGCTCCTAAAAATTGAATTTCTTCACTTGCAACACTTGTACTTGGGGAACCACTTTGCCTCCACACTTGTCCATACTTGTTTCGATCTTCGTCATGAGTACCCACCTTGTACTCATGTCTTTATGGTCCCCATTGGACCTCTTCTGTGTGGGAACATCATTGAGTCACCCTTGTTTAGAGCATCCGATTTGAGTCATCATCGGATCCATGGAGTCTATCCCGAGTTCCTTTGTGTCCCACTATAGTCCTCCATCCTTCATTGCTTGGTTCCTCTCTTGTGTCACACATTATGGCCTTTAGTCCTATTGTCCCCTATCCCCTTTGATATTGTGTCAGTCGCTGCCAGGTCATCCATGCCCTTTATGCTCTAACAAGGGAAGTCATCCGTCCGCTACTCAGTACCCCCCATTTCATCATCATCCTTGGTATCAGTCTGTCAATCGCTCTACTATTTTCTCGCGTGCCTTAGTTGAGGATCCCTTATTGCCTCACCTATGTAGGACCTCCTTCTGTCGACATCAGATCATTCATTCCAGAAGACATGTCTAGAGGGAGGTGTACTTTGGTTCTAGCTTTCACTCTTGTTCGATGCCTCGGATCAGGCAAAGGGCCTCCTTATTGCCTTTTGACTTGATTGTTTCTCAGCTCCAGCTCCTTATAGCATGATCGAGATCCATATAATTTATGGTTCAGTGATGCAGCAGATGATACCGGTGATTCCCAGGTGTGTGAGAGATGTTTTCAGACCTCATGAGGGGGTGGCCCTTCAGGTAGCCCCCCACATGCCTGGATGACCTTTTCAGTACAACCTTTTATGCATCTCCATAGATTTGATGATGTCAGCCTCAACCGCTTTCAGTGCCTTTTAGTTTGCATGTATTAGTTAGATTTTCAGAGCCTTTTTCTGTTTACAGGGGCACTTTGGTTGTACTTATATCTCATGTACTCATATATTATTGTATAAGTCGTAGCTGTTATCCCAGGCACAATATGTATGTGGGATTCATTATCATGTTTTTACATGGCTCATGTTTATTCCAACATGTACTATATTGTTCAGTCCCTTTTTTATTGGATGCATTATTCTTTGTACTTTGTCTCGGCGGGCATAGGTATACCTCCCCCGCCGCCTATAGCACAGGCACTCACTCATAAAAGAGACTTGTCGCACCTATAAGTCTCACCTCCTCAGGGTATAGTCCTCTAGCGCTTTGGTCTAACTTATGTTTCTCTCTCTCTGACTTCCCCTTCGGTGTCTAGTGATTGAGTTCTTACAACGTACTTCGGTCATACGATTAGCTCCTAGCGCTTGCACGCGGGGGGGAAATCCGTTACTATTAGATGGACCTAAGTACACCATGTAAGACCAATTTTACCCTAACTGAAATTTTTTTCACTATGAAAAATAACTTAGTAAACCACCTTTATTAAGTTATTTATGGTCTAAACAAGAAACCCCATGAGGAAATATTAAATAAATCCACATTTGTTTGATTTTCCTCAAGGAATAATTAGTTAAACAACAATTTAATTAATATTCTTGGTCATATTTAACCCAAAATAGGAAAATTAATTAGAAAAATTATTATTTATCTTATTATTTTCTAGGAATAATTATTTAAACCTTATTTAAATAATATTCCTTGTTAAATTTGACTAAATCACTCATAAATAATTAAATAAATCATTATTTATTTGGTTATTACTCAACCACATCCTTAAAATAATAAATAAATCATTTATTTATTTATTATTTACAAATAAAGGGATTTGACCCAAGTCAAATTCTTTTTCCCTCCAACAAATATAATAAAATATTCCATAAAGGTTGGATCTAGAATTGGTTAATAATATTTTAATTATGCACCAATATCTAGACTAACTCAATATTTTGTTATAAATAGAAGGGTTTTTCCATTCACTCACTACCTTTTGTTGCCTAAAGATGACCCTGGATTTATACTTTTGGTCTAACTTTGATCCACCATCATTGTCATATTTTGCTACCATTTTTTCTTGTGAGCTCCCTTTTGAGTTCCATTTTTGTCTGGGTTTTCTACACCATCAAGAGAGAGGAGTTTTAGATCTGAAGTCCTGAGGACTTACAAGAACCCATCCCATTGAGGGGGAGTGGTAACATCTTTCTATGTTCCCTTCCCAGGTGTCAAAAAATACAAAAAACTTTAAAAAAATCTTGTCTTGTCTATTGGATGCATTGAGCAACTCTTGCTTTTATTTACTGCTTAATGTCTTTAATTTCATAGACCTAGATTTTTGAAGCATTTATCTTGGTCAACTAATTGCAGATCTAAAGATATTGGTAGTCATATTTTTTGTTAGGCCTGTTTGTTATGTGCAGCTAAAGTGAGCCTTTTTCGTACTCTTGCGATTAAGATTCATACTAACATACATGTTCAGGGCTTATGTTCCCTCTACCACCATGGTTGCTTGTTGCTTTCTCTCCTTCCATCAACCTATTGGTTATTGAATGCTTCAGGTATCCTTCTTCCTCTATAGTTCTCTGTCAGAGGAATTATCCTTTCCCTTCCTAAACTTTTAGTTGTTCTTATTCCAAGGAGCTCTTCTTAGACTACTTTTAGGTCCCTATATTACTAGTATAGTCCCTTATTGTTGTTAGTGTAACACCCTAATTGTTATTATTGTACCCTTGTAACCCCCATTTTGTTATTATTGTGCCCTTAAATTATTATTGTTAGGTCGGCTAGGATTACATTATGGCCCCATGGACTCCTATATATAGAAAGGAGGTTTTGTAAATTGTATCATCTAATAATTGTTCATTTATGTAATGTATTGGAGGTTTCCCCCTCGAAGTGGCTTATTTCTAAGGCGTTCATATCTCTTTTCTTCTATTTTTGGAGCTGTTTACACAACATTTGGTATCAGAGCTTGGGATTCTAGGGTTTCGCTGCTCCAAACAGGTCATCGTGGCATTTTCGCTATAAATTTTTTTCTACGAAGTTTCAGAAGCTGAAATTTTTAAGGTGCGAAGCGGAAATCCTGAGGAAGATTGTCTAAAAATTTCAGAGCTTAATTCGCAATATTTTCGGAGATATCATCTTTGGAAGTTAGGTATTTTTTCAAGCTCCTAAACAGGTCATCGTGGAATTTTCGCTATAAATTTTTTTCTACGAAGGTTCAGAATCTGAAATTTATATGGTGCAAAGCTGAAATCCTGGGGAAATTCGTCAAAATATTTCAGAGCTTGGTTCGCAATATTTTTGGAGATAGTAAATAAATGTTTGGAAGGATATCTTCATTGTTTTGTATCTGATAAACAAACACAATGGGTCAAGTGGTTACCTCTGGCTGAATGGTGGTATAACACTTCCTTCAATACTGCAGCAAGAATGACCCCATTTATGGCACTTTATGGATATCATCCACCATCGATTACGTCATCTTTAAGGGAAAATTCGAAGGTTCAAGTAGTCGAATATCACATCGAGCATCAGCAAGAAGTTCTCCAACTCTTAAAGGATAACCTGAATTTGGCACAAAATCGAATGAAACAACAGGCAGATCAACATCGCAGCGAGAGAAGTTTTGATGTAGGAGATTGGGTATTTTTACGGCTACAACCATACAAACAAATGTCCCTCAAGCAAGCTAAGAAGGATAATAAATTATCACCGAAGTACTATGGTCCTTACAAGGTGTTGCAAAATATTGGTACTATGGCATACAAATTGGAGCTTCCTGCTTCTTCGCGAGTGCATCCAGTTTTCCATGTTTCATGCTTAAAGAAGGTTATAGGTGAAAATCTTCCAGTTCAAACAATATTGCGAGAACTTGATGAGGAAGGAAAAATCATATTGGAACCTGAAGCGGTCATGGAAACAAGAACTCGACAACTACGGAATCGATCAATTTCAGAGTATCTCATCAAGTGGAAGAACTTACCCACTGAAGATTCTACATGGGAGGATGAGAATTTTATACAAAAGCACCCAAAGCTACTCAAGCGTTGAGGACAACACTTTTTTGAAGGAGAGGGGCATGTTAGGTCCCTATATTACTAGTATAGTCCCTTATTGTTGTTAGTGTAACCCCATTATTGTTATTATTGTACCCTTGTAACCCCCATTTTGTTATTATTGTACCCTTAAATTATTATTGTTAGGTCGGCTAGGATTACATTGTGGCCCACTAGGATTACATTATGGCCACATGGACTCCTATATATAGAAAGGAGGTTTTGTAAATTGTATCATCTAAGAATTGTTCATTTATGTAATGTATTGGAGGTTTCCCCCTCGAAGTGGCTTATTTCTAAGGCATTCATATCTCTTTTATTCTATTTTTGGAGCTGGTTACACAACATACATGTTCAAGGCTTATGTTCCCTCTACCACCATGGTTGCTTGTTTCTTTCTCTCCTTCCATCAACCTGTTGGTTATTGAATGCTTCAGGTATCCTTCTTCCTCTATAGTTCTCTGTCAGAGGAATTATCCTTTCCCTTCCTAAACTTTTAGATGTTCTTATTCCAAGGAGCTCTTCTTAGACTAATTTTATGGGGACTTATTATGAACTTCTCTCCCCCTGGGATGTTGCTTCTTATCTATTACTGGTTGGATATTTGTGTTGCTTCCTAAAGTAGCTCCCCCTGAGACTATGATGGATTCATTATGTTATTGAAGTAATAGGCTCCCCCTTTCTCTTTTCCTTCAATACTTTATTGGGGTTCTTCATAATGTTTGCACTTCTTTTTTATTCATTGTTTTGTCTGATTTGATTGGATTCCATCATCTATTTAGATTTCTTTAATGTATATGGCAGTGTACAATATTTTTCTTTGTGACCAAGCTTGTGGCATACATAACATCTTATTTTACCAAGGTAGGTTTGAGCTGATGTATAATATTTTGTGCTCCCTTTTGAACATAATTTACATTCAACAATTTTATGTCCAAAATCATTGCTTGCATAACAGTATCCATGGAAATGATTTGTGTACCTGGTGATAGATTGTCTTCTCCTTTTTTTTTCTTGAGGTAGTATTTTCATTGGCTGCATCTTTAGTTGGTTGGACATGATTTTCTTTGTCTTACAGTATGCCACCATATGTCCAGGTTTGTGGCAATCAAAATAAGTGATACTTCTCATAGGAGGAAGGAACCTCCTTTGACATATTCCAAATTCGTTAAATTCATACTTAAGAGTGTATGAGCCTTTAGCAGTTGACTGTTTCTTCCTCTCATTCTCTGTCCTTTCATGTTTCTACTTGTTTCTGTTTGTTTCTTTACAAATCATGTTCTTGTTGGCTTCTACTTCTATAGGTATTTTGAGCTGCTTCATTATCCCTTACAAATTTTACAAAAATTATATTCTTGTTATCTTCTACCTTGGACTTACTTGTTTCTCCTTCAAAGCCTATCCCAACCTTTATGAGAGGATACCTTTGAGAATTTAGAATCTGGTCCAACTATTCAGAGCTTTTCATTTGTGGAATATTCATAATTAGTTCAATTTGAGCCTTCTCTGATTTCATCCTCGAGCTTACCACCTCTTCTTCCAATCTTCCACATTCCATTTTTTTCTCTCTAATTTGTTGCAGCAGAGTGTCTTCTACTTTCCTTGCTTCTTCAAGTTGTGCCTTTAGGCCAACAATTTCTTCCTTATCTTTATATTCTCTCTCATTACATATTTGCACTAGTGTCTTAAGGTTTTTGTTTTCATTCTTAAATATTTCTATTTCAGTCAAGGCTGTGTCAAGTTTGGTTTTTTCCTCAACTTTAATTTCTTCATGGTACTCACATCCATTCACCCTAGCAGGTATCTCATTTGGTTGAAATTTTTCCATTTGAAAGGAATTTTTCTTCTTCTTCTTGTTTATCTTCTCCTTCTTGATAATGCATCCACAAGTGTCTCCTTCATGCACGAGATGAAATCTATTCCAGATTCCTTTTGTAGAAGATAAATCCATTATTGAATCAAGATCCTTGCTATGAATATTGTTATATATCACACATTTTGCCTTGGAATTCCATTTTTGTTCTTGCAAAGATGGAGAGTTTGTGCAGTAACCATAACATACAAGATTCCGCACATCAGGTTAATAATCCATTAAATATGTTTTAACCTTATCTCTCCATTCAGGAAAGCTTTTTGTATTCAACATGGGTACATTTTGATAGTCTATGACTCAACTAGATCACCTTCAATCTATTAGGCTTACACCAAAGGAATCGACTCTGATACCAACTGGTGAACTCTTAGCTAAACTGAGAGGGGGGGGGGGGGGGTGAATCATTTTAGTACATTCATGGACATTTAAAACTCTTTTCAATCAACTCAATTATACCTTTAGTTCATAAGCAACTTAATACACAATGAATCAAAAAACTTAATTTGTGTAGATCAAGTAATTAAGCAAATTAAAACGTCACATCAACACATAACCATCAAGCACATAGATAGAAGATATAAGTGGAAACCCATACAGGAGAAAACCACATCTTATTATTTTTGTGATGCAAAGGAAAGCTCTAACTCCCTCTCACCACTGATTTTTTGTAGGCTCTAACCTACACGAGGCTACTACCTCAAATTCTGCAAGATACAACTTGCAAGGAAGCTCCAACTCCAATCTATTTTCTGCAGGCTACAACCCATCGGAGGCTCCTACCTCAACCAGCTCCAACTGAACATCTATCAAATTACAACTTGAAACGGAAGCACCAAATCCCATATATTTTTCTTCGGGCTACAACCCACAGGAGTCTCCTACATCAACCAGTTGAAAATGGACATCTATTAAGTTACAACTTGAAACAGAAGCACCAATTCCCATGTATTTTTCTATAGGCTACAACCCACATGAGGCTCCTACCTCAACTAGCTACAATTGGACATCTATCAAGCTACAAATTGATATGGAAGCACTAACTCCCTCGCACTATAATAAAATCGTACGTTGATTTACCTGGATATCAACTATGTTTTACTCCTTCTTCATTGTTGTCTTTTCAGCCTTCATATATGCTTCATATCTGCTCCTGATATACATAGCATCTCTATCAGTCTTCTCTTATTCTTTCACTCTCCAACCTTTTGCAGCTTTCTTATATTATTCTACTCTCTTCCATTCTACATCTTTCTAACAATCTTCAACTCTCTTCAATTCTGTTTCACTCTCTCTCTCTCAATCTCTCTCCCTCTATTTTTGTAACCTTATGCACATGGATATTACCTGTTTTATACAGATAAATTCATGACTGTTTGCATTCTCTATGGGAATATGAAGTGAATAGGCATGAATCTTTGCCTTCCACCCATTTGATTCCTTACACTTCAGTTTAGGTTATTACATTAGAAATAATCATTACAACACTCATGGAGTTTTTCTTATGCCTACAGAGACTTGTCATTCCATAGATTTTACGTTATAATATCCTTTTCCTCCTTCGATGTGATTTAACACAGAAAAATTTTTACACACAGATTTGAAATCCTTTGGATTTCTCCTTTGAAAATACATCACATCTGGGCCTCTTTATCACACTTCGCAACTTTATCAATTTACATATTTCACAATACTTCTGATTCTGTGATTTCGCAAATCACAACGAACTCCTTATCGCACGTCACACCTTAAAACATATAACATGTGAATTCTTAACATATAACTATAAGAATTGCTGATTGTGATGTGCGATATGTGAGTGCGTCCCACTCTAGACTTTAAATTCTCTAGACTTTAGCTTTGAAGCTCCATCGCACCCGCTCCTCTTTATTGCACTTTGCAAGTTTTAGCTTATAGCAATAACAAGAATCTCTTACCTTTTGTGATATTCGATGTGCAGTATGTGGGCCAGATCCATGTCATCTCCACGTCATCATGCCACGTCACCCTGCCATGTCACCACCACGTCACCTTGCCACATCATCATAAATTACCTACAATCTCTGGGGTTGGGGCCATGTCATCTACCACATCAGCTTGCCACGTCACTACCACGTCATCTTTTCGTCACCCGCACTTCGCATCACAACTTAAATAACTTATCATGCGAAGTATTAGCATTAAACACAAAAATCACCAATGTGCGATATACCGCTGGGTGTGATTTAAGTTCCATTGTTGATCTCGCCTAGATCTAATGATCCTCACTACTCCTTTATTGATATTCTTCGCATCGCAAATAAAATAGCTTACCATGAGGTGTCTTTAAACATAAACAATAAAAATAACTGAAGTGAGAAATATTGTTGGGTTTGCGATTTAATCTTCGTCATTGATCTATGCCCAAATCCAATGGTCCTCGTTGTATCTTTACTCCGGTTTTTTTACTTTCCTTCTTTTTTTGTGCCCATTCATTTCTTCTTGTTGTTCGTAGAACACTTGACTCATTCACGACTTTTCCCAAGTTCACAACTTACCTCGTTTACCTTTCACGACTTGACCCTGTTATCGTTCACGACTCTGCCTAGCACGTTCACGACTCTGCCTTTGTTTTTTTGTTGTCTTTGCTCATTTTATATCTTAACTTCCTTTACTGCCTTTTCTTATTTTTTTCCTATGCCTTTTTGTTGCCTTTGCTCCTTTGTTCATTTTTTGCCTTAACTGCCTTTTCTCCCATTTCTCCTTTTATTATAAAGTTGCTCCTCTCTGCTCCTTTGCCTTTGTTGATGGTATAATGTTGCTCCTATTCTCTCTTTTATGATTTCTTACTGCATCTTTCTTACTACATTATTTTCTTTATATCCTTCTTTACCTTATTGATGTTGCTTCTCTGCTCCTATGCCTTAATGATAGTTCTAATGTTACTCCTTTTTGCTCCTTTTCCATCAATGACAAAATTTCCAACATAGTGGACCCTCAACTCTGAATCCTTGGTTTAGGGAAACCCTTAGGAAACCCAAACTCCCTCTTCTATTGCTGCAAAAAAAATTAGTTTGAGTGTGAATAGTCCATCATAGAATACATCATTAGCACAATAAATAACATGCAATAGATAGGATTCAATAAGTCATTGATTCAGTGTGTGTGCAAAGATATATTAATTCCCTTTTTTCAAATCAATTAGGTAGTCTAGAAGTTGAATGCAATCTAGTATAGTTTCCCTACTTGTAATTAGAATAATTTCTAGTCTTTTCCATTACAAAAGTAGACATTAAATAGATAAATGAGTGAAATCTAATGTAACTTATTTTATTTCCAACAGAGTAGTGGTTATGATATTATTTCAGTTTTAGGTTGCAGTTAGAAGTGTTACAGACTTCCTCTTTCAGAGTAGCCCTAGTTACTAGCACCTCATGGTAGAACTAAGATGAGGATGGCATGAGTAGAGCTCAATTGTTGTGAATATATCACTGTCACCTCCAAGTTTGTACAAACCCCTGGTTGATAAGTAAATTTTAGTAGCCTCTGGGAGTTGAATTACTCTTGGTGCAATACTAGGGCTCACCACATTTTGGCATTGTTGTCGAGGAGGTGTCTAAGTAGATGTTTGTTTTTTTTTTAGCATTATTTTTCATCTTTCTGTTTTACATTTAGTTCTAAAATATTGAAACAGAAAACACAAACAGTTTGACTTTCATGCCTCATAGGATTAAGGACAACCAAAGAATTTTTTACAAAAAAAAATCACATCGCCACACAGTCACCCTTCATTCTTCTTCAAAAATTGTGAGGTAGAAAACCCTCTAGGTGAGCAACTTGAAAACTTTGAAGAAATTATTAGGGAAGAAGAGGAACTTGCTTCACTAGAGGAACCTGCTTCACCTATTCAAGCTATGGCTAAAAACATGACCCAAGGATTCTTTACCATTAGAGAAACCAATGGAGAGACTAGAATGAAGAACATCATCCCTTCAGCCCTTCCACACTTCTATGGAATAACTTTCGAGGACCCTGAAACTTTCATGTTTGAGTTTTTTGTTGTCTGTAGGACTTATGAATATGCCTCAGATGAACAAAATTTGAAGTTTTTCCCATCTACCCTCAAAGATGCAGCCTTGCGCTGGTTCATGGGTCTACTTGGGAACATCATCACTACCTTGACTCAAATGTAAGAATCCTTTAACATAAAATATAAAGACTATTGCAAGTCCAAATAAACCAACGAGGAAATATTTAATATGAACCTAGGGCCTGATGAATCTTTAGAGGATTATGAAGAGTGACTCCAATTGAATTACAAAAGATCTAACTGCACCCTTTATCCTGGATGAATCAAATTAGTTCTTCTCTGAGGGATCGGGAAGGAGTTGATAGAAACCATTAATATGTTGTTTGGAGGAGATATATATCAGCTACCTTATGAGGAAATCAATACTGTATTTAGAAGACACTCTAGGGAAGCCAGGAAAAAGGGTAGAGCTAGTCAAAGCATGACCATTACCCCTTCCTCTTCAACCTCCATCAATTATGATATTGGAAACATGTTGGAGGATTTTAAAAGTGAGATGTTGCACACATTTTATTTGAAAATGGATGCAATTCAGATCAATATAAAACAAGAGGAAGTAGAGAGGGCCTTAGCTATCCTTTTCCCTAGATGCACTAGAAAACACCCTCAGAATGAATGTCCATTGAATGTAATAGAGGTTTGTTCAGTCTGTGAAGAGAATCATGCAACAGATAAATTTCCTTCCTTACCTACCCTAAAAGTTGTATATCAAGGTGGGGAAGGAGGTATTGAGCAACTCTTATTCATAAATCAAAGGAGGCCTCAAGGGCCTCTACCATACCAACAGGGCATGCAAGGTGCACCTTACTCTTAGTATCATGCAAACGAGAATTCATCCATGCATCCTTGGTATTCTTACATTCCTCTATCATGTCCTATACCTCCCTCTTGGACTTATGCCCCTCTATATCATCATCAGCCTGTAAAGAAACATTTTCAGCAGTATGTTCCTCAACCACCTCAGTAAATCAACCCATCACAAGGGTGGAGGCCCAAACTCAACCAACTTCCTGATTTATTGCCTCCACCCCAACCTCAATCTCAACTCACTCATCCTTCTCCCCCTAATTTTCCTTAGATGCCTCCCCAACCCAATCTGAACCCAAACAAAAAGCATGCACAACATATATATAGTGGAGAAAAATCCTATCCAGCCTATGTTATGGAGATACATGAAATCAACCTTAGGTCTGGAAGAGTGCTCCCAAAAAATCATCCTCCATCTCCAACTACATAGGTTTAAGATAAAAAGGAAGAAATCACCCCTCAGACCAATCAACCTCCTTTTCCTGAGTGATTGATCCACCCTATTCAGCACACCCAAGGAGACTGAAATTATAGGAGAACTAAATAATTTGTGTGTAAAGTGTTACGTGTAATTTTGTCACCATGACATTTGACCATCAATATGGATCTATAACCATCCATACTCATGCTTCCTTAGAATTCAAAACACTTATATTCCTTAAACAAGTCTTGGGAATGGGGATAAATATATTAAAAACTCTTAAAAGTTTTTTATGCACTTTTTGTGGTCACTTCTTGTGCATGCACTAATATTCCCAACCTTACTTGCAAACATCTACACTTTGTTTTCCCATAAAACCTGTGCACCCCATTTAAAATAAATTAAAAGAGAAAATTAACTTCTAGAAGCATATTTGGGTGTATATTCTTCCAACTAAAAGCCTCTTGAGTCATGCCAGTTCGAGCTATATCCCTCCAATCAAGGAAATTATCGCCTTGGATGAAGGAACCCTAATCCATGTATTAGAGGATCTCATCCCTCTATTGGTGGATCTTAAACCTCCTTAATTTATTCTATAAATTGAGCTGAAACTTCAAGGTTAAGGGTACTTGGTACTTTGTAGATTGTACATTGTACATATGGTACATAGGGATTCATAAGAGTTCACTGAAGATAAACCTATGCTGCTCATTCTAGATAGGAAAGCTTGTCAAACCAAGGAGAATGATTGTGAAGGAATACAGGAGAAATTTGTATGCCATCAAAGCTCGTGATGTAATATTTCTCTTTATATTCTTGATAATAAATATGGATACTTTTTCTCATTGTGTTGTTTTTAGATTCGTTAAAATGGTGACATTCTTAATATACTTGATCATTAAGCTAAACTGATGTTTGGATTATTATATACTACAGGTGCTTTTGATTCTTTGCATTTTTGTGACTACAGATTCTTCTCATCATTGAAGGACTTATTTGGGACAAAAGGCAAGGTCTACATCAAACATCTTGTTGAAAGGTACGAGCATTACCTTCTCTTTTCTAAGTTTTGATAATTTGAATTCTAATAGTTTAGGGAAAGGGATATTCAGATGGTTGTTTGTTTCTATTTATCCGTTGGGATACTAGGGAGATCACACTTGTTCGCAAGAGGGATTTATCCAGAAAACAAGTTGGCAACTCCACTGGGGAACAATCTTAGTTTTCTCTTGATTCTTTTGGTTTAGCTCTCCGATCTTTCTAGTTTGACTATGTCTGAGTGTTGTTGGGTGTATGAATTTTTAGATCCTATGAATTAGAATGCCTTATGATTACTTCTTTAAAATTTTCTCTACCTTGCATGATTTTCTATGATAAACAAAGTGCAAACATGTGAAAGTTTTCAGTTTAATATGGTGCGCATGTGCACTGGTTTTCACTAAAAACTCGTACACCCCCTGAGAATTTAAAAAAATTAATTTTTCTCTCTCTTAGAGTCTGATGACAAATTTCTAGAGGTTCAACCAGACTTATACCAACTCTCAGAGACTCTTTGTTAACTCTTCCTAATTACCTTAGTCTTTTTGATAGATCTCCTTTCTGCAATTTCGCATAGGGTGTTCCTGGTGTGATGAATAGTTATGTTATCATTCTATAATTTTAATATTGGAAAGAATAATTATATAGGACAACATCAAAACCACTTTGGAGCCTAGGATCTAGCCCTCCTAGACTCAGAGAGGGATCTCTCAGTTATATTTAGCTTTGTTTTATGAATCTGATACTAGGCTAGTTATAATTATTGTGGGGATTTCTTTTGATTGATTGTTTGGTTGGATTAGTAGATCATTTTAAATTAATTCCATTGGGTTATGGAGTCATAAAAGGCTGCGTTGTTGCATAAAATTTTCAAGAGCATTCAAAAGGAAATCTAACTACACTTACTGGATCTTAAAACATAATGAGGTATGAGATGAAAGAAAAAGTGAATTCAGTAATGGTTAAAAAGAAATTAATAATTTCTTAACCAGACTTCGAAAGAAAACATTTATATTGTAAATACAGCAAAAAATAAGGTGCTCTAACAGAAAATATTAATCTTCATATTTCTACTTTACAATCAAATTTAAATTATGCACTTATAGGAAAAACAATGGAAAACATTAACATGGAAAACAAATAACATCACTCGATAAACATAGCTCAAGTATCTTGCAAAAGGTCGTTTATTATTGATTCTACAGCTTCAAGAAAAATACAGTGCTCCAATAGAAAAGTCTTAAAATCCAGGGTCCAACCCCTGATACTTAGAATGTATGAAGTATCTAACTGAATTCTACAACAATTTTCGTATATACATAGGAAATCTGTTATTAGTTACAAAATAAGCACAATTTGACTAGTGTGACCACGAAGTGGACATGCTGAACTTAATTTGAAATTTGGCCCTATTTTTCAGAAGGTCGTTGTTGCATGATTAGATCTGGTGATGTGATGGCTAATTTGGCTAATTTGGTATTATGTTGATCTAGCTGATATGCTGGCCTTAGATTCTTTTCAGTCATCCTAGAATTCACACAGCTTGTCCCACCTGTCTTCATTAGGAATCAATATTTTTTTGGCTTTTCAATAAATTTCATCCACCTCCGTGTACCGAGTAAATGTGGGTTTTACCACAAAAATGTGTTTAATCTCGTGCTGAATGAAGATATCATTGCTTATAATATCTACAAAATATTTTCCTTTCATGGTATTTTTGAAGTTTCAATGCTTGGTTGTAGCTTTTGAAATTTCCCTAAGAATATTCATAGAATCATCTCTGGCCATTAGTCTATCATTTATTACAAACAGAGAAGGAAAACCCCTTTCGTCTAATGGCTCGATTCTATTGAAGAATCTACTTACTTCCAATTTCTAATCCATTACACTTCCCTTCAAGTTGATGTACCAAATTCCTTAGTGTAAGGAATTTCTTCACCTCTAGAATTGTTTAAGTTATATCCTTCACTCCTAGCTCTTCCAGCTCATATTTGTTTTTTTCATTTAAAAACTTGATGATCTTATTAGCTGTATCAGGCATGTCTCTTAGATCTTTAGTGATATTTGAAATGGCTTTGTTAGCTTTTTCGATCAAATCCTTCTGCTCAAAAATGATCTGGATGGATGGCCAGATCTCATTCATAGATTCAGTGATGCTGGTCCATATGATCTCCTTAACTCTACTGACCATGCTTCCAATAGAATATTATTGAATATAATTTTGTAATCCCTCCATCAAACTTTGATTTCTCTGTATTTCTGTCACTTGGGTTGTCTCACTTCTTGTTATTTGATCTTGCAAAACTTTTATCTGAGCCTGTAGTCTTTTAATCTCCTTTGTTTACAAAGAAATACTCTCCATTGATTTAGCAAGTTGGTATGTTTCCTCTCTTGTGGTATATTTTTAAGCTCTTGGTGTTGGAATGGTTGTAAGGATACAAAAACTAAAGGAAAAGTATCTATTTGTGTAGCTTTCTCTTTTTCTTTAACCATATTTTCCATTTCTACCTCCATTTTTTTAGTTGTTCAATCTGCTCCATGATGAGATTTATCATATCAAGATTTTGTGTCTCTGTCTCTTCTATTTCCTTAGTAAAAGGATCCTCTGTAGCTGACATCTTCAATTGTTTTTTCAAGGCTACTATATCTACATTCTTATTTTTAATAATATCCTCCATAGCTTGCAAGTTTGATGGATCATATCCAATTTTCATGACCAAGTCTTCCAAGGATTTTATCCTTGTATCCTTAGACATTAAGGAGATCCTCTCCATCTTGAGTTGAGATTTCACATTTACCAAGGAGACCTATAACTTAGATAAACTCATAGCAGTATTGGTTAAGGTGGAAGATATCATTTCACCTGTTTTTTTATGAATTTCCATATGATCGATGGGGTGGATGTCCTTGATGTTGAATTCAAAGGAACTTTTCTTGTAATCTTTCATCTTGGGTTTTTTAATCTGTGCTTCTAGAAATGCCATGTGAATCTTCCCCTTCTCTGCATCAAATGCAGATAACAATCTGCTTTGTGAACTGGAGGTATGCTTCCAAAATTGGGTGTAAGTGTTGTTTGTCAAGATCTCATTTCTGAGTTTGAACTCCCTCAAAGTATCAAATACAGTCTTTTCTTTATCTCTTGTAGAATTACTAGAAGTGGATGTTTGGAGAGCCTATTGTTGATTCAGGATAGTAGTTTAAGTATTTGGAGGAGTGATAGGATGTTTTCCTCCCACTAAATATGATCCCGGAGTATCCAGGATGTTGATAATAGTTTCCTGCTCTGCTTCTTTTTCTTGGTCAACATCCATGTGTATTTTGGCTCTTTTTCGGTACTTCATCTTAAATTATTTTTTATAAGTATCAGTCAATAAAGGTGACTGGTCTTCTCTTTTCCTTTTCCCGGTAGTTTATTTTTTATATTATTTACTATGTTTCTGTTGTGGTATAGGTGTTTGCAAACCTAAAGTAGAAATGGCTTGCTCCCTGCCTCCTACAAAGTATTTTCTGTCCACTCTGTCTATTTTTTGAACTAATCTATGTCTGGTCTTTGAACAAACTAGAGGCGAAATTTTCCTTCAACCACCTCTAGGATAAGTCACAGGAAGTGGTTAACTAGTTGAACCACATATCTCCCTCTTTAGGTAGTGGTTTCCTCCTCTTATGGGACACTCCTAAAATATAGGTCTCCCTTCCATGATTATAGTGATCCTAACCTCTCCCTCTCCCCCTATATAAATGAGCTTTCCCCCATCATGAAAGCTAGCTGAATAAAGAGGATTATGCAGCTGAAATGCTAAACATGGAGAACTAAGCCATAGTTGAATAACTAAGAAGGTAGATCAAGAAGGAATTCCATCGAGAGGTCACTTATCCCATTTGAATTCCCCAAGGATCTTTGAGACTTTCTTTGCCTGAGCCCCACTGGAGGAGACCACAACGTCAAAGCATGGTTTTATCTCTTCTTTCTACCTTAATATAAGTGACTATTGTCTGGTTCCTGTCTTGTGTTTTATCTATATTAAATGCAATATGCTATTCTTCTCTAACTGATTAGTATATTTTGAATGGAATTAGTATATGGTATGTGGTTGTCGTTTTCTGATATTTTTGTAGGTATCCAAGCACGATAGGCAGAAGGGTTGTGACTTGTCTTCGATCAGGGGCAAGCGACTCTCATCATCACTACAGGCGTCGAAGATAACTTTGGACCACAAGTAGGCCATATTATCACATCCTATTTCATTCAAGTATCTAGGAACCTACACTCTAGCATGATTCCTTGTTTCTAGACCCACCCTAGGGCTAGTGGGATTTCCTCTGTCCGCAGAGGGGATTTACCTGAGTAACATATAGTCAAAAATCCTATAATTTCCTCATAAATCCATTGAACAGAGTAATATCCTAGGAGGTATGCAAGGACTATGGAAATTTTCTTGGTTCTCTCAGGGAATAAAGATGAGGGATATGGGGGATTTTATTAGGTAGAGGGGTTTTCTTAGTTAGGAATAGCTCAAGGGTTGAGGTTCTTTTATCCAAATCTAGCTTTTGACACAGGTCTATGAGGGCTTCAAGGGAAAATTGAGTGGGATTTTCTACAGTAGGTGCTTTCATCATCTGATTAATAGATTGGGAAGTATCAATGAACAAAACCTCACCAGTGGGGGAAATTACAGCTCTCTAGTTTGGGATGTAACAAGCACAACATATCCTAATGAGCTCAGGGGCATGTTGGAAATGTTATCATTGATGGAAAAAGAGATGGAAAAGGAGACATCATAGATGCAAAGAGATAGCAAAAGAAGACTGTTGAAAGGAAAAGAGAGCAAAAGAGGTAGAGTAGCAGCAGAGAGGCAGCAGAGATCTGAAGAGGATGTAGAGGGTTGAGTAGTTGCAAAGCAGGGCCATTTGAAGTAGCCCAGGATGCAGAATATGTAGAGAATACAGAGAAAATGTAGAGTGAGTCGAGCAGCAGAGTAAGGTTGCAGAGAGTACAGTGAAACAGAGACAGGAGATACAGAGGCAGAGACAGAGAATGCAGAGCAGAGCCATTAACAAATCCATTGTGAAATGAAAACAGAGGATGTCGAACCATGCATAATGAGCAGAACTGAAAGGCAGAAGGAATAAATTGATAAATATACACTTTAGTTATAATGCAGGGTTAATACACAAAATGCGCATGTAAACGAAATATGGAGGAAAAATAAACTTTGAAGCAGAATCATTTGAACTGGAACCCTGAGTCAAGAGTGGAACCTTGAATAAATAGTAAAACCAGAGGTGAAAATACCAGCAGTATCACGTGCGTTTGGGAGTGGTAGGTGGATTTCATTTTTTGAACGCGATCTATGTTGCTGATGGACACATGTCTTTGGGTGGTATTTGAATACCACTTACATCGTGCAATTTTTGTGTGTTAACCCTCAGCCCAAAGAAAAAAGCGATATTGCGCATCATCCGTCGGATGGGGGTCCAAAGTTCAGTTGGAGCGCAAGAGTAGATTGACCGTCCGATCAGAAGAGAAGTTACGGGGAAGAGAACCGAGGCTGTGGGACCTACATTCATTGCTGTAGGGCCAAGTATTATGTGAATTTCAGTGTATTATGTGTATTATAAAAGTTAATAAACAGGCGGAAGGTAAGTAACAAAGCATTGTGGGCCCGAAGGTTATTTTAATTCCAAGTCGTGATATAAAGTCTGAAAGGTCTTTCATACTCTTCGAGGTTGATATAAATTGTATTGGGAATGAAAATGGATACTGTGGGCCCAAGTATAGTTACATGGAGTTTTTGAGTTTAATATATGGTCTAAAGGTAAGCTACATACCCGTGAAGTACCACATGTAGACATGGTTTCATAACCAAGTCGAACATTATTTTAATATAATGGTATTGATCTTATAAGGCGTTGGATATTGATCGAAAGGCTTTGAAATATGTTGTGGGCCAGACTTTTATGTGTAACAAGCTATATGGTTATCTGGGGTTTAATAAAGTGCAGCGGGCAGCATAATATTTAGGCGTGAAGTAAAGTCTTGACATGCGTTGAACGAGATATGTGGGCCCAAGAGAAAGATAGGAAATTGTATGTAATGCGATGGTTGTTTGATATCCAAATGTTAATATGTTACATGGCTAAGTCTATGCTGTGAGCGGAAGCGTTAAATAAAATATGGAGCCTGAAAGGTTATATAACTATATATATTAGTGTTGGGTTTAAGTCTGAGTTAAAGACTTAATATAATGTTGACGAAGGATATTATATGTGTAGTGTGGGACCCCATGTAAAACGGAAGAGTTCAATACATGTTTATTCCGAGAATCTTAACACAAGATGAAGGATATGTAAAAGCTGAAGCAGAAAAATATATATATGTAGCGCTTTATATACAAGGGACAAAGGTTACAATATAAAGCATATGTATTATATTCTTGTGCGTGATATTAAAATAACAAAAGGTTCTATTGTTCGGGTTTAAAACAAACGAAGTATTATAAGGTGGGACCCTCACGAATCGCATTAGAGAAAATTATGGCAGCGGAACTTGTTAATAAAGGTTGTGATTGCGATTGCGATTAAGAAGCGGACTTGATTCATTATAAATGGTGATTCTCATGTATTTGAGTTCCGGATTAAAGTGCATCACAGTGAACCATCACATTGAAGGTGAAAGAGTGATGAAAAAATTGAAAGTTTCGATTGTGATTGATCGATCGGATGATAGCCATCAGATTTGCTGAAGGATGGATGGCGGATATGGGTTGTTTGATTACATGTGGGGCCTAATTGCATCAGATAATTCCAATCGGATCGGCGCAGTGAAGTGCAAGTGAACAGTGAACCATCGCATTGGAGTAAAGCAAAACATCAAAACATACCATTGAAAGTTATGATTGCGATCAATCACATCGGAACCATCACAAGAGGTGTAATTGCATCAAAGCATAAGAAAAGATTGATTAGTGGGACCAAAAGGCTTTTTATATATTAAAAAGTGTCTATTATGATTATATCGCCTAGAGGAATTTGTGTTATATAGAAAGGGTAGTTTATACATTAAAAATGCCTTTATTATTACGCCAAGAGTTTATTTGTGTTATATAAAAAGTACAGTTAAATATATGCATGAGTTACACAATAGTAGTGAACAGAAAATCATACAGAGAAGAAAAATACAGAGACAGCTACAGAAAAGACAACTCACAGTGATCCAAAAGGCTAAATGGGTTGAGTTGGAATTCACAGTGTAACTAAATGTAAATATTTTTAATTGGTTTATATTGTTTGTGATGCACTGGCAAGTCTCCATAGCAAACAAAACTCCACTGTAAAACTGAAAGTTGTACAAATTGATGTAGTTTTCTGAATGAGATGGATAAAGAAGTGAGGAGGCAGAAGGCGAAGAGTCAAGGCTATTCACTTTGAATTCCATGTGGAATATGAACAGTTATGAGACAAACTGTATAAGAGATATCACATTCATATTTATACAGAGGTTAGAGAATGCAGAGTATGAAGAATTGAGGTAGAGAAGATAAGAAGAAGGAGGATCAGAAAGAGATGATATAAGACAGATTTAAAGACTGGAGGACAACACAAAAGAAGGTACAAAATAGATCTGATATCCAAGGTAAATCAAAAAATGTTTTCTTTTGATAGAATGAGGAAGTTGGAGCTTCCCTATAAAGTTGAAGCTTGATATATGTCATTTGTAGTTGACTGAGGTTGGAGCCTCCTATAGGTTGGTGCCTGCAGAAAATCAGTGGTGAGAGGGAGTTGGAGCTTGCCTTTGCATCACAACAATAATAATATGTGGTTTTATCCCTTTATGGGTTTCCACTTATATCTGCTGTCTCTGTGTGGGTTTCCTATGTGTTGATATGTTCTATCCAATCTTCTTAATAATTTTTTCTCTCATAATAATTTTGGTGTCACATTATCTTAATACTTGTTGCTACATATTAAGACTGTTCACATATAAAGTTGATTATAAAATTAAGTTGTAAATAAGCTTGATGAAAAGTTTTAAAAGCTCATGAATGTGTTAAACTGATTCACCCCCCCCCCCTCCTCTCAGTTTAACTAAGGATTCAAAAATTGGTATCAGAACAGGTTCCTTTTGTACCAGTTTAACAACTGAAAGGAGATCCTAGGTCCCCAGGATGGCTAGTCAAGAAGGAAGCTCAACCAATAAAGCCCCTTTTTTCACCGGTGCTAATTATGCCTTCTGGTAAATTAGAATGAGAGCATACATAATGTCTCTAGGAATAGAAGTTTGGGCTTCTGTGGAATTTGGATATGCCCCAAAGGCAACTGACTCAGAGAAAGAAGCTAAGCAAGATTTTGTAGCTAATGCAAAGGCCATGAATGCAATCTTAAATGGACTGTGTGAGGTAGAATTTATCAAATTAATGCACATCAAGACTTCCAAAGAGATGTGGGATACTCTAGAGAACATCCATGAGGGAAACAAGAAGGTGAAGACTGCCAAACTTCAAGTCTATAGAGCCCAATTTGAAAATTTAAAAATGAATGATGATGAAGACATTGCTAGCTTCTTTTTAAGGGTTGCAGAAATAGTGAATAACATGAAATCTCTAGGGGAAACCATAAAAGAAGCTGTAATTTTTCAAAATATTCTGAGATCTCTTCCACCCAGCTTTAACCCCAAGGTTTCTGCCATAGAAGAAACAGCTAATTGGGAAACCTTGACCATGAACCAGTTACTTGGAAATCTAACAGCCTATGAGATGAGACTGCCATAGAGGAAGCCAAGTGTGAGGGTGGCAGCCTTTAAGACAAAGAAGAAGAAAGAAGAAAAGGAAGATATATGCTCTTGCTCTAATGAAGAAGAGGCCAAATTTGTCAAGAAACTGGATAGAGGCTCAGGTAAATATAAAGTTAAACTTCCATTTAAATGCTTTAACTGTGGAAGAGTTGGACACTATGCTGCTAAGTGTCCTCATAAGGAAACAAGGAATCAGGCTCAAGAATCAGAGAAAACTATATCAAAGAACTGGCAGAAAGGAAAGAAATTCAATAGAAAATATTTCTATGCTCAACAAGACAATAGTGCATCTAAAGACTCAGATGAACCCTCAAGTGAAGAAGGAACCTTTGAATTTATGTTTATGGCCATAGAATAACTTGAAGTACTCCTTCTAGAAGATGAAGAAGAAGGTGAAGTTGATCTTGAGGGGGAGCTAAGAAGTGCCCTGGAGGAGATTGACAGACTCAAACTGAAGTGCAGAAAATAGAAAGACATTCTCCTCAAGTATGTAAGAGAAGAAAAAAATTCAGAAGTTCTCATTCAGCTAAAAGTTGAGCTTGAAGAATCCAAGAAGGTAGAAGACATGTTACTTAAGAAAATTAAGTATAAAATTCAGGAACAAGAGAAATTGGAAGAAGAAGTAGTATGCCTGAGGAAGAAATTAGAAAATTCCCAAAGGAAAGTGTCAATAAATTCTTCTCAAATGACAATCTCTGGTAAGTTGAATGAAATTCTGGATTCTCGAAGATCTCCTCTGATAAAAACTGGGATAGGCTATGAAGGAGAATCAAGTAAAGGCAAATAAAAGGAAAACAAACATATTATTTTTGTAAAAGAAAATAAGGATGATGAAGCAGCTCAGATAATTCCTATAGAAGAAGAAACATGCAATGAAGGAGATAGAAACCAGAAGGAACCTCTAATAACAAATAATGAAACAAATACTCAGCCAACAGAAAAAGGCTCATATACCCTTGAGTATGTCAAATTTGGAAGCCATCAAAGGAGATTCTTCCCTCCTATGAAAAATGCCACCTGTTATGCCTGCCACAAGCTGGGACATATTGCTTCATACTATCATACAAGGAGGATTAATTCAAACCAACAAAGGATGCAAACAGTGAAGATATTATCTCAAGCAAACAAATGGAGAAGACAACCTTTCATCAGATATGCAAATTTTTTCTATGGATACTATTTTTACTTTAAGTAATTTGGCCATAAAATCATAGAATGCAGAAAATATGGGCAAAGACTGATGTTCAAAACCTCAAGGAGGTTTATGAATCATGGAGAATTTACTCATACTCATAATTCTACTAAAAATATGATTAAATGTTGTGTATGCAATAAAATTGGACATATGCCTTCCAAATGTCCTCTCAGAGAATGTGGGTCATCATCTCAGAAAATGTACCAAACAAAGGGATGCATGCAATGGAAAAAGAAGGTGAATAAATGTGACCTGGCTCTAATAGTGTAAGACCTGAAAAGCTAATGGTATTTGGACAGTGGTTGCTCAACGCATATGACTAGAGATAGAAGCAAGTTTATAACCTTTGATGAAAAGAAATTTGGAAATGTTACTTTTGGAAATGACAAAGCAGTAAAAATCAAAGGAAGAGGCTCATTCAATCTAGATAATGGTAGAGGAAAGGCCTAAGATGTACTATTTGTGGATGGGCTGAAAGAAAATTTGTTGAGTGTCAATGAAATGTGTGATAAAGGATGTGAAGTTCTTTTTAGAACACAATACTGTGAAGTCAAATCAAGCACCACAGGAAATACTTTGATCAAAGGTGTCTGAACAGAGAGTAATGTCTACATAGTGAAAGAAGAGAATGAAGCATGCCATATTAGCAAACTTGTTGAGTCATCGTTATGGCATAGGAGATTGGGACATCTTAACTTCAACCATATCATCAGACTAAGCAAGAAGAAAGCAGTCAGAGATATGCCAGCAATAAAAAGGCTTTCAAATACCATATGCAAATCTTGCCAATTGGGCAAATAGACCTGGACATCCTTTAAGACCAAAGATGAGCTATCAACAAGTAGGCCACTTCAGCTTGTACACATGGACCTGTGTGGACCTTCAAGAACTAAAACACCAAGTGGAGAATCCTACTTCATGCTGATAATATATGATTTCTCAAGAATGACATGGGTTGCATTTCTCAAATATAAATTGGAAGCACTTGAGAAATTCAAGATATTCAAGGCATTGGCAGAAAATCAAACAGAATGCAAGCGAAAGTGCATCAGATCAGACAGAGGAGGTGAATTCACAGACTATGACTTTGCAGACCTATGCAATGAACATGGGATAAAACAACAGTTTACTATTGCAGGGACACCTCAACAGAATGGAGTGGCAAAGAGACAAAACAGGTCTGTACAACAAATTTCCAGAGCCATGATGCAAGAAAGTAACATTCTCCAAACCTTCTAGGAAAAAGCAGTACACAAAGCTTTGCATATTCTTAACAAAGCTCATTTAAGACCAAACAGTGACAAGACTCCTTATGAACTATGGCATGGTAAACCAACATCAGTCAAGCACTTTAGAGTCTTTGGAAGCAAGTGTTACATAAAGAATAATGATGAAAATCTGGGTAATTTTGATGCAAGAGCAGATGAAGGAATATTTTTAGGATATGCATCCAAGAGTAAAGGTTACAGGTGCTACAACAAGACTCTTCAGAAAATTGTAGAAAGCATTGATGTAAGATTTGATGAAGAACTACCAAACAAGACAAGAAGTACAGACTACAACAATCCTCTAGAAGATCATGAAGAAGAGAACCAAGATTATGATGAAATAAGAAAGACAACAGAAGATTCTAATCTAAACTCGAAAGCCCCCTCAAGATACACTCAAAATAACCATCCAGAAGATCAAATCATTGGGGACAAGAGTGTAGGAGTCCAGACAAGAAGATAGCTAACTGAAAAAACAGAAGAGGTATACCTAGCTATGTTATCACAAATAGAGCCAAATAAGTTTGAAGAAGCCAGAAAGGACAAGTATTTGGTGAATGCTATGAATGAAGTATTGGACCAAATTGAGAAGAAGAATACCTGGGAATTAGTTCCAAGACCCACTGAAAAAAATATCATAGGCTCAAAATGGGTATTCAAGAATAAAACGAATGAACAAGGACAGGTAATCAGGAATAAAGCCAGACTTGTATGCAAAGGATATTCACAAATTGAAGGTCTTGATTACGATGAAACATTTTCCCCTGTAGCCAGAATGGAAGCTATCAAAATTTTTCTGCCCTTTGCGTGCTACCATGACTTCAAGGTATATCAAATGGATGTTAAATCTGCCTTCCTGAATGGAGATCTAGAAGAATAAGTCTACATGGAACAACCTGAAGGATTCTCATTAACAGATAAAGAAGACTATGTGTGCAGACTAAATAAGGCTCTATATGGGCTGAAACAAGCTCCTCGTGCTTGGTATTCAAGGTTGGATAAGTATTTTCAAAAACAAGGCTTTAAGAGAGGAGGAGTAGACAAAAATATATACATTAAAGCCCATGAAAATTAACTCCTGATTGTTGTAGTATATGTTGATGACATCATGTTTGAAAGCAACAAAGACGAGTTAGAAAAAGGATTTGTTGAAGAAATGAAATCAGAGTTTGAGATGTCTATGATTGGAGAGCTCACCTTATACTTAGGACTTCAAATTCAGCAAAAGAACACGGGTACATTCATCTCACAAGAAAAATACTTAAAAGAGATGTTGAAAAAGTTCAAAATGGAAGACTGCAAACCTATGTCAACTCCCATGATCACTAGATGCAAGCTATGTGTTGATGATGGATCTGCTGATATAGATCAAACACTTTACAGATCCATGATAGGAAGTCTGCTATACCTAACAACATCTAGACCAAACATTATGTTGGCAGTAGGACTTGTGGCTAGATATCAAGCAGCACCAAAACAAAATCACCTTCTAGCAGTCAAAAGAATATTCAGATATCTACAAGGAACTGCACAGTATGGGCTATGGTATCCAAAAGGCAAGAGCTTCACTTTGATAGCATATACAGATGCAAATTGGGCCAGCTGTGTGGATGACAGGAAAATCACAAGTGGAGGTGCATTCTATTTGGGAAAAATTCTGGTAGCATGGCTAAGCAAGAAACAAAAATCTATATCTATATCTACAGCAGAAGCAGAATACATAGCAACAGCAGCATGTTGCACACAAGTCATGTGGATGAAACAAACCCTCCAAGACATGAAGGTAAGCATTGATGAACCTATCTCTATCAAATGTGATAATACAAGTGCAATAAGTATATCAAAAAATCTTGTACTTCATTCAAAAAATAAACACATCCCAATAAAGTACCATTTCCTCAGAGAACAAGTAGCACAAAAGGTAGTGAATTTGGAATATGTGCCAACAAAAGAACAAACAACAGATATATTCACAAAACTTCTTGCTAGAGAACCATTCGAATATCTGAGAGACAAACTAGGAGTAGTATCTGCATATGCTACACTCTGAGATGAAGAAAAATCATCATTCCAGGGGGACAATAGTAAAGAAGACACCATTCCAGGGGGAGATCAGTCAACAAAAAGAGTCACAAAAGAGCCAAAGCAACCAAGAAGGGCATGAAACAGGTCCTCAAGATCAGAGTAACATGGACGAGATTTAAAATCACATTGGAAAATGGGCAACCCTTTGCCATTGATGTCAAAGGGGGAGGAAATGCAAGCACTAGAAGAAAGGGTCCTAAAAGGAAAGCAGAGGAAGCGTATTGCCATCAATGCCAAAGGGGGAGACTGTTGGAAATGTTGTCATTGATGGAAAAAGAGATGGCAGAGGAGACAACATAGTTGCAGAGAGATAGAAAAAGAAGACTGTTGAAAGGCAAAGAGAGCAAAAGAGGTAGAGTAGCAACAGAGAGGCAGCAGAGATCTGAAGAGGATGTAGAGGGTCGAGCAGCTACAAAGCAGGGCCATTTGAAGCAGCCCAGGCTGTAGAATATGCAGAGAATATAGAGAAATTGTAGAGTGAGTCAAGCAGCAGAGTAAGGTTGCAGAGAGTACAGTGAAATAGAGACAGGAGATACAGAGGCAGTGACAGATAATACAGAGGCAGAGCCATTAACAAATCCATTGTGAAATGAAAACAGAGGATGTGGAACCATGTAGAACTAGCGGAACCAAAAGGCAGAAGGAATAAATTGATAAATATACACTTTAGTTAGAATGCAGGGTTAATACATAAACTGTGCATGTAAACGAAATATGGAGGACAAATAAACTTTGAAGCGGAATCATTTGAGCTGGAACCCTGAGTCAAGAGCGGAACCTTGAATAAATAGTAAAACCAGAGGTGAAAATACCAGCACTATCGCATGTGTTTGGGAGTGGTAAGTGGATTTCACTTTTTGAATGTGATTTATGTCGCTGATTGACATGTGTCTTTGGGTGGTATTTGAATACCACTTACATCGCACAATTTTTGTGTGTTAACCCTCGGCCCAAAGAAAAATGCGATATTGCACGTCATCCGTTAGATGGGGGTCCAAAGTTCATTTTGAGTGCGAGAGTAGATTGACCGTCCGATCAGAAGAGAAGTTGCAGGGAAGAGAACCGAGGCTATGGGACCTACATTCATTGCTGCGGGGCCAAGTATTATGTGAAGTTCAGTGTATTCTGTGTATTATAAAATTTAATAAATAGGCGGAAGGTAAGTAACAAAGCATTGTGGGCCTGAAGGTTATTTTAATTCCAAGTCGTGATATAAAGTCTGAAAGGTCTTTCATACGCTTTAGGGTTGATATAAACTATATTGTGAATGCAAAGGGATGCTGTGGGCCCAATTATATTTACATGGAGTTTTTGAGTTTAATATATGGTCTAAAGGTAAGCTACATGCCCATGAAGTACCACATGTAGACTTGGTTTCATAACCAAGTCGAACATTATTTTAATATAATGGTATTGATTTTATAAGACGTTGGATATTGATCCAAAGGCTTTGAAATATGTTGCGGGCCAAAATTTTATGTGTAACGAGCTATATGGTTATCTGGGGTTTAATAAAGTGCAACAGGCAGCATAAAATTTGGGTGTGAAGTAAAGTCTTGACATGCGTTGAACGAAATATGTGGGCCCAAGAGAAAGATAGGAAATTGTATGTAATGCGATGGTTGTTTGATAGCCAAATGTTAATATGTTACATGGCTAAGTCTATGCTGTGAGCGGAAGCGTTAAATAAACTATGGAGCTCGAAAGGTTATATAACTATATATATTAGTGTTGGGTTTAAGTCTAAGTCAAAGACTTAATATAATGTTGATGAAGGATATTATATGTGTAGTGTGGGACCCCATGTAAAATGGAAGAGTTCAATACATTTTTATTCTGAGAATCTTAACTCAAGATGAAGGATATGTAAAAGTTGAAGCAGCAATATATATATATATATATATATATATATATATATATAGTGCTTTATATACAAGGGACCAAGGTTACAATATAAAGCATATGTATTATATTCTTGTGCGTGAGATTAAAAGAACAAAAGGTTCTATTGTTCGGGTTTAAAACAAACGAAGTATTATAAGGTGGGACCCTCACGAATCGCATTGGAGAAAATTATGGAAACAGAACTTGTTATTAAAGGTTGTGATTGCGATTGTGATTAAGAAACGGACCCGATTAATTATAAACAGTGATTCTCATGTATTTGAGTTCCAGTTTAAAGTGCATCACAGTGAACCATCGCATCGGAGGTGAAAGAGTGATGAACAAATTGAAAGTTCCAATTGCGATTGAGAGATTGGATGGTAGCCGTCGAATTTGCTGAAGGATGGACGGCGGATATGAGTCATTTTATTACATGGTAGGGCCTTTGCTAATCTCATCGGAGAATTCCAATCGGATCGGCACAGTGAAGTGAAAGTGAACAGTGAACCATCGCATCGGAGTAAAGCAGAACATCAAAACATACCATTGAAAGTTCCGATTGTGATCAATCGCATCGAAACCATCGCAAGATGTATAATCGCATTGGAGCATAAGAAAATATAGATTAGTGGGACCGAAAAGGATTTTTATATATTAAAAATGGTCTATTATGATTATATCACCGAGAGGCATTTGTGTTATATAGAAAGGGCAGTTTATATGTTAAAAATGCCTTTATTATTACACCGAGAGTTGATTTTCATTATATAAAAAGCGCATTTAAATATATGCAGGAGTTACGCGACAATAGTGAACAGAAAAACATACAGAGAAGAAAAATATAGAGACAGCTGCAGAAAAGACAACACGCAGTGATCCAAAAGGTTGAATGGGTTGAGTTGGAATTCATAGTGTAACTAAATGTAAATTTTTTTAATTGGTTTATATTGTTTGTGATGCACTGGAAAGTCTTCATAGGAAAAAAAACTCCACTGTAAAACTTAAAGTTGTACAAATTGCTGTAGTTTTCTGAATGAGCTGGATAAAGAAGTGAGGAGGCAGAAGGCGAAGAGTCAGGGCTATTCACTTTGAATTCCATGTAGAATACAAATAGTTATGAGGAAAAATATATAATAGATATCACATTCATATGCATATAGAGGTTATAGAATGCAGAGTATGAAGAATTGAGGCAGAGAAGATAAGAACAAAGAGGATAAGAAAGAGATGATATAAGACAGATTTAAAGACTGAAGGATAGCACAAAAGAAGGTACAGAACAGAGCTGATATCCAAGGTAAATCAAAAAAAGTTTTCTTTTGATAGAATGAGGAAGTTGGAGCTTCCCTATCAAGTTGAAGCTTGATAGATTTCAGTTTTAGCTGACTGAGGTTGGAGCCTCCTGTAGGTTGGTGCCTGCAGAAAATCAGTGGTGAGAGGGAGTTGGAGCTTGCTTTGCATCACAACAATAATAAGATGTGGTTTTCTCCCTTTATGGGTTTCCGCTTATATCTGTTGTCTCTGTGTGTGTTTCCTATGTGTTGATATGTTCTATCCAATCTGCTTAATACTTGTTGCTCTCATAATAAGTTTGGTGTCACATTATCTTAATACTTGCTGCTACATATTAAGACTGTTCACATATAAAGTTGATTATAAAATTAAGTTGTAAATAAGCTTGATGAAAACTTTTAAAAATATCATTAATGTGTTAAATTGATTCACCCCCCCTCGCTTCCCGCTAACTATGATTCAACAGGTACTGGTATGTTGAGCCGAGGGTGGCTGCTAAAGGGAGGTCTCACAGAAATATTGTCGACCCCATCTACTAATTTTTCTTCCAACCAACAATAGACATCAAATAAGTCGAACTCAGAGATTTTTTCATGAATCTTAAAGTCTTTATCATCCTATTTGACATTATATAAGTCAATTGGAGGATGAATCATGGGATTGAAGGGAGGTTCCTGATCTTTCTTTTGGGAAGGCATGGTGAATTTTGATTAGCGAAAGGGCTGGATTGAATGATGACATTGTCAGCAGAACACGAAGGCGGAATGGTAGTGTAAAAACTTGGAGAAACACTATGATTTGCTATGGCAGACCTGTAAGAATCAAAGAATAGGTAACAGTACTGAAATGAGAAAGTTTGAATGAGGTGGGAAGGTTGGACTTTATAGGGTTTCCTGGTTTCTCGTTATGCATGGCACGGGTCCGTTGATTAATGGTTAAACCATTAATTAATTTAACAGAACAATTTTAGTAGGAGTGGAAGAGATTGGACATGCAACAGAAAAGTGAGGTGTCACGCTGTGAATGGAGGAGGGATAATGGTCGGGGGAGCGGTTTACAGTATGGGGAAACAAATTTTTTAAGGGTGTAGTGAATGGTGAGTGGGTTTGTGAGGGAAGGTATGAAAGACACTGTGCCCGCCACGTAAGGGGTATGGCCCAATCAAAACCCATTGACTTCGGATACCCCCCCCCCCCTCCCCGAAGATAACGTTCAGATGGTGCGGGGGTAGAAGTATCATATTAGTTGACGGATCAAACAGTGTGAGGGGATATTTAAAGAAAAGTTCCAAGTGGATAGCGGTGATGTGATGGGTGAGTGGATGGTGTGGTCAGGGAAAGATATGAAATGTGGACAACATATTCATAAAATATAAAACTTAGGATAAAGTTTTAATATGCCTGATAACCTTTGGAACAAATCAACTCTTCCACCTTAGGATAAACTTTTAATAATTTTTCCCATAAAATCATCTATTATTTCTTCTACCTACCCTTTCACTAATCTAACATTTTTATAATTATTTTTCAAGGTGCATTTATGCTTACAGACCCAAATCTTTTTTTTTTATAATCCAATCTATCCTACTCTATCCCTTATTCCTTCCATTGACCCAGATTAAACTATTGAGTCAATTTTATTTCTACCTAAATACTGACTTACCAAGATTAAACTGTTTGGTAAGTCTTTATTCTCTAACCTATTCAATAGAAATTTAAAATTGTTCAATCATGCTTAAACTATGTGAATTGAACAAACTAACTTATCAGTAGTGGAATTTTGAATTTCATCACTCTCAGTATTATTCTTTTTTGGGGTTTTATTTCTTTTCTTTTCCTTTCTTTTTTATATATTTTTTCAATATACCCTCTTTTCTTTTTCTTTTTTCATATTGTTTGGAAATCATTTGAAAATTGAAAATCATGTATAATATGAAATTGCAACTATGAAATACTCAATCACTTTGAGATCCTATAATTTATAGGACCCTAACAGTGGCTCCAACTGGGGGAAGCTACTTCTCCAACTGAAGTGTCAAGAACATAAGATCAGTAGCCTTGACTACTCCATTTTCTGCAAAGTCTTCATCTGATTTCTTTTTCTATTTTATTACAGCTCATCAAAACAGGCTTAGGGACTTCTCCGTGGACTTCAACCTTTGTTAATGAATTATTCAAAGCACAAACTGTAAAATTGTGTTATTTACAATGATGAAAGATCAAATTTTATTCTTAAGATAAGTAATGCTTTAGCATCCTGCCATTGACAAGACCTCCAGGTATCTCTGTTCCATCCAGCTCCTTAAGGAAATATGCATTGTTTCCTATGAAAGCCTCAATAATGTATGGCCCTTGCCAGAGGTTGTCAAATTTTCCATGTTTACCTTTGTCTTCTCTTCTAGAATCCCATTTAAAAACTTTATCACCTAGATTAAAATCATCATCCTTTGTTCTTTATAAAAAAAATTCTTGATATTTTCTTGAATCACTTGGGTTTTGTTGTAGACCTCTTCTCTGGACTGCTGTAATTGAATAGTTTGATTGATTCTTCTTTGTACATGATTTGGCTTAGATTGAATTTCCTGATTCATCTTCATGACTGGAACTCCTAAAGAGAAGGAAAAATTTCATCCATTCCATAGACAAATTGGTATGGAGAAATGCCAATAAAGTTTTTGGTAGTAATTCTATCGGCCCAAAGTGCATTGACCAACTTGGGTGTATGAATTTTTAGATCCTCTGAATTCAAATTTTGTGTGTTTACTTCTTTAAAAGTTTCTCTACCCTGCACCGTTTTCTGTGATAAATAGAGTGCAAACCTGCGTAAGTTTTCAGTTTAATACAGTGCACATGTGCACTGGTTTTCACTGAAAACCTACACACCCCCTGATAATTTTTGAAAAAATAAATATTCTCTCTTAGAGTCTGATGAAAAATTTCTAGAGGTTCAAACTAACTTATACCAACTCTCAGAGACTATTTGTGAACTCTTCCTAATTACCTTAGTCTTTTTGATAGATCTCTTTTCTGCAATTTCGGGTAGGGTTTTTCGCTAGTTTGTTTGCCTTGGTTTTGATCCAAGAGTCTTCATTTTCGATATTTTTCCCTTTTCTGGTGTGCTACAGTCACAGTGGTAGAACCATCATTTTTTCTACTAGAAATCCTTTTTCGGATGATTCATATGAAACTTCTCAGATATCTGGGTCTTCTGAGCTTCAACAGCCTATCATCTCATCAAAGTACCCCTTTGGAGAACCGGTTGAGTTCCATTGGCCTCTTTCAAACGCTTGGTTTGGATTTGGGGTTAGGGAACATTTTCCCCCTCTTACATCGGGATCATCGTTTTTGGCTGCTATCATACCTCCTAGGCCCCATACTCTTTTGCAAGATCTTACGGTGGATTCATACATGGATTTGTCTGGTCATAATGGTAATGAGGGTATTCCAGTTTCTGATGAACAATACCAACTTTTCCCGGAAGAAATCCAACAAGAGCCTGCTCAATATTCACCATCGGTGTCACTTCCAGCCGGATATAGGTCTTTGGGTTAGATTATGGCCGGTATTGCCTCCATGGAAACATCTACTCCATCAAGGGGTTTGGTTCTTCCATCCTTAGGTATGTCGCTAACGACACCTGTCTCATCGTCGACACCTTTTGTTATGTCTGTTCCCATTCGGCCTACTGTCTGTGTGGTTGCTTCGGCGCCGGTTGTCACTGCTCAGTTGTGAGGAGTTTCGACTTTGGTAGAAATCTCGATTGCCATGGAGATCCCTAACGACCTTTCTTTTGAGGAGTATCAGCTGGCTGTTCAGCAGCAGAGCTCCGAGACTTATCAATCCCCTCAGGATCCTTATAGGTCTTATTTTTCTCATTATGGAGCAGATGGTACCCCATTTTATTCACTTCTATTTTAGTATGATGAGCAAGGAAACCCTATCTACTTGCCTTCTCCTGAGGCTTATTATTTTCTTTCTAGTTTTATACCTACCTTGCCTGTGCAACCCTCTAACCAACAAGGAAAACCCTTTCAGTTACAACCTTCGGTTCAGCAGGGGGATGCTCATGACCTGCAAGGACAACCCTTTTAGGGACAACCTTTGGTGTAGCAAGGGTATGCATACGACCCACAAGGGAAACCCTTACAGGGACAACCTTCGGTCCAGCAAGGATTGTTTTATGTCCTACAAGGGTAGCCTTACAATCCTCAAGGTCAACCTTTAAAATCTCACCTTGTGATCCAACTAGGGAAACCTCAAGGACGAGCTGGGCAACCAGTATATCAACCCGGACCTTCATATGGTCCTGGGGGGCAGATTCATCCATCTCAACCTTTGGTGCAACCTCAACAGCCATATCTCCCGATTGGTCCAAATGTTACACAGCTAAGACCATCTTATGGTCCTACTCCAAGTCAACCTGGTTATATCTGTAGCCATTAGGCCAGCCCGCTCCACTGGGACAACCTAGCCCTCTGCAGCCATCAGGAAAACCCGCTCCACTGGGACAACCTGGTGGCCCTCATCAGCTAGGTCAACCTGCTTAGCTGGGCTAACCTGAACAACCTATTTACCCTTCTCAGCCACCGCTTTACTCTATGTTGCAACCGAATCAACCGCTACGCCCGACGTATCCAACTCAGCAGGACCCCACTTATCAGTAGCTTGTTCGACCCCAAGGCGGTTATTTCCCTCAAGGTCAATATCGATCGGTTTACAACCCGCCTCAAGGTTCCTCTTATCACCCTCAACCTCCAGGATATACTTATACTCCGCAGCAGAAT
Source organism: Pinus albicaulis (assembly GCA_034641835.2). Lineage (NCBI taxonomy): Eukaryota > Viridiplantae > Streptophyta > Pinopsida > Pinales > Pinaceae > Pinus > Pinus albicaulis. The sequence goes on along the minus strand of CM076582.1, from coordinate 665,460,629 downwards.
CCTTATGCTGCTTAATCGGGACCCTCGTATACTCAGAGTCAGTATCCCAGTTTTCAACCCCCATATCCTGGTCCTCAACCGCCATATCAACCGAATTATCGGGCTTATACCCCTTATGGTCTGAATCCTCCGGGACAGAACCAATGGGGGCAGAGTTATACTCAACCAGGATGGAGTATGTGTACGAGTCCTTATCGAGGACCTGCCATGCCTTTTAACCCTCAATTACCTTTTCTCTCTACGTTGGAGTTACCGGATCTGTCCAAACTGACAAATGATCCCATTCTTCATAATCCATTTTGGCCTATGATTCCAATGAAGGTTCCTGGTGTTTGTCCCAAGTTTGAGGGCAAGTCTGGAGAAGACTCCCAAGCTCACACCATGACATACCATTTATGGTGTTCTTCTAATTCTTGGGTGGATGACTCTGTTCGACTCCGTCTCTTCCAGCGCACTCTTACCGAAGCTGCTGCCAAGTGGTATATTGAACTTCCTCGTGGCATATTTCAAGATTTCAATACTCTTGCTATGGCATTCCTTACTCATTTCCAGTTTCTAGTTTGTTATGAAGCTGGGACGCATCTCCTCACATCCTTGAAACAAGACCGAGCTACCCATATATCGAGCCACATTCATGAATGGAGATGACGTCGTCATTTGATCAAGTTTGAAATTCCTAATCAACTTCACTCATTGGTTCTCTTCCTCTTTTGTCAATCAAATTATGAAATACATCACCATGGGGGCATGTGTAACAGAGGAACAAGCCATCGCTCATGCCCAGTACCTTGATTTAGTGTACTCTCAATCAGGAATTTTGTACGACATCTTGACTGAGGCTCCACATTCTAGGACCTCTAAAGCACTAGCTACCCCATCAGTCGACATTGTTATTGGTTCCATGTCTCAAACTTCATGAAAGTCTTCCAATGGGAAGCAGAAATCAAATTATTCCAATAATTATGCTCCTCAGGCTACCCAAGATTCTGATAAAACCTTGGAGGTCAACGTCGTTCAGGAAAATCCTGGGGACAAGACTTCCAAGGGGAAAAATAAGGGAAAACTCAAGGCTAAATCTGATGCCCCAAAACCAGAATCGTCTAAACCTCGTGCTGATGATGGTTCACAGTGAAAGCCGAAGTATCCCTATCTGATTTGTGATGATGAAAACTACACTAAGGATTGTCCTAGACAATCTAAGTTTAGTCAACTACTCAAAGGCGCTAAGGGAACTTTGGCAGTCCTTAAAGAACCTTTCCCATATCAGCAAACCCAGATGGTTGAGCAACCTCTGCCATCTGTGTCGTTTGGCTCTCAAGTTTTCATGATCAACAGTTCTGCACCTGTTTTCATCACTACTCAGTCGAAGGATTATGCTAGATCACGTCAGGCAGCTGGGAAAGAGGTTGTTGATGGTCCTCCTCCCCCACCTGCCTCTGGTCCCCTTGAAATTGAAAGGCCCAGTGCTGAACCCGTTGTGCGGCCACCTTCTAAAGGTTTTCTCCGGAAATCTTCTTATAATACTAACGCCCGTGCTGCTCAGCATTACAGTATTTTTGGGGAATTAGCACAGGCACCTTCCGCAATGTCCACGTTAGAAGTGCTCCAGATTTTTCTGTCTCAAAAAAAGCCATTATTATCTGCGATCGGTGGGATTGACCTTGCTGATTCTAGCCTTCTCTCTTTCGACATAGACAATTTCGTCCCCCGACTTCCGCACCAGATTGCACTTGTTATACAAGTCGGTATCAATGATCTCAACATTCATAGGGCTGTAGTGGATGAAGGTGCATCTACCTATGTCATGTCATCTACTTTCTAGAAGGTTATTGGCTCTCCAGCCCTAGCTTCGTCACCCAATGCCCTTGAGGCATTTGATGGAAGGGAATCAAAACCTTTGGGTGTTCTTGCTAGCTTGCCGATCACATTGCAAGGAAAGACGGTCAACATTGAAGTAGAAGTCATTGATGCCAAACTCAATTACAATCTTCTACTCAGTCGCAGTTGGACTCATGCTATGTTGTGCGTTCCTTCCACCCTCTTTTGACTTCTAAAGTTTCCACATGAGGGAAAAATCATTACTGTTGATCAGTTGTCATTATTTACCTCGTCTTCCGAGAACAACGTACCATACGTGGATCAAATTCCTAATCCCACTGACAATATAGGGTCGGGTATTTTTAAAGATCCTTCTCTCATGGGTATTTTTCCCCTTCCGCCACTGAATATCATTCAAGTCAATATGGTCTCTCAGTCAGATGAACCATGTATCGTCCCTTTACCTAAACAGGTTTATTCGTTTGGAGATTCAATGCCACTTAGTCCAATAAAAATTAATTATTGTGAGCTTACAACTGCATCTGATTCTCCCTCTCCTGAAGCTGCTCCTTTGAGCATGTCTCTCGATGTGTATTCTCAATCCCCCTAGCTTGGCGATGTGGATTCAACCGATCCTTTGAAAGAATTGTTTCCATCCAATGAGGCTATCATTGAAACCATGTCTCTCGAAGATCTATTGTGGAGCGATGGGCATCATCGTTCCTCATTTATGCCTTGCCTCGGGGCAATGTCTAACTGTCTTGAGCGCTTCACATCTCAAGTTCCTTCTCCGCCACTTCAAATGCCTATTTTGACTCATGAAGTCTTTGCAGAAGGTAACTTGGATAACATTACTCAAACGATTCCTATCCACATTTCCATCAAACCGGTGATTGTCAAGAACATCCATGTGGGAGTCACCTGCTCTTCTGAGGAAGTCCAAGTGTACACTAGTCTCTTTCGCAAATTTCGTGATGTTTTCACCTGGTCTTACGAAGAGATGCCTGGAATTGACCCCACTATTGTGGTGCACGAGATTCCCACCTACCCAGGTGCGAAGCCTGTTCGCCAGTGTCTTCGTCCCATGCATCCTCGGAAATCCACCGCTATCAAAGTTGAAGTTGAAAAAATCCTTAAAGCGGGTTTCATTTATCTAATTCCCCTGACTGAATGGGTTTCTAATATTGTTCCTATGGATAAGAAGTAGGGTGCCATTTTTGTTTGTGTTGATTATCACGATATCAATCGGGCCTGTCCTAAGGATAACTATCCCACCCCGTTTATCGATCAGATCATTGACGATTATGTGGGGAGTGAAATATTCTCCCTTATGGACGGTTTTTCTGGCTATAACTAGATTAACATTCTCCCATTGGATCAACACAAGACCTCTTTTATTTGTCCATGGGGAATGTTTACGTATAAGAAACTCCCTTTCGGCTTGAAGAATGTTGGGGCTACGTTCCAACGCGCGATGTCTTATGCCTTTCATGATATTCGACATATTTTCCAACCATACCTAGATGACCTTCTAGCTCATTCAGCTACGTGGAAAGACCACCTGGAACATCTCTGTCAAATCTTTCTTCATTGTAGACACTACAACATTAGGCTCAATCCGCATAAATGCGTCTTCTGTGTCGACTTCGGTAGACTTTTAGGGTTTATCATGTCTAAAGATGGAATTCACCATGACCCTCTTAAGGTTGAGGCTATTTTCAATCTCCCCTCCCTGTCCTTGTTACACTAGCTCCAGAGTCCCCAAGGGAAAGCCAAGTTCCTTCTTCGTTTCATCCCAAACTACGCCAAAGTAGCCAAAGGATTTACACGACTTTTAAATCAGGATGTCGCTTTCTGTTAGGATGAGATTGCTCAGCAGTCTTTTGATAGACTTAAGACGTTGCTTTTCAACGCTCTGTTAGGATATTCCGACACATAGGAAATATTTAAGAATAACTTAGTCTAGTGTATAGTTAGGTAAAGTGTGTTTCTTTACCATGTACATTTGTAACTTATAATCTGACAGTCACGATTTGTAGTGATCTTGCGGTTATCTCTTGCCTCGGTATTACGGCACTTGATCCGTGGCTTAACACCCAATTGGTCCATGATCTCTATTTAAAGAGCATGGAGGGTCATTTTTCTGGTAACCGTTTATGAGAGAAACATATGTAACTTTTCTTTTATATTAATAATTTCCCTGAAGTGGCCGCGTTGGCTTAGGGCATGGACTGTTTCCCTCTTTGAGGGTTTTAACCATGTGATTATACTAGTGTACTGATTTTTGATCTGTTTGTGAGTGGTGACCTTTGGTTCTTGATCTACAGAAATTACCCTATAAATTCCTACATGGTATCAGAGCTATTTTGAGGGCCGTGTCCGTTGTTGATCAAAATCTGAAGCCGGTTTGACTGCATGCGAATGTCGTTTTGTAGATATACTATTTCTGAACATTTTTGGGCTTGGAGAACTGCTCGGTTGTGTCTGGAGCATTTGTTACAGTGAGGAACACCTTTCGTTTCATGCAAAAAGGTTTCCGGCTACCCAGGTTATGTCAGTTTAGATCGGGAGGTATAAAGCATCTATTTTGTAGTTATATTTGTTAATAGTTCTTCTTATTTCGGTTTTTTTTCCTGTATTAAGGTTTTATTTATTTTCCAAATCTATACCCTCTTCTTTGTGTATGCTCTTTTCTATGTGCTCCGTGCGATCTCGGAAAATCAGAAACAGGAAAAAGGGACTTCTTTTGCTACATATGCTCTTTCCCCGAGTCTTTGTGCGATCTCGGGAAATCAGAAATAGTAAAAAAGTGATAGTTTGCATTTCTTTTTTTTCTCATTTTTTGTGCAGGAAAAGGCACGCACATAATAATAATAATAATAATAATAATAATAAATAACAATAACAATAATAATAATAATCCCCCCTTCCTCCTTTCTAAAATAACATAATCCTTTTACTATCTCACTTGGTGAGGGGTTAGTTTATGAGAATAGAGGTCTTGGGTTCAAGTCTCCTTCTCAAAGCTTCTTTTGTAAAAAGTTTTTGTTCAAAGGGGCGGAATTTTTTTAAAGAGCCGCACTTCATCCCGTTCCCATAACTATTCGGCATCTACAACTTAGTTTTTTGAAAAGGCATAACTTCTTCATCCGGAAGCCATTTTTCAAGCCATTTTTTTTTAAACGGCCTAATTTTTTGAGATATTTCCATTGGAGCAGTTAGTTTCAGCTTTTCTCAACTTCATTTTTTTTTTTAATGAAAATTGCATGCACAGTTATTCTTAGCAGCACCAATTATTTCCAATGGCTACCTCACGTGGTAGATATACTTAGAAGTAAAGGGCTTTATAGAATAGCCACAGGGCTAGAAACTAAACTTCTGATGATGATAAAGTTGCTAAATCGGAAAATAAACAAGATCAAGCACGAGGGTTGATAGGAATTTCCATTGCTCAAGATCTTTGATTTCATATCCTTTACATTGACACTCCTCATGAAGCCCTGGAAAAGCTAAATACTGTCTTTGGCATTCAAAATCAAATCAGGGCCCATCAGCTTGAAAATGAGTTTCTTACTTTGGACCCCAATAATTTCTCCTCTATTGAAGATTTTTTGTCCAAATTCAAGACCCTTAGAGTTCTTTTAGAAGGTTGTAAGGTCAAAAAGGATGATGGTAGCCTCATCTATTGCATTCTTACTAAGCTTGGCCCTACATACTCTATATTTGTTTCCGCCTTCCATTCCACTAGAGAATCCATCATTTCTTCAGGAACCACCTACAAGAATCCCTCTTTTGATTCCTTTTGTGATTATTTGATAAGAGAACAAGAAAAAATTTTACACCTTGGTCTTATCACTATTGGAAATGCTTCTAAGAAAGCCTTAGCAGCCCAACATCAATCATATCAAGAGAATACCAAGAAGCAGTATCCTAAAAAGTATGGTCCGAAACCAAACAAGGGTCCTAAGAAATTTCAGCCACAAACTGAAAAATCAACTCACCAAAATGATATGGCATATAAAATCAAAGGAAAGAAGATAGATAGACATTGCAACTTTTGCAATCGTGACGACCATTTAGAGTCCAAATGTTTTAATAATATGGAAGCCTTAGAAGTAGCAATGAAGAAGCACAACATCAATTTGGAGCACTCTTCACCTTCATCATAAGGCATGGCACTTTCTGCTTGTGTTTTTCAAGCATCAAGATCTGGTTATGCATTAAATGTTCTTCTTCTTCTCCTTCTCGTGGGTGGCTCATTGATTCTGGAGCTTCTTACCACATGGCTAAAAATAAATCCATGTTTTCTTCTTTAATTGATTGTAACACCAAACATATTTATGTTGGTGATGATTGATATCTTAGTGTTGTAGGATCTAGAACCATTCATCTAGATAATGGTCAGTTTAATGATGTACTATGTGTTCCTACCTTGTCATGCAACCTTCTATCTGTTTATCAGATAACTTATTCAGGTGAAGTGAAAATAGTAGAATTCTCACTTCACGATGTTGTAATCAAGGACCTCAAAGATCCTAAAAATATTTTAGCTACTGGCATTGCTGATGATTCCACAAGGTTGTATAAGTTTGACAACTTTGGGTCATCATCTCTTCCCTCGGTTTTTGTTTCTCATGATGATGATGTGAGAAAACTTTGGCATGAGCAATTTGGTCACTTAAACTATCGCTCTCTTCAAATTCTATGTAAGGAAAATATGATGACTGGCCTTCCTATGGTATCTTGCCGAGATGGTGTTTTCTCCGGATGTGTACTCGGAAAACATCATCGGGACAGTTTTGACAAACATGCCTCTTGGCATGCTTCAGCTCCTTTGCAACTTGTGCACAATGATTTATGTGGTCCTCTTCATGTTGTTTCTTTCTGTGGTTGCAAGTACTTCTTAACTTTCATTGATTATTTTTCAAGATGCACTTGGGTATATTTCTTAAAGCTCAAGAGTGAAGTTTTTAACATGTTCTTGGCCTTCAAGGCTTTTGTTGAGAAACAATCTAGACATCAAATTCTTAAGTTAAGATCAGACAATGGAAGAGAATACGTTAACAACAAATTTATCAACTTCTGCACTGAGCATGGCATTCAATTGCAACATACTGTTCCATATACTCCACAACAAAGTGGTGTAGCTGAAAGGAAGAATCGTACCTTAAAAGAAATGGCTAATTGTATGCTTCAATCTAAAGGACTTGGTCTCAATTTTTGGGCAGAAGCCATTAACTGTGCAAATTACATAGTAAATCGCACTCCTACTAAGGTTTTAAAGAATATAACTCCAGAAGAAGCTTGGAGCTCAATCAAACCAGATGTAAGTCACTTTCGTGTTCTTAGAAGTGATTCTTGGGCCCATATTCTAGATGCGAAACATAAAGCCTTAGAACCTAAGAGTGAAAAATGTATTTTTGTTGGATATTCTGAAGATGTTAAAGGATATAGACTTCTTCAACCAAAATCCAAAAATATTATCATTAGAAGAGATGTAAATTTTGATGAAAATATATCATCTTGCGAGCCTAGTTCGGTGGGTGTGCCACCTTTGACCTGCGAGCCTGATTCGACATATGTGCCACCTCTCTCTCTCCTATTTTTAATAGCATTCCTTCTAGTTTAGATGATGACAGCGAGGATGACAATCCTCCTCTAGCTCATGCAATTTTTCTTTATACTCCACTACTTCCAAGATGGTTCCTCTCTACTCAGGAGCAGGTTCTCTTGCAGGTGACCCTGTCGATCGACGACGTACACGTTCTCAGTTTGAAAGAGCTTCTTATTTATTGGCTCAAGTTCCAGAAAAAATTGATCCAGAAAACTTTGAAGAAGCCTCTAGTCATCCAGATTGGGATGAAGCTATGAATAAAGAGTATCTTTCCTTATTTGCAAACAATACTTGGGATCTTGTTCCTCTTCCAAAAGGAATAAAACTTGTCAGATGTAGATGGGTTTACAAAACAAAGTTTGGACCAGATGGAAAATTGGATAGACATAAAGCTCGTCTTGTCGCTAAAGGTTTTTTACAAGTTGAAGGCATTTACTATTACCTTCTCCCCTGTTTCCAAAATGAATTCTATCCGCCTTGTTCTTTCCCTTTTTGCCTCCTTTAAATGGGAAGTCCATCAGATGGATGTTAAATCCGCCTTCTTACATGGAGATTTGCATGAAGAAATATACATGGAACAACCCCCTGGATTTATCCAAAAATACTCTAGCCTTGTTTGTCACCTTAGGAAGTCTCTCTATGGTCTCAAACAAGCTCCTCGGGCTTGGTATGCCAAAATGGATAGATTTCTCTTAGATAATGGCTTTTCTAGGTGTCATTCTAACAACACTGTCTACACCAAGAAGGTGGTAATTCCTTCACCATCCTTGTTCTTTATGTTGATGATCTTATCCTCACTGGTAGTGATCCAAACCATATAAACCATGTGAAGTCTAGCCTCAAAAATAAGTTTGAAATGACAGACTTAGGACACTTGCATTATTTCCTTTTTTTTCAAGTATTGCAATCCAAGGAAGGCATTACCCTCTCTTAGTCCAAGTATGCCTGTGATTTTCTACACCACTTTCACATGGAAGACTATAAACTTTCCCCTTCTCCCTTTCAGTCTAGAGTTAAGCTTTTAGTCAACTATACTACCCCTGAAGTTGATGCTACCTTATACCGTCAACTTGTTGGTAAACTTTTGTATCTAACCCATACCCATCCTGACCTTTCCTTTGTCGTTGATCTTGTCGCTCGGTTTATGCACCAACCTCATGAAATTCATTGGAAATAAGATAAAAGAATACTCTAATATATTCGAGGTACAGTTCATTTCAGGATTCATTACAGTGTAGGAGCATCTCCCTTTTTGATTGGTTTCACTGATTCTGATTGGGCTGGTGACCCTGATGATCGGAAGTCCACTGTAGGATATGTATTCACTCTTGGTTCAGGACCTATTACTTGGTTTTGTAAGAAAAAAATTACCATCTCCCTTTCTTCATCAGAAGTAGAGTTTCGTGGTGCAGTTGAAGCCAGCAAGGAAGCCATGTGGCTTTGTCAGATCCTGTCTGAATTTGGTCTTCATCAGCAGCATCCAACTACACTTTGGTGTGATAATCAGAGTGCCATTCAGCTATGTAAAGATCTAGTTCAGCATCAGTGTATGAAACACATTGAACTCCACATACACTTCATCAGAAAGCTCATTCATGATCGTGTTCTTGAAGTGCAGTATTGTCCGACCAATGATCAAGTAGCTAATATCTTTACGAAGGCTCTCACAAAAGCGAAGTTTACCAAACTTTGATCCATGCTTGGAGTTCAGGAAAGTTGTCATTAAGGGGGGATAGGCTCTAATTCCTCCTTCCTTCTCCTATTGTGTCACTTTTGTAAATCCTTCAATCCTATCCCAATTTTTTCTTAAGGGGGGATGTTAGGATATTTCAACACATAGGAAATAGGCTCCTTTTGTGTCACCTTTGTAAATCCTTCAATCCTATCCCAAGTTGTTCTTAAGGGGGGATGTTAGGATATTCCGACACATTGGAAATAGTTAAGAATAACTTAGTCTAGTGTAGAGTTAGGTAAAGTGTGTTTCTTTACCATGTACATTTGTAACTTATAATCCAACGATCACGATTTGTAGTGATCCGATGATTATCTCTCACCTCGGTATTAACGGCACTTGATCCATGGCTTAACACCCGATTGTTCCATGATCTCTATTTAAAGAGCATGGGGGGTCATTTTTTTGGTAACTGTTTATGAGAGAAACATATGTAACTTTTCTTTTATATTAATAAATTCCCTGAAGTGGCCGCGTTGGTTCAGGGCGTGGATTAGTTCCCTCTTTGAGGGTTTTAACCACGTGATTATACTGGTGTACTGATTTGTGATATGTTTGTGAGTGGTGACCTTTGGTTCTTGATCTACGGAACTTACCCTGTAAATTCCTACACGCTCCTCTATTATGTCCTCCGAATTACCATCATGATTTCACCCTCTACCTAGCTACCGCCTTCAGTATGATCGCCATGGTATTAGTTCAAGATGATGATGATGGTAACGAACATGTCATTTACTACTTGTCTTGGAACCTTCTCGACCCTGAAACACGCTATGCACATGTCGAAAAGTTATCGTTGGCTACGGTTCAGGTCATCCAACTTTTTTTTCATTACATTCTTTTAGGCATGGTGACCGTGATTTCTGATTGCAACCCCATGACTTATATTTTGTCTCGGCAGTTGCTGGGGGGAAAATACTCTAAGTGGATCATTATCCTCCAAGAGTTTGATTTGGATTTCACTACCACCAAATCGAAGAAATCACTTGTTTTCGCTGATTTGATTTGTTTTTCCCCGCCGACTCTACTCCTTCTTCCTCTGAAGATCATATTCTCGACGAAACTCTCTTCCTGATTAGCACCCTTGATCCGTGGTATGGTGATATCATCGTGTACCTCCAAATGTATACTTTTCGGTCTGAGTTAACGAAAGATGTCTGATGTCGCATTCAGCATCAATCGCAACCTTATCGTATTGTTGGAGATACCCTTTATTGTGTTGGAGTCAATTCTGTACTCTGCCGATGTCTAACCCTCGAGGAAGTAGAGAATGTTTTAAATTACTACCACAGTGGCACATGTGGTTGTCACATGTTTTTTTATGCCACTGCATAGAAGATCCTTCGTGCTGGCTATTTCTGGCCGTCCACTTTTAAAGATTTCATTGTTGCAGTACGTAAATGCCATGCGTGCTAGATTTATCAACGTGATATGCGTGCGCCACCTATTCCTTTACACCCTGTCATCACCGTTGTCCCTTTTTCCAAATGGGGCATTGATTTTATGACGTGTAACCCTTGTTCGGCCGAGGGGCATGCCTATATTATCTTCGTCATCAATTATTTTACGAAATGGGACGAAGCAATGCCTACACTAGCTGTGGATGGTAAGAAAGCGGCACAGTTCATATTCAATCACGTTATTGCTTGGTTTGGTGTCCCTCAAGCCATCGTCACCAATCATGGTTCTCATTTTCGGGATTATATGATGGCAAAGATGACGTCTAAGTTGGGTCTGCGTCACGACATCTCAATGCCTTACTATCCTCAAGCTAATGGTCAAGTTGAAGTTGTAAACAAGGTCCTTGTTACAATCCTTAAACGAACAATCGAGATCCATAAATCAAACTGGCATATCATTTTTTTTTCAGCTCTATGGGCTTACCAAACGTCGATCAATAATGCAACCAAATTTACCCCATTTCAGTTGGTATATGGTTTGGAAGCTATGCTTCCGATTGAATGTGAAATCCCTTCACTTAAATTAGTTGTGGAATTACTTCCTAATACTTCGCCTAAAGAAGAACGTCTCCTCTACTTAGAGATATTGAATGAAACTTGTCGCTTAGCTGCCTTGGTCATCGAAGCATAGAAGAAGCGAGTCAAATCCCATTTTGACCAAACAATTTCTCCTCGTTCTTTCATCGAAGGCGATCTCATTCTTCTATACAACCAAGCTCATGACAAGCTGGGGGCAGGAAAATTCCAACCCATGTGGCATGGGCCCTACATCGTCAAACGTGTGTTACAGAATGGGGCTTATGATCTTATTGACTATGAAGGTTGTCCTTTATCGCAGCCCAGAAATGGGTTGTATCTGAAAAAATATTATGCTTGAGTCATTCACGTGTGATATGTGTACATAGGTGATTATTTTCATTTTGTGTGCATGCTTTGGTTTGATGTTCTTTGTGAGATTTTTTCTGCTTATTGGCTCTTTTTTTCTATGCAGATGTCTATTTCCCCTTATTTCGGTTACAAGGATGGTGCTTCCCGCAGTACCAGGAACTTGTCTTCGGCAGCCTGGGTAATTTATGATCCTGTTGGTGAGTTGATTAACTTACAAGGTATTTTGTCTAGGCCCAGCTACGAACAATGTCCCTGAATGTAGTGCAGTTTTGGAACTATTAACCAAGGCAATCAACCTTGGCATATGCGCATTGCTTGTGAAGTTTGATTCACAACTTGTCATTCTTAAACTGAACGGTCATTATTCGGTCCGAAACCCATGCATTTTGAGATTGTATTTGCGTATTCGTTTACTTGAAAGACATTTTTATTTAATTACATATACCAAGATGAATGATTACATTAAAAGATGCAATAGCTAACATTGTGCTAGATAGAAATTTGCGCAATTTATAAAAACATCATCATATGTACATAGACCCATGTAAAAAAAAAAAAAATATATATATATATATATATATATATATATATATATATATATCATTTTTTTGCAACGTGTGAATCATAAAACCCACAAAAAATAATATATGTTTGTTTCAGTTACATCGTGTCTCTCAAAAATGTGTGGAAATAAAGCCTAAGTGCCTAATCGGCGTGGTGCTCATGATAGCATATCACCGCCCGTACCAACCGCCTTAGCAAGCGGTGGATACGACACGATACCCCTACAGTATGCCTCTGATAGGCTCGAGGCACATCATCTAAGCGAGCATATTCTGGGATCCCATGGGCGATCCCCTCCTGATTCTGCACTATCTCCTCCTCGCCACCCTCACCATGAGGATCAAAATCGCGAGGAATCTGCCTCGCTACGGCGACATGCCTATGGGACGCTATGGGTCAACATCAGCACACATATAAGAATAACTGTCAGAACATGCATATATATAAAAAAATATATATAAACTCATGAAAATAAAAAATGAGTCTTACCAATTTCTTCATCCCAATCCTCTCCCTCCAGGAGTGGGAGGTCTGGGTCTCCAGTAAAGTCTGTAATGGCGTAGGGCCAAGCTAATCAAAAAACTCTGGCCTCCAGGACATCTGTTGGCCACCCCCTACTCTAGGCATCAGTGCCGCCCATCGGGCCATCCGTGGCTCATTGGGTGGTGGCTCTGGGACTATAACCTCTTGACACTGAAATATGGGTAATCGTTCCAAGAAGAACGATACTAGAATCGACCCATACCCAAACTGCTTGAGTTTGGTCTTCTTACACTTGGTGAGCTGTTGTTTGATGTTGACAGTCACGGCCTCGGTCCAGTTGAACAGAGTTGGGTTCATACACTCTGAAGCAAGAAGAATTTGTGTCTTCGTGTCCTCATGCGGTGCCTATGATCCTACAGCCCACGTGATGGTGTGTAGCACTACCCTCAGTGCCAAATCAGGGACAGTTTGGATATCCACTTTGCCACTCCCTAATCCTTTTCATGCCCCGTGGCACACCCTATCAATGACCATTTCCATGATTTCTCCAGAATGACAGGTACTAATTAAGATAGGGACTGTACCCCTACGTGACAACCCAGTGATGAAATACACATCGGAAACTTTGAGTTCAAGCTCTTGATCCCGAAGTACGAAATTTTCCTGATCTTCATCCCAAATGCTTATTAGATACTGAAGCAATTCGGGCTGAGCCCAGAAACATGGTGTCATGAAGAACTTCTTGAGCCAAAAATTCCTTAGGGCATTCATGCATTGTTCATTTTCCATTGCTTGTTCATCCTCTTCACTATGTTCTCTCTCCTTCCACTCGATTACCATCTTTTTACATTTTTTTCCTGCATGAATTGATCATAGGAACATTAGAAGCCCCCTTGGGTGTTAAAATTTGCAATCTATTGGTTGAATTTTCTTAAATTTAAAGTGGATTTTCGGTTGCGCGGTTGGCGCGGCTGTTTGGCTAACAGTCACGCTACCTAGCGTGACCGCTGTGTAAAAAAGGGTCAATTGGCACGAGTCCATGCCCAAAACCCGTGCCAACCACAATGCCCTAGAATTTTCAAATCCCCCCCTAAGGGATCCCAAATGAAAACTAAATGCAGTAAAATATAGCTTAAAAGATGGAAAATGGAGTCGGCTCTTACCTGAAACAGACAAAATCCAGATTGGTCCACTAGATTGTTCACAATTGTCGCTTGAAGATCGCAAGGGAAACAGGTCACTGTTGCTCTGCAAAGAGGTAAAAGTGAAAAGTAAATATTTTTTACCACTTATGGTATTTTATAACTTTTCACAGTCCTAAAATAGCTTTTAAAACATATTTGTCGATATATTTTCATATTATTTTCGAGGAATAGGTTTTACATGCGTCTTTTTGTGCAGCGACAGGTTTTTCACGTGGTTATGACAAAGAAACGAGTTGTATTTTATACTTTTTCGAACTCGGTAAAAACAATAAAAATTCACTGCTGGAGTCACCTTTCAGCTCTTGTCTGACTCCCTAAAACTGAAAATATCGTCGAGTTTCTTGTTTTTTTGAACTCGTTAATTTGGCTGCGAAACAATATCTACCTAGTATACATTTACCCTTTTTCAGGCTGGGATATATTATTTACAAAAAAGTAATACCTTAGTCGATCACGACTAAGAGGTTCTCTCAGACACAGTTTTCTACCTTTTCGGATCTGTGAGACTATTTACAAAAAGGGGCTGCTAGAGTTTTCTTTTCCGCCTTCTTTTCAAACTCTCTAAATATGAAAATATGTCGAGTCCTCCCTTTGTCAGACTCGTTAAAACTTGATGACATCAGACTTTGTCATCATGACGTTACTCGAGTTCCTCCTTCCTAGGGCTCTTAAAATGTACTAGGTTGGATTTTTCCGAAGGAAAAACTTACATCGCAAGCATATGTTATCCCCTTCAAGCTTGTTTTCAAAAATAATTGGGGCACTTGCTAGAAATGGTGGGGGAAAATGGAACCAAATTGCAGTTGTGTTGGCAGTATGTCGCTCTTGAACATGGCACTTGTCTGCAGTCATGTCGGGTTGGGGACATATCATCTTGTTATTTTTTTTCCTCCATGGGTTTGGGTAATCTATTTTGACCACTCATCTACTTTTTTCCACATCAGCATGACCTCATATCCCTTGATGTCAAATACTGCCAAATCCAGTGTCGTGCCGCCAATATGTTCAAAAGAAGTTTGCCTCTGTAGTTTTCAACCTCCCTCTGATTCTCTGTTGGTCTTGATTCACAAACATCATATTCCTCTGTCTCATGTCTATGATGTGGGAAACATTATGGCCCACCTTCGATCAAGGTCACTTCCTGTCGACTCTAGCTCATTATCCAGGAAGTTTATCTAGAGACTCCCTTCAGGTACCTTAGAGCCTGCATGCCTTAATGGCAAGTTCTTCACATTCGACACAAGGTCCACATCATTGGCCTTCGATCGACTGACTCTACGGGTGTTTGACGTCAAATCACTGTTCACATTCCGTGGATTGTACCTTCGTACCTTGAGAGACATTGTCATTATTGGTGGTTTCTCTCACGTCCGTTAACATCTTTCATAATTGGCTGGTAATTAGACGATGTTCTTGCATGTTTGACTTCAGCTCACATATTCGCATGCTCAAATTTGTGCTATGTTCGAGTCGAGATGGAGCGCAAGACCCTGGGTTTTTGCTGATGAAATCTAGGTTGTGGGTTCTTTGTGGATTATTATGACTCATTATATGACTCTTTTGATTAGATGGTTGCGACCATACCTGAGTCTATTTGTTGATCCTTACTGCTGGATGGTTGTGTCCATACCTCGGATTTATGTACTCTATTATGGATGGCTACGTCCATGCCACAGGTCTTATATCAGATGTATTTGTACTTACATGTTTTCCGACAGCAGTGTTTGGGTCGAACACATTCTCATAAAGCATATCACCCCTCCCTCTCTCTCGGACCTCATGCTTTAGGGGGCATCTGTTACACAGCAATTTGTCATTGTCCCTACAATCCCTCGCCCCACATATTGGAGGGTCTTTCCCGTGACCTGTGAGTAGTTTCATCCTCTGCAAGCACCTTCCCTACATCCTTCTATATAAGAACATCATTTCTCCTACATAATAATTTCTCAAAAAGCCCATAAATACCCATGTTTTGGCATTAGCGCGGGTATCCAGTTCACCCCTCACGCCAACGTGGAGAAAGTACACTAGAGGCCGCTCCAGCTAGCACTCTGTCCCTTTGTTGTACCCGCACCATCATTTTTGGGAATGTTTTTTAACAAACTAGAGGCGGAAGTTTCCTTCAACCACCTCTAGGATGAGTGACTCACAGGAAGTGGTTAAATGGTTGAACCACAGATCTGCTTCTTTAGGTAGTGGTTTCCTCCTCTTATGGGACACTCCTATAAGATAGGTCTCCCTTCCATGATTATAGGGATCCTAAACTCTCCCTCTCCCCCTATATAAATGAGTTTCCCCCATTATGAAAGCTAGCTAAACAAAGAGGATTATGCAGCTGAAATGTTGAACTTGGAGAACTGAGCCATAGTCGAATAACTGAGAAGGTAGATCAAGAAGGAAGTCCATCGACAAGTCCCTTATCCCATATGAATTCCCCGAAGAGATTTGAGACGTGCTTCACCCGAGTCCCGCTGGAGGAGACAGCAACATCAGTGTGTGGTTGTATCTCTTCTTTCTACCTTAATATAAGTAACTATCCTCTGGTTCCCGTCTTGTGTTTTATCTGTATTAAATGCAATATTCTAGTCTTCTCTGACTGATTAGTTTATTTTGAATGGAATTAGTATATGGTATGTGGTTGTCGTTTTCTATTCTTTGTGTAGGTGTCCAAGCGTGATAGGCGGAAGGGTTGTGACTTGTCTTCGATCAGCGGTGAGCGACTCTCATCATCACTACAGGTGTCGATGATAACTTTGGACCACAGGTAGGCCATATTATTGCATCCTTTTTCATTCAAGTATCTAGGAACCTACACTCTAGAATTATTCCTTGTTTCTAGACCCACCCTAGGGCTAGTGGGATCGCCTTTGTCTGCAGAGGGGATTTACCTGAGTAACATATAGTTAAAAAGCCTATAATTTCCTCATCAATCCATTGATCAGAGTAATATCCTAGGAGGTATGCAAGGACTATGGAAATTTTTTTGGTTCTCTCAGGGAATAAAGATGAGGGATATGGGGGATTTTCTTAGGAAGAGGGGTTTTCTCAGTTAGTAATATCTCAAGGGTTGAGGTTCTTTTATCCAAATATAGATTTTGATACAGGTCTATGAGGGCTTCTCGGGAAAATGGAGTGGGATTTTCTACAGTAGGTGCTTGCATCATCTGATTAATAGATTGGGAAGTATCAGTGAACAAAACCTCACCAGTGGGGGAAATTACATCTCTCTGGTTTGGGATGTAACAAGCACAGCCTATCCTAATGAGCTCAGGGGCACTATGGGTCTTGGGAAAAATGTAATAAGGCAGGTTGGTGTCCCATAGAGAATTTTTTCTTCCAACCAACAATAGACATCAAATAAGTCGAACTTAAATATTTTTTCATGAATCTTAAAGTCTTTATTATCCAAGTTAACATGATCTAAGTCTATTGGAGGATGAATCATGGGATTGAAGGGAGGTTCCTGATCTTTATTTTGGGGAGGCATGGTGAATTTTGATTAGAGAAAGGGTTAGATCGAATGATGACATTGTCAGTAGAACACGAAGGCAGAATGATAGTGTAAAAACTTGGAGAAACACTATAATTTGTTGTGGCAGACCTGTAAGAATCAAAGAACATGTAACAATACTGAAATGGGAAAGTTTGAATGAGGTGCGAAGGTTGTACTTTATAGGTTTTCCTGGTTTCTTGTTATGCATGGCACGAGTCTATTGATTCATGGTTAAACCATTAATTAATTTAACGAAGCGATTCTAGTAGGAGTGGAAGAGATTGGATGTGCAACAGACAAGTGAGGTGTCACGATGTGAATGGAGGAGGTATAATCATCGAGGGAGTGATTTACGGTAAGGGGAAATAGCTTTTTTGAGGGGGTAGTGAATGGTGAGCGGGTTTTGTGAGGGAAGGTATGAAAGACACTGTGCCCACCACGTAAGGTATATGGCCCGATCAAAACCCATTGACTTCGGAGACCCCCCCGAAGAAAACGTTAGGATGGTGCAAGGGGGATAAGTATCATATTAGTCATTGGATCAAACAGTGTGAGGGGATATTTAAAGAAAAGTTTTAGGTGGATAGCGGTGATGTGATGGGTGAGCAGACGGTGTGATCAAGGAAAGATATGAAATGTGGACGACATATTCGTAAAATATAAAACTTAGAATAAAGTTTTAATATGCCTGATAACCTTTGGAATAAATCAACTCTTCCACCTTAAGATAAAGTTTTAATACTTTTTCCCATAAAATCATCTATTATTTCTTCTACCTACCCTTTCACTAATCTAACATTTTTATCATTCTTTTGCAAGGTGCATTTAGGCTTGCAGACCCAAATATATTTTTTTAATAATCCAATCTATCCTACTCTATCCCTTATTCCTTCCATTGACCCAAATTAAACTATTGAGTCAATTTTATTTCTACCTAAATACTGACTTACCAAGATTAAACTGTTTGGTAAGTCTTTATTCTCTAACCTATTCAATAGAAATTTAAAATTGTTCAATCATGCTTAAACTGTGTGAATTGAACAAACTAACTTATTAGTAGTGGAATTTTGAATTGCATCACTTTCAGTATTATTCTTTTTTGGGGTTTTCTTTCTTTTGTTTTCTATTCTTTTTTATATATTTTTTCAATATACCCTCTTTTCTTTTTCTTTTTTCATATTTTTTGGAAATCATTTGAAAATTGAAAATCATGTATAATATGAAATTGAAACTATGAAATACTTAATCACCTTGAGATCCTATAATTTATAGGACCCTAACAGTGGCTCCAACTGGGGATGCCACTTCTCCAACTGAAGTGTCAAGAACATAAGATTAGTAGCCTTGAGTACTCCATTTTCTGCAAAGTCTTCATCTGATTTCTTTTTCTATTTTATTATAGCTCATCAAACCAGGCTTAGGGCCTTCTCCATGGGCTTCAACCTTTCTTAATGAATTATTCAAATCACAAAATGTAAAATTGTGTTATTTAAAATGATGAAAGATAAAATTGTATTCTTAAGATAAGTAATGCTTCAGCATCCTGCCATTGACAAGACCTCCAGGTATCTCTGTTCCATCCAGCTCCTTAAGGAAATATGCATTGTTTCCTATGAAAGCCTCAATAATGTATGGCCCTTGCCAGAGGTTGTAAAATTTTCCATGTTTACCTTTGTCTTCTCTTATAGAATACCATTTAAAAAATTTATCACCTAAATTAAAATCATCAGCCTTTGTTCTTTATCAAAAAATTTCTTGATATTTTCTTGAATCACTTTGGTTTTGTTGTAGACCTCTTCTCTGGACTGCTATAGTTGAATAGTTTGATTGATTCTTCTTTGTACATTATTTGGCTCAGCTTGAATTTCCTGATTCATCTTCATGACTGGAACTCATAAAGAGAGGGAAAAATTGCATCCATTCCATAGACCAATTAGTATGGAGAAATGCCAATAACTTTTTTGGTAGTAATTCTATTAGCCCAAAGTGCATTGACCAACTTGGGTGTATGAATTTTAGATCCTCTGAATTTGAATTTTTTGTGTTTACTTCTTTAAAAATTTCTCTACCCTGCACGGTTTTCTATGATAAATAGAGTGCAAACCTGCGTAAGTTTTCGGTTTAATACAGTGCACATGTGCACTAGTTTTCAGTGAAAACCTACACACCCCCTGAGAATTTTTGAAAAAATAAATATTCTCTCCCTTAGAGTCTGATGAAAAATTTCTAGAGGTTCAACCTAACTTATACCAACTCTCAGAGACTATTTGTAAACTCTTCCTAATTACCTTAGTCTTTTTGATAGATCTCCTTGCTGCAATTTTGGGTAGGGTTTTCCCTGGTTTGATGAATATTTCTGTTATCATTCTATAATTTTAGGATTGGAAAGAATAATTATATGGGAAAACATAAAAACCACTTTGGAGCCTAGGATATAGGCCTCCTAGACTAAGAGAGGGATCTCTCTATTAGATTTAGCTTTGTTTTATGAATCTGATATTAGGCTAGTTATAATTATTGTGGGTGTTATGTGGAATTATGAATTACGGATAAAAAATTATTCCCTAGACAGGTGCTTATATAGAACAACAGATTAAATACTTTGCGACTACTTTTCCTAACTGTAAATAGACACACAAAATAGATCAAAGAACTTACTTGGATTCCAAGTGCTTCCTATTCTCCTTATGTCACTCTTGATGTAGCTTCAAATCCAAGCTAGATGTCCGAAAATATTTCCTACAAAGATGAACACTAAACAGCAAAAGATAGCAATAATACATATGTCTATTCAATTTATTTATTTAAATCAATGAAACGTGAACCATATATATTAGATAAGAATTCATAATATGGAAAACATGAGCTTATACAAATACATATGTGGGAAAGTAAGCAGCAATCTTTATTAATGGATAGAAGGGGAGGTTACGACCCAATGATTGATTTGAAGTGACCATCTCTAGCAGCATCCCAAACTCATCATAATGCAGATCTCTCCAGCAGCATGTTACACAAATCAACTCCTCAATTGAAATTCCACCAGCATTTCTCTACTCAAATTATTCCTTCCCAAACACTAAGATATGTTCTCAATTTATAGAGGAGCTGAAGGTAGTTTTACAATCAATGACTTTCCAATAATAGGCAAGACATGTTCCCAATATTTTAGATGTCAAATGGACACATGGATTCAAATTTTGACACATGTGAACTCTTCTAGAAGGCACTGGCCAAGTGGAGATTCTGGAACAATGAGAATTTCGCTCCCAATGTGACCAACGCACCTATGAGTGTCAAGAAGTGCTTTATAGAGCAGCGTTGAATGGGGCTACCTACATATGCAATGCATTTATTCCCTTTAGAGGCAGTGTTGGTGAGCTCTCATATGATATATTATAAACTTCAAATGTTGGAAACCTTTGCAGATGAAAGTCATGGATGATTTATCTTATTCTTTGTCTTAGGTCATGTAGCAACTGAAATGATATGGGATGATAGATCTTATTAATTGGTCCTGGAGATGATGTCTAGTTAACTAGTTCATTGGGAATGATGCCCAAATTGATCTATAACAAATTTCTCCCTAAAGCATGAAGTCAGAATAATAATAACAATATTTTGATTGATATGCTTTACAATGTGATGGGTTGGAGATGAGGCAGAGTGGTGACCTGCATCAATCTTACAATAAATTACATCATGATATATCCTCTTGATCATAATTGTTGAGGGTAGGCATTCCCATGTTCAACACATAAACAATCTAATAACATGTACATAATTGAGAAAGTCATCTACATTGGAATGTTGCCCAATACAGACATGCGTACAGATGTAGGCCCATGTTTGGATGATAATATTTATGTAAGGTCACCATATAGATGATGTGTAAAACAATCCTAAAATCGCATCCCACATAGTTGAAACTAGATCCGAGGTATTCTTATCTCGTTCACTCGATCATTCAGGTACAAGTCTAGACATGCGAATATATGATTTGTAGTCGAACATGGAAAGACATTGTTTGATTACCAGCCAATGATGTGAGTTGTTAACAAACACGAGAGAACAAACATTAATGTCAATGGCCCTCAAGGTATTGCAGTACATTTCGTAAGGTGTGAATAGATGATTTGATGTCGAACGCCAAAAAAAATCTTTCAATCAAAAGTCTGGAAGCGAGGATATTTTCAATGCTGTAAGAAGCCTCATGGTACTGAAACATAATGTTTCTAAGTGAAATTCCTGGATAATTATTTGTCGTCAACAGGAAACCACCTTATTGTGAAACTGGAGTTATTAATTTCGAAGACAAAGGTATGACTTGATATAGAAATTTTCAGGGATGACGGTCATGAGAATGAAGGTTTATGAGTATTACATAAGGATGAGTATTCACTGGATGACTTATCTTGAACATATCGGCGACACTGAGATGAGTTGGCAGCATTGACCCAAAACCGAAGTGAATGTATGATGAACCATATGTATGAATGAATTGTCAAGAAGATTATCCAACCCAAACAATCACGATGATGGAGTGAAGTGTTATGTTTAAGAGTGACCTGCTACCATAAAAAGTTATGTTCACTTTCCCAAATTTTCCCTGGTCATTTTTCGACCAGTACCTCCTTATTTTTTAACAAGCTTGAGGAGGATAACATTTTCTTAATATATAATTCAACCCTTCGGGTGAATAAAGTATCACTATTTAATAATTTAACGAGTCTAGCAATGAATGAAACTCGATTCTTGCCATGATCAACAAGCCCATCGCTATTTTATGCTTTAACAAGCTTAACGACAATGATAGCCCAGTCCTTTTTCATATTTAGAGAGTTTGAAAAAGAGGATGAAAGAAAAATCCATGAGTACTTTTTCGTAAAGTTGTCGCTCAGATCCGAAAAAGTGTAAAATAATATATGAGAGAACCTCTTTAGTCATGTTTGACCAAGGTATTCCTTTTTCGTAAATAATCTATCTCAGTCTGGAAAAAGGTTAAAATTATACTGAGTAGATATCAATTCATTTACTTTTATGAGCTTGAAAATACAAGTGCTCGATAATTTTTTCACATTATCGGAGTCTGAAAAGAGTTGAAAGAAAACTTAAGGGGTTCCTTTTTTTCTGTTATCAAAGCTCAAAAAATAAATAAAAGTGTGCTTCAAATCCTTTTTCTTTTTTAACAAAGCTCAAAAAATAAGGAGAAAAAGTATGCTTTATGGTCAAATCATTCTTGAAATAAATCTGCACGACTAATTTGTAAAACCTATTCAGAACAACATCAAATGGATTAAAAGTACTTGTTTCATGATAAAAAATAATAATAAAACCATATTCATAGCAATAAATACGATTTGCAAATAATTAAATGACTATTAAAAAGTGTTTTACTAATCATTTTTACCATTCCATAGTTACCATTTGCATTTTGGAGCTTTGAACCTGATTTTTCCCCCGAACTTCAGCTGCTGATTGCCATCATTTATGTGGACAGATTTCATTGCCATTTGATCCAGTATAGTGCCATGAACCTCCTCTTTCCTTCAGTAATCATTTAATTTCCAATTTCTACAAAATTTTAGGGTTTTGAGGTCCCTAGGGTAAATTCTGCCCCAAAAGAGGGCAACACACCCTTGGATGTTGAGACCTGCATTGCATAGCAACTAAATTAAAGGTTACTTGTATACACAATGCACTGTCTCTTGTTATAGCCTGCGTTGGGTGCAATCTACATTTTTTCTTTTTACATTATGCCTAGAATTTGCCCAATTTTTTGCATTGAATGGAATCTAATGGTTCTTATAGTTGTATTTCAGGTTTCCATCGGATTACAATGACGATTATAGGGAGGGAAAGAGAACATGAAGAATAGGATATGATTTCCCTAAATGATCCGAGTACAGTAAGAGCCCTAAGAGATTGTCGACAACTAAATTACTTCAGGTTGCCAGGGATGAGGCAACAAATAGAACTCTTGGAGTTCTTAATTTGAGCATGGGATCCAGATATCGAGAGATTTCATATTAAGAACCAAGTGGTTCCCATAACAGTCGAGGATGTATACTTTCTTATAGGTTTGTCGAGGAGAGGCTTGCCTATTTCACTCTCAGGGTCTATTCTTGGAGGAGAGACAGTGAGAGATTATGTTTTGCAACATTTTTATCCAGGGGCAAAGCCAAGAAAAGATGGAAAGATAAATATCTGGGATGTTAAATATTTTCCTTTGAGAAATTATCCTTTTCATGATCGCAAAACTTGCTAGCACCGTTACACTACATGTAGCGAATAGATCGTATATGCAGTATGTGCTAGAGTGTATGGAGCCAACAGTATTCAACTGGTCTGAAGCTGTACTTTCTTAGGTAAATGAAAAACTAAAAAAATCAAAGGGAGGAAGAAATAATAACTTCAGTTATGGTTCAATCCTCATATCCTTTGCCTTAGAACAGATTCCATTGATGCAGCCACAACATGTGACACTGGATGCGTCTAATCCTACAAATCCGTGGATGTAGAGATTGGTAGAACTCATGGGTAGGCATGCAGGCCAATCGACCATTGTGTTCTCAACTATGTTTTTCGCCTGGTTCAGGCGACAAATTGTCGCCATCGATGAGTATGCATATGTAGGTGTTGATTTCTGAGGAGATCCAGATTTAGCATTACCAAAAGGCGCTCAGTGGGGTGCAATAGGTAAGAATGTTTTGACCATGTTTTTTGACTTTTCTAAGGTTTATACAATGTTTTTGTATTTTGATGTTTTCCCAAGACTAAAATAAATGTTTGATGTAATGTAAATTCTGGTCATGTTCAACTAGTAGAAGAACCAAAGTGTGAAGTAGATGTGCCAGCAGAGAGGGCTGTCGAGAGAGCAGTCCTTCAGGATCTTGATATGGCTGAGACTCTGGCTGAGCTTCGGCGGCACATAGAGGGTTTGACTTTCGGGATTCCAGATTCCCAGATCAAATAGTTACCCATGTGACTACAGCGACACACTATTGGGGTTCCTAACCGTTGGATGCAGTTACTGTGTAAGATAGCTAGATCTATAGCATGTTACCACGAGCACCACTAGTTTACTTTTGACATTTTGAATAGATTTTGAGGTCAAATGACCAGTGTCTTGGGTACAATTTTTTGTAAAACCATATAACTATCTATCTATATGATTTCAGAATTTTCTTACGTTTATTGTGTAATCATATTCAATGATGTGAATGTTTTCTTTACATATGTTGCAAATTTCTATCTAAAACTTGATTAGCTAAAGAATCAGTCAATGTGTTCAAATTTCTGGAAGTGTGTTGATATTGAATAAAATCAAAATGTCTTTCCAAAATTCAAACTCTTAGGAACAATATATTCAGTGTTGGATTTCTAACAATATAAACACTAGTAAGTTGTAATACCACAAGTTGTGAGTCTAACCTTATAATGATGCGGTTAATACCAAATGAAATGGCATCAGAGAGAATTTTGATCAATGCGCTATACTCATTAATATTTTTCGTCAGTCTACCAATACAAATCCCCTGAAAAATCACTAACTCATTGTTTGGATCGAAAATGGCCCACGCTATAGAAGATAGATTTTGCGTACTACGACTAGCACCATCAACATATCCAGCAAATGGTTCTGAAGATTCATACATCTGCGATGAAATGTAAAGTAGATTAATAATGTCAAGAAAAATCTAAAAACAAACTAAGATAGTAAATGCAAATCAACAACATATATATACAATATAATACAAAAAATTACTACGCTCATGATTAAGCATAGTAATGTTTCAAATACAACCCATTTCTAGGCTGCGCCAATGGAATTCCATAATAATAAACCAACTCATAGGCACCCTTAGC
Organism: Pinus albicaulis; assembly: GCA_034641835.2. Taxonomy (NCBI): domain Eukaryota; kingdom Viridiplantae; phylum Streptophyta; class Pinopsida; order Pinales; family Pinaceae; genus Pinus; species Pinus albicaulis. The sequence continues at coordinate 665,435,503 of CM076582.1, read as the reverse complement.
AAGAACTCTTTTTACAATATAGGGGCCATGCCATAATGGCTCAAATTTTCCTATACCTATTACATCAGCTTCTTGATCGTAAAGAAGGACTAAGTTTCCCTCTAATAAAATGCAAGGCTAGACATTTTTGTCATATTTCACCTTTATACATATCTTATGTGCTTCGTTGGCCAATTGGGCTTCAAGATGCATTTCATCAAGATGGATGAGGTTAAGGAGATGTGATTCTTCTTCTGAGGTGTCAGGTAATAAGTCGATTGCGAGTTTTAATGACGGTATTTCACATTGGATTGGTAAGATAGCTTCCAGACCATACACCAATTGAAAAGGTGTAAATCCAGTCACGTTTATCACTGAGGTTCGATATGCCCACAAGGTGGAGTACAAGATCAAATTCCAATTTCTTTTACAAACTCCTATCATTCGTTGAATCATACGTTTAAGAATATTGTTGGTAGCATCAACTTTTCCATTTGATTGTGGATAAAAAGGAGTAGAATTATCATGTGACAATCCTAACTTGGTAGTCAATTCAGTCATCATGTGGTTGCAAAAATGCTTCCCATGATCTGTAACTATAGCCTGTGGGACTCCAAACCGTGCAATAACATGATTAAAGAAAAACAATACAGTTGTTTGTCTTGTGTTGTTGAATGTATGCATCGCTTCGTCCCTTTTGGTAAAGTATTCGACTGCGACAATAATATAACCATGTCCCCTGGATGAACGAGGGTTACAGGTCATGAAGTCAATACCCCATTTCGAAAATGGTCCCACAGAGACAACATGATGCATTGGCACTGGCATTTTGCGGATTTTACGACAAAAAATCTGGCACGCATGACAACTTCTAAACGCGAGGATGCAGTCTCAAAAAATTGTAGGCCAAAAGTAACTGACGCAGAGTATCTTCTGCACAATATCGTACCTAGATAAATTTCCACCACAAGCCCCAGCTTGAAAATCATTTAAAACATTTTCGGCCTCCTCATGAGTGAGACACCTCCTTAAAATGGTATCAACACCATGAAAATAAAGTGTATCGCTAATGATCAGATAATATTTGGCTTGGTATCTAATACGTCATTGTTTAGAGCGAGAGGTATCAGGTTGAAAATTTTGAGTTTGGAGATAAATGATGAAATCTCCATACCAAGTGTTACACAGCAATTTGTCACCATCCCTGCAATTCCCCATCCCGCACATTGGAGGGCTCATTCTGTGACTTGTGAGCAGTGACATGACCTGAAAACACTTTTATGGCATTCCTCTGAACATGGAATTTCATTCCCATGAAGACAATTCCTTGTGAAAAACCCTAAAAATAGCCTTTTTTGCATTGGTGCGGCTAGACAGTTCAGCCCTCGCACCAATGGGGGAAATCCACCAAAGAGGGTGCGCCAATTGGCGCTCTGTCTCAAAGTCGCACTCGCGCTAGGCTTAATAAAGGGTGTTTTTTAAAAATAAATGGTAGAAGATTGACTTTAACCAACTCCTAAACTGGTCTCTAAGTTGAGTTGGGACGTTTGGCTCCGGATTTCCATGTAGACGAAGTAGTTTTCCACCTCTCATGGAAGCTTCCTTGAGGATAGGGCCAATCCCATGATTGTAGGGATCCCAACTCCTCTTCCACCATCTATATAAGCTTGCCATTTCCCTTTGCAAGCTAGTCTCCAAGAGTCTCCAAGAGTCTCCAAGAATCTCCAAGAGTCTCCAAGAGTCTCCAAGAATCTCCAAGAGTCTCCAAGAGCTTTCATAGCCTAAAGAATGCTGCAATAGCCCTCATAGAGCCAAATCTATAGCAAGGAGATTGACGATCGAAGAGAGAGTCTTGTCCCCATCCTTGACAAGCTTTACCAAGATGTATTCTGCCGACGACCCGTCGAAGGAGAATTCAACGTCAGAGCCAGGTTGTATTTTCCTTTGTATGAATTAATGATAATCGACTACTGGTTATGGTTACACTTATTTTGTTCATTATGATCATGATTTTTGTCCTCTCTGAATGATGCATAATTTTATGCATTGGATTTTACGCTTGTGTTTGCTGTGTTTCTTGCGTGTGCAAGTGTTCGATCGCAACAAGCGTGAGGATTGTGATCTGCCGGAGCAAAGGAACGGGAGCGCTACCTTCTCTACAAACAACAACGTTGGATTCAAGGTAAGCCTTCTTTGCAAGTTGGTTTATTGAAATTAGGGACCTGCGCCGTAGCATGTTACGATTGTTGCTAGACCCGCTCTGGGCTAGTAGGGATCGCCTCTGTCTGTAGAGGGGATTTACCTCTACAACAAATTGGTGACTCCACTAGGGAGTTAACTTGTTTGCTTTATAAACTATAGACAGAGCCTGAAGTTAGCCAGATAGCCTTCGAAATGCTCTTGCTTTTCATTAGAAAAAGTAGATGAATGCTGCTTGAGTCAATCTCTGGTCTCGTTTATGAACTGAACACTTGGAGTATTGTCTTGTCTTTTCGGTCGATTCTTGACTTTGCTTTCTTGATCAGCTCTTTTGGCTGGCTCTTTTTGTGTGTTTGGCTTTTGGTTTAAGCTTCACCATCACTAGTCTGTTTCTTGGATTGCTCTTTTTTATTTTTGCTTAGTAAACTTGACTGGCACGCTTATTAGCCTGACAGTCACGCCAATTGGCGCTAGTTGCCAGTTTACTACCTGCGCCAATCATGTTCTGGCGCTAGATTCCACCTGACAGTCGCGCCAATCCTGTAAGGTGCTAGGGTTTACTATATTTTGAGTTTTCTAAGCTTGATCTGTGTGCTTGGTTTCATTTTTATGACTACCTGAGTGTTCTGGAGCATTGTTTGACTGACTGTGACCTTCATCCTTTGTTTGTTTGCCCGTTTCTATCAATTTTACATTCTAGCCCTAGGGTGTCTAGGTGCTATTGTGTGTCGAGCCTCCCGTGGGATTTTTTGGTTTCTATCTGTTCAGTCAACTTTGTGATTGCTTCTCTGCATTTGTTTAGTGGTTGTCTATCGTTTTATTGCATTATTTGAGTGATTGGCCTCTTCTTCATTCGAATTCTGATTTGTCTCGCTTTGAGCCTAGATTACATGGTTCATTTGAGTCTTGGAGATTCTGCTTGAAGTGGTGAGTCTGGTCTTGGTTGGGAGAAATTATTTGTTTTTTCATTTTCAAGCATTGGTGCTTGTTGTCAGTTAGCAACCCAAGCCAATTTTCCATTGGCGCTAGTTGTCAGTGAGCAAGTCGCACCAGTTGGCGCTAGTTTTCAATGATAAAGTCATGCCAATTTCAGGGTGTATGAAAATTGAGACTTTTTCCCTAAATCCTTCACCAGTGTGTCTTTCCCTTCCAGTATTTTCCCTGTATGAGCATAGATTACATTGCTCATTATTTGGAATGTCTTATTTCCATGATTTTTTGATGTAAAAGGGGATGAATGCCTTGTTTTGATCTCATGCTTTGGAAGTCCTCTTTGTGTTTGACCTCATATGTCTTGTCAACTTTTGAGGAATTCTGTTACAAAGTAACAACGTTTGCATTCTTAGTGTTTTTTTTCATCCCTTTTTCCTTCATCCTTTCATTAAGGAGATTTGCATTCATTTACTTTTCATCTCATAGTTTTCTTTTCATTAAAATGCATTAGACCACATTGCATTGAAAGGTATTTTTGAGATCCATCATTGAACTTAGATTACATTGTTTAATGATGGAAAACTAGAAATCACTTTCATTGCATTCTCTTTTATTAAAAGCATGCATTAAGTAGATTCTCATTTCATCGAAAAATGCATTGAGTGCATTCTTATAATTTGAAAAGAAAAAGGAAATTGTGCATAGATTACAATTGCATAGTTTTCAAAAAGAGGATTTTGTATAGATTACATTGCATTATCCGCATCGTTGAATGTTTGAAATTAATTTTGGATAGTGAAAGTCATCTAGTTTGGAAAATTTCGTTTACAGTGTTGTTGTTTGTTGCATCATTGTTTGAAAATATTCCCTTAACTATATATCATTCATCGAATTGAAAAGTTTTCTTTTCTCATATAGCTGCATATAAGAGATTGTCAGATGACATTCGGTAGGGCCTGAAAACTTAAACATAATTGAAAGATTAACGTTAAAATTTATTCAATTTACGCTAAGGCAACATTGAAACATTAACGAAATATTTAGAGGTATAGGCTAGAGACGTGTTCCGGCGTCTTTAAACCTAGTAGTTGTCGTTCGCCTCTTGGCTTTAGACAGCACTAGTACGGACTTGTGCTCCCCATACTACCGTGTATATAAAGGGAGACCCCATTAGGTTTCTATCCTTTATCCATAGGAAGCTGAGTCTGCCGCCCTATACCCATGATACACCGGACACAGCATTTGGGGAGATTGCCTACATGTACGTTAAATCCTTGGTTGATTTCTCTTTCATTTTAAAACCTAGGTGTATATTGCAGTTCACGGTTATTTGGTACACCCTTTGCCTAGCATTCCTGAGCAGTCATTTTGATCTTATCTAACTCCTTAAATTTGAAAATATCATCAAGCACTTGTCCTTTCACGCTTGCTTCAAAACTGAAAGAGATAGAGTGACCTTTTATTCATTTCTCGACTCTTAAAACATGAAACGGTGAAGTTTCTAAGTTTCAATGTCGTAAAATAAATCACCTGTGATCACACGCCCTGCTATAGTTTTCTTGTTGGCCATTTGATTGTGTGCCTTGGTTTTTAGCTCGTGTGCGGTTTTGAGTTGTTTCGATGGAAACTTTTCCAGAGTTCACAAACCAAGGAATCCCCTCCGATGGGAATCCTGGTCATTTTCCTCCTTTTGGAAATGTTGGTGCTCCTTATATGGCAACGTTGTCCCTTCCTGGGTTAACTGTTGGGTTTCCTGTTTGGTTGTTTTCAACCTCTGTGGTCCCAAATGTCTCAACTACTGTTCAATCAGTTCCTCCACCTGAACAACATCATGTTGATTCCAAGGTGGACCTCTCCCCTTCTTCTCCTATTTCTGCGTCCTCCTCTTCTACTTCGCCTGGTGAAAGTCTGGATTCGAGTAACCAGGTGGCTAAGAAGAAGAAGAAGAAGACAAAGAAGAAGAACTCTGATAAGCGAGAGGCTAAAGTTGCAGCTACTGCTCTTATTGATAAACCTTCCAACCCTCCATGGAAAGTCAAGTTCCCTTGCATGTTGTGCACAGGAGACCATATTCTTCGAGACTGCCCTGGCATTCCCAAGGTGCTTGAAGAATGGTCCAGCGGTCGTCCATCGTTTCCTTTGGCTTCTGGGAGTCAGGTTGGGGGCACCTCTTCAGTTAGTGCTAGTAAGGCTCCTAGGAAGCAGGGTAAGATTACCAATCCCTGTAAGTTGTGTGAAGGGCACCATGCCATTCACCTTTGTCCATATATGGATGAAGCCAAGGGAGTTTTGGAAAACTCAAATGTTTCTACACCATGCCTCCTGACTGGTTACAAACAACTTTCTTTGAGTCCTCCACCAGCTGATCCTATGATTTGTCAAGAGTCATCCTTGGTCGATCCCGCTCCCTCGGAAATTCAAATTCAGGAATCCATCCATGACCAACCATTGGTCGTGGGATCGGTTGAGCTGGCCCCGTCTAAGGTGCACCAGGTCTTTTCCATGGAGAGTGGATCTCACACCCCTCATGTTCTTCTGGTTTCTTTAGATTCTTCGGATTTGGAGAAAGATTCTCCTATCCCTATACCTCAAAAAGTTGATCCTCTGCCTCCTGTGATGGAGGTCCTGGAGGATACTCCTCCCGCCTTCGAGATGGAGGTCATGGAGGATGCTTCTTCTTCTTCTGTAACACCGGGGGAAGACCATCTCAGTTCAATGGTAACCCCTCTGAGTAGTTTGGTTGCTTCCTTTGATTGGAATCGATTTGCGGGATACCGCCTTCCGTCTTATGTGCCTTTCGAGATCACAGTACAGGCTTTTGGTCTGGTCATACCCAGCACCATTATAGATGAAGGCACGTCTGTTAGTGTTCTATCCTCAACTACTTGGCAAGCTTTTGGCTCGCCGTTGCTTGCGCTTGTTACACAGAATCTGTTGGCATTTAATAGAAGAACGAGTCAATTGTTAGGGATCCTTCCAAGGTTACCTATTACAATGGGAGGTAAAACCATCCATATGGACATGATGGTTGTTCCAGGCCCTTTGGATTTCAATTTGCTTTTGGGGCGCGATTACACCTATGCCATGGGAGTGCTTGTCTCCTCCCTTTTTCGTGTGGTCTGCTTTCCACGTGAAGGATGGATCGTGACCATTGATCAGCTTTCGTTCTTTGGTCCTGATGTGGCAACCGGCCCGCCATCATCCCTTTCTAGTTTTTATCCACCTGTTGTATCTGCCCCACCACAGGTCAACTATGTGGCTACCTACCCCGTGCTTGTGCTCAGTGATGATGTTGTCATGCATAGTGTGCTGGGGGCATTGGGTCCTGACTTCCAAGATGTTTTCCTTCCATTGGGAGTGGAACTCTTGGAAGCGATGACTTCTTGTTCATTATGACAAGGTTGTCATAGCATGGCTCTTTTCCTGTGTCAAGCTCCTTAAAAAATGAAACAAGGTCTGTTGGAGCAGAGTTCCTTGTCTTGTGTCAAGCTCCTTAAAAAATGAAACAAGTTTGTCGGAGCATGGTTCTTTTCCTGTGTCAAGCTCCTTAAAAAATGAAACAAGGTCTGTTGGAGCAGAGTTCCTTGTCTTTTGTCAAGCTCCTTAAAAAATGAAACAAGGTTGTCGAAGCACAGTTCGTTTTCTTGTGCCAAGCTCCTTAAAAAATGAAACAAGGTTGTTAGAGCAGAGTTCCTTGTCTTGTGCCAAGCTCCTTAAACCATGAAACACGGTCCTCTGAGGATAGTTCTTTTAATGTGTCAACCTCGTTAAAACAATGAAACACATTCCCGTTCAATTCGAGTCTTTGATAAGTTCTTGTAAAATATCAGTCGAGTCTTTTCCTTACTCTCGTAATTTGAACCTTCACTCCATCTGCCTTTCATATGGATTGAAGCTTGGGGGCATGTACCTCGAATTGAGTCACCATGCTGGGGGCATGCTTACTTTTCAAGCATATTTTGTTTCCGTTTCAGGCTTGTGTAAAAATGAAACCGGTTTCAAGCATAGTTTATCTTTGTTTCAAGCTTGTGTAAAAATGAAACCAACTTCAAGCAGAGTTTCCTGATTTCAAGCTTGTGTAAAAATGAAACCTTTCCCATTACACCTCTTGTGATTGCCATTTTATCAGCCTATTTTTCCCAAATGAGCCTTTGTTTTCTCACTCCATCATCACTATCTTCTTGGCCGATCATATGCCTTCACTTGGTTGTTTTACCCGTTCCAGAGGAACCGCTACGATGAGTGGTCTTGCTAGCTAGCCTCTTAACCTTTATTTTTTTTGAGCAGTTCCACCATTACCGGAACCAGTTTCTACCCTTTATACCACTCGTTCCTCCAAGAGGAGTTATCTTTCAGCTCTTTTCTAACTTTATAAACATGAAAATATTGTCGAGTCCCTTGTCGCTTCGATCTTGTTAAAGTGGTTATGAAATGACATCTACCCAGTATACGTTTACCCCTTTTTCAGGCTGGGATAGATTATTTACGAAAAAGGAATACCCTAGCCTATCGCGATTAGGAGGTTTCCTTAGACATCGTTTTCTACCTTTTCAGATCTAGGGAACTATCTACGAAAAGGGACTACTGGATTTTGCTTTTCTGTTATTTTTTCAAACTCTCTAAACATGAAAAGACGTCGATTTCTTCCTTTGTCAGACTCGTTAAATCCTGATGACATTGGATTCAGTCATAATGATGATATTCGAGTTTCTCCTTCCTAGGGCTCGTTAAATGTACTAGGATGGATTCGTCCGAAGGACGAATTTATATGACAAGAATATGGTATCCTCTTCAAGCTTGTGTAAAAATAAAGAGGTAATCACCAGAAATGGTGGGGAAAAATGGAACCAGCATCATTGTCATGTCGGCAGTATGTCGCTCTTGAACATGGCACTTGTCTGCATTCGTGTCGGGTTGGGGACATCTCATCTCATTTTTCACTTGCCTCCATGGGTTTGGGTGATCCCTTTTGACCTCTCATCTGCTCTTTGCCTCGTCATCATGACCTTTGATATTTTGATGTAAAATAATTCCAAATCCACTGTCGTACTGCCAATATGTTCAAGAGAAGTTGACATTTGCAAGTTTCAACCTTCCTCTGATTCTCATATGATCCTGATTCACAAAAACATTATGTTCCTCTGTCTCGTGTCGATGATGTGGGAAACACTATGGCCAACCTTCGATCAAGGTCACTTCTTGTTGACTCCAGTTCATTATCTAGGAAGCTGATCTAGAGACTCCCTTCTGGTACCTTGGAGCCTGCATGCCTCAATGGCAGGTTCTTCACATCCGATGCAAGGTTTTCATCATTGACCTTCGATAAAATGATTTTGCAGGTGTTCGATGCCAGATCACTGTTCACATGCCATAGATTGTATGTATAGTACCTTGAGGGCCATTGTCATTATTGGTGGTACCTCTCATGTCTGTTAACAACTTTCATCATTGGCTGGTAATCAGGCAATGTTCTTGCATGTTCAACTTCAGCTCACTTATTCGCATGCTTTAACTTGTACTTTGCTCAGGTCGAGATGGAGCGCAAGACCCTGGATTTTGTATATTAGAATCCAGGCTATGATTTTGTGGATTGTTATGATTAGTTACATGACTCATTCACTGGATGGATGCGACCATACCTAAGTCTATTTATCAATCCTCACTGGATGGCTGTGTCCATACCTCAGATCTAGATTATTGTATACTCTGTTATGGATGGTTGCGCCCATACCACATATATCATGTATATTGAGATATCAATTTCACTTCTCTACGCAGGTTTTCTGACGACGGTGTTTTCAGTTGGACACGTTCTCGTAAAGCATTTCACCCTTCTCTCTTTCGGGCCTCATGCTTTAGGGGGCATCTGTTACACAGCAATTTTTCACCGTCCCTAAAATTCCCCGTCCCACACATTGGAGGGCTCATTCCGTGACCTGTGAGCAGTGACATGACCTGAAAAAACTTTTATGGCATTCCCCTGAACATGGACTTTCATTCCCCTGAAGACAATTCCTTGTGAAAAACCCTAAAAATAGCCTTTTTTGCATTGGCGCGGCTAGACAGTTCAGCCCTTGCACCAATGGGGGAAATCCACCAAAGAGGGCACACCAATTGGTGCTCTGTCTCAGAGTCACACTCGTGCCAGGCTTAATAAAGGGTGTTTTTTGAAAATAAATGGCGGAAGATTGACTTTAACCAACTCCTGAACTGGTCTCTAAATTGAGTTGGGACGTTTGGCTCCGAATTTCCATGTAGAGGAAGTAGTTTGCCACCTCTCATGGAAGCTTCCTTGAGGATAGGGTGAATCTCATGATTGTAGGGATCCCAACTCCTCTTCCACCATCTATATAATCTTGCCATTTCCCTTTGCAAGCTAGTCTCCAAGAGTCTCCAAGAGTCTCCAAGAATCTCCAAGAGTCTCCAAGAATCTCCAAGAGTCTCTAAGAGCTTTCATAGCCTAAAGAATGTTGTAATAGCCCTTATAGAGCCGAATCTATAGCAAGGAGATTGACGATCGAAGAGAGAGGCTTGTCCCCATCCTTGACAAGCTTTACCGAGACGTATTTTGCTGATGACCCTTCGAAGGAGAATTTAGCATTAGATCCAGGTTGTATTTTCTTTTGTATGAATTAATGATAAGTGACTATTGGTTATGGTTCCACTCATTTTGTTCAATATGATCATGATTTTTTTCCTCTCTGACTGACGCATAATTGTATATATTGGATTTTACACTTGTGTTTTTTGTGTTTCTTGCGTGTGGAGGTGTTCGATCGTGACAAGTGTGAGGATTGTGACCTGCCAGAGAAAAGGAACAGGAGCACTACCTTCTCTACAAACAAAAACGTTGGATTCAAGGCAAGCCTTCTTCGAAAGTTGGTTTATTGCAATTAGGGACCTGCGCCGTAGCGTGTTACGATTGTTGCTAGACCCGCTCTGGGCTAGTAGGGATCGCCTCTGTCCACAAAAGGGATTTACCTCTACAACACCAAGGATCAGATGATCTGATAAAAAACAAAGACTCGTTAGGAGTTGATGGTTTTGACGTAGTTGCAGTACTATTAGAGGGAAGGTCGCAGAGAAGCTCAACTAAAACTGAATACTTCTTTGACTTGGATTTGATGAATTCCAAATAAAATTCCTGCAAAATGACAATCCATTTTGAATATTTCCCCACTAGCAATTGACGTGATAAGATATAAGTCATGGGGTTGCAATCTAAAATGACAGTGGTCTTTCGAAGCAGGATATAGTGGCGAAATATTTGGACAACTTGAACAACTTCCAAGGAAATATTTTCTACATACGAATATTTAACTTTTGTATCATTGAGATTACGACGCAAATAATAGATCAGATGTTCAATTCCATATTATACTTGGACCAAAACCATAGCAATGGTCATTTCAGCCACGACAATATATAAGAAATAATCATTTTGATAATTAGGGAGGTACATTAATGACGCTTGGACAAGAGTATCCTTGACAGCATCAAAAGAAGCTTACACAACTTGGTCTCAATGGAAGGGAACCCCCTTTTTCAAGATTCGAGTAAATCCTTTAGCCATTTCAGTGTAGTTTGGAATGAACCTTCTTAGGAAGTTAGCCTTTCCTTGAAGTTTTTGTATCTGAAGTAAATTTGATGGCACAGGAAAACCAAGAATGCCCTGAACCTTCAATGGGTCGATTCGAATTCCTTCTTTTGAGACTACAAATCCAAGAAAACGACCAGAACCAACACAAAACACACATTTATGTGGATTGAGGCATATTTTGTACTGTTGACAGTGTAAGAAGATGGCTCTCAAATGCATCGGGTGATCAGTCTGATTCCATGAATGCGTTGGTAAATCATTTAGATAAGGTTGAAAAATGTGCTTGATGTCATTTAAAGCATAATCCATTTCTCTCTGAAAAGTTTCCCCAACATTATTTAAACCAAACGGTAGTTTCCTATAAGCGAATGTGCCCCAGGGAAAGATGAATGTTGTGTCATATTGATCCTCTGGGCAGATATTGATTTGATTGTAGCCGGAAAATCCATCCTTGAAAGAAAATATTTCATATCTAGCATAATCGTCAATAATATGGTCGATAAAGGGAGTAGGATAGTTGTCTCTTGGACAAGAAATATCTACATCTAGATAATCGATGCACACTCTAATAGTTCCTTGTTTTTTCATGACAGGAACGATTTTGGAAACCCACTCAGTCAGCGAAACAGGGTAAATGAAACCAGCACGCAAAATTTTTTCAAATTATGCTTTGATGGAAGCGGCTTTCTTTGGATGAATAGGATGAAGCCGTTGATGCACCGTTTTGACATCAGGATACATATTAATAGTGTGTTCAACAATACTAGTATCTATGCCTGGAATTTCCTTGTAAGACCAAGCAAATACATCATGGAATTCATGAAATAGAGATCAATATGTTTTGAGTTCTGATGGAGAACAAGATACACCGACATCAATATTTTTGACAATGCCAGGTTTGGTCAAAACATCAATAGAAATTCTTTCTTCAATATTTGACAGATTTCTCTCGGAATCAATTGCATTAATAGGTAAAGAATTCGAAAAGAAATTTTTGATCGATGGGTGATATAGTTCACTAAGATAGTTTTCTTCATAATCAGGAAGATGGGAACGATGATGATAATCTTCCCATGGTTCTCCTTCTTACATCATAGCTTCCAAGATATTCTCATCTGTCAAGAACATTGAGGAAAAAGGATCAGAAGGAGTACCAAAATATAAGGAACGATCAACCCAAACAACCGACGATGTTGATTTTGGATTCGCCGCCCAAGCCAGATAGATTTATTGCTATGCCAGCTCAATAGGGCTAGGAAGAAAAAACTCATCCAACGTAACAATTACAGAATCATACGTACTCTCCCTTAAGCCAGATGGAGTGGAAGAGATCATGTATCAAGTCTCTATACTTGCATTTTCTGCCGACGTCGCGGGCGGTGGTAATACAAAGGTTCCCATGAGAGTGGAATCCTTTAAGAGTCCTACACCAATGTTCTAAAGTTCTATTTTGGGTGTGTGAATCAATGGAACGCTTCCAGTTACCTACAAATTAGAGGAAAATAAGGATAGTTTATTAATGATTGTGATAGTACCTTTATTTGGAAAGGCAATCATTCTGAAATATGTAGAAACAATTGCAGTCATTGCATATACCCATGGCCTTCCAAGTAGAATATTATAGTCAAGCGGTTCGTCAACAAACTCGACATCAACATTCATTGTTTTTCCCCCTAGTTCAACATGCAGGTTATTAATAATACCACAAGGCTTATATGTACGTCTATAGAAATCCTTCAGCGTCATTGATGATTGTGATAAGCATGGTGAGCCAAGTGACTTCCAACAATTTAGAGACATAATGTATGTAGATTCTCCCTCATCAATAATAGTACAATGAACAAGGTGATTGAGAAAAATTACTTGTATGGAGAATGCCAATTCTGCTGGTAGTTGCGGCACATAGCCCATATGATTAAAGATGACAAGATTAGAATCAGTCAGATCAATTACACAAATAGCTTACAATAAAGCCTGTTTTTGGGAGGGACAATTTTGTAATACCTCAAGAGCAAACATAGTTGAAGGGGATTGAGCCAAATATTCAACTATATTATAATTTTTTGCAGCTCTTGCTCGAGGATTATATGTCAATTTGTGAATTACTCCCTTTGGTGGCTTGATTGTCAATTCAGGAATAGCAGTAGGTGGTACTGATACCGTAGACGGATTCGTAGTCAAGGTAGTAGGTTGATCAGTGGCCTGACTACCATAATATTTATTGCACATTGACACCAAAATATATGTTGAAGGTTTTTTGAAGGATAACATAAGTACTTCAGAACTAGAAGTTGGATCCATAGCAACCAATTTTGTGTCCGAATTTGGAAATGGGTCTATCAACACAGCTGACGCATGGAAACTCTTGATTATTTTTTAGACTTCAACGTGGTGAGGAAAATCCATAACAAAGTGTTCCTCATTACAAATTATGCATGGATAACAAGGTTTCCTAGGTCCAGATGATTGATCAGATGATTTTTATTGCGGGTTATAAGTTTTCTTTTTCTTAGATTTCCCTTTTTTCTTACTTCCAGGTTGCTTGTCACTTTTTCCCTATTCAAACGAAACGAAATTAATTTCGAAAGAAGATTAAAGATCATATGCAGTTGTATGATGTGTTCTTGTAGTACCAATCAAGTTATCTTTGGCATGAGATTCCTTTAATTGAGGAGGAACAGTAAAATTACATCCCTGCACGTTAGGAATTTTTAATAGAGTGTGCCAGACTGAGTGTAAATTAAGTCTAAATATTGGGCATGAGCGATAACTTGTTCTTCTGTGACGACGCCACCCTTAGCCACATCCTCAGTTATAGATGGTAACAGGGACTTAATGAACCACTCAGCAAAGATTTGATCTTAAACAAATGTCTTAACCATTCTACGATGACGACGCCACTCATGAATATGATCGGAGAGATAAGTAGCATTAGTCTGTTTGAAATTGGTCAAGAGTTCTGTTCCAGTTTCATATCTGATGGGTAACTAGAAGTGAGTCAAAAAGACAGTATCTAGGGTAGTGAAATTATCAAAACAAGCTCTAGGTAGCTCAATATACCATTTTGTAGCCGGACTTGTGAGCGTATGATGGAAAAGACGTAATCGAACGGAATCATCATTTAGGGAATTTGATGAACACCATAAATGATAAGTCATGAAATGAGTTGACGAGTCTTCCCAAAGGTTTCCATTGAACTTAGGAATATATAAGGGTAATTTGTGAGGTATCACCAACCACCAAGGAGCATAGTTAATTTGATCATTGGTTAGCTGATGTAAATCTAGTAACTCTAAAGTTGCTACAAAAGAAAATTGTCTATTAAGGTCAGGTTGAGCATAGCTAGGGTATGATGGAATTGCTTGAGCAACGGGCCTTTGAGCACCAGCATAAGGTATCTGTTGTTGGTAACTCAGATAGGGGTTGTTTTGAAAATCAAATGCTTGAGGATTCTATTGACCAAAACCTGGATATGATACTTGTTGAAAAGAAGTTTGAGGCATTTGTGCTTGAGGCTGCCAAGGGGTTTGTCCACCAATGTTATAAACCAACTTAGGATAAATTGGATTCAGTTGAGGATAAGTATAACCTGGTTGATACGATTGTCCAAACATTTGTGGTTGGATTGAAAAAATGGGCTGCCATTGACAAACATTCATTTTGACATTAGGTTGACCAAAAAGTGATGGAGTACTATCATATTGGGTGACCAAAGGTTTCCCCACAGCATGAGGAGGATAATAAGACAGAAAATATTTCTCTCCAAATGTTAAGAGTCTAGTTGATATGCTACTTGAAGGAATAGACTCAGAAGAACCAACTTGATATTTCCCTGATGATGTGTATAAAGAATCAACCTATTCAGTACTCACTATATGATTACGAGTTAAAATATCAAACGATGACATTGGTAAATTCCATGGTTTTGAAGATGCACCAGAGAAAATTACAGATCATTATTTGTAACCTGATGAGACCATAGGGACACCATGAAAATATGACTCTAGTGAAGTTGTAAACATCGATAGGGTAGCGAGGTCAAGTGCTCACGTAATTGGAACAGATGGCCCAACCGAAGATGTTAGTTCAGGTATGGTTACTTGACCAAATGTATACCCTTTTGGATCGACGGGAGTTTGAATAGGAACAGGATCAACAAAAGAAGATGGTGACGATTAAGGAAAATACTCGTATAGGTAAAGGTCCTCCACAAAATGGGTTGGAGTTAAAGGTTTCTCGTCTTGTGGGATTTCTTCAATCGTAATTAAACCAGGTGGAAGTATTTCACCATCAGGCCCAAAATATATTTCAGGAGGTTAACTGTGTGATATGGGAGAATCAATGGCTACAGAAATTTTTGGGACGACCAAGGCAGGAAAAACTTCTGGTTGTTCAACTTTGGGATTCAGATGTTCTGGAAAATAAGAGATAGGATCTAGATCAACTTCTGGTTGAACAATGTCAGGTCCAGGAGGTATGGTCTCACTGATTGGATGGATTGTGACCACAGGTATTTGTGAAGACTTCGTTTCGACAATAGTAGATGAATTGGGATGTGTAGAAACCACTTGAGCTAACTTTGGTATATGGGAATATGATGTTTCACCAAAGGTATGAATAGTACTTGATTTGGTAGAGTGCACCTTCACCGACCAAAAGTAACTTTTGGTGGTAAAGGTGGTTTCAATGCTAATCTACGCAAACAATGGGGGAAAGGATTTTGTTCTTCCACGATTAATGATTTATTTTAACCAAAAACAAATAAACAAAATAAAAGGGTAATGCTAGGCAAAAGGGTTTACCAAAAAACTGTGAACTGCAAAATACCTCTTGGCGAACCAAGAAGTACGGGCAAGCAATCTCCCTGAATGTTGTGTTCGGTGTATCACAATTTACAAGGCAGCCGACTCGGTTCACTATGGATGGATAGCACCTAAAATTTTTCCTCCCAAATATACACTAAGGTACGTGGAGGCCCAAGTCCGTATTAGCACTGTCTGATGCGAAACTGCACAGTGAGAGCACCCCTTTATACTTTTCGTACTGTAACACCGCCCGATATACCCAAACGTAACTAGACGAGCTACGATATACTTACGTATGTGGAGTGAAGTATCACACTCGGAATGTATCGCAGACAGGTTAATGACAACTGTTATGTTTTACGACACCATAACACATATCTAGCCTATACCTTCTAAATGTTATCGTTATGGTTCCAATGCTTTGTTAGGTAAATTGAGATAAATTTTAAGTTGATCTTGTTTATCAATTTTCCTTTCAAAGGTTCACCGTGATGATGTATTGGAAATTCCTAAAATACAAACTAAAATGATAACCAATCTTTCACTTTTAGTTTTTCAATGAAAATCCTAGCTACTACAGGGAAAGAGAAATCAATTTGAGAGCAAACAAAATCAAAAAGCACAAACTAAATGCAGATTTCCTAATTGTTCCTTTTGCAAAACACACAATCCACTACATGCAAATGCAGGTTTTTCTTTTTAGTTCCTTTGATTTTATGAATGCAGAAAAGAAAATAAGTGCACACAAATGCCTTTTACTTTTGAGAAATGAGGAATATAAACAACAATTTCTCTTTTGAATGAAAAATGAGGAATTTAACAACAATTTCTCCTATCAGGAAACAAAGAATTTACGAAAATTTCCTTTTCAAAAGAAAATGGATCTAATGTGACAATGAAAATACTTTGAAATTAATTTTTCAATGATAAATAAAAACACTTTAAACAAACATTGAACAAACTATTCTTTCAAAGGAGGAAGAGGTAGATAAGTTCACTGGTCAATATGAGGCTTCAAGATTTTCAAAACACAGCAGAGAACAAACTGAAAAAAAAAATGCAATGACAAATTCAATGGAATTTGGATGGTCTCTCGGGTCAACGTAGTCTCTAAGGGGAGATATTTCATTGCAAAGCACCCCTAGAAGGGAGACAATTCTATGCAATGCACTGTGTCCTATACAACAGTGTGTTGGGCGCAGTGTACAATGAAAAACAGAGTTGTTTAGCACACTTCTAATGAAAATTTGGATTTCAAAAAACCTAATATTTCTGAGTAAATTCTACAGGGTGACTAAATAGAGAAAATCAGAGGCAAATACACCTAGGATGAAGGTTAAATTCCCCAGCGGAGTCGCCAATTTGTTATGTGGAATTATGAAATACGGATAAAACATTCTTCCCTAGATAGGTTCTTATCTAGAACAATAGATTAAATACTTTGCAACTAATTTTCCTAACTGTAAATAGACACATAGAATAGATCAAAGAACTTACTTGGAGTCCAAGCACTTCCTATTCTCCTTCTGTCGCTCTTTCTGTAGCTTCAAATCCAAGCTAGATGTCCAAAAATATTTCCTACAAAGATGAACACTAAACAAAAAAAGATAGAAATAATACAGATGTCTATTCAATTTATTTAGTTAAATCAATGAAACATAAACCATATATATCAAATAAGAATTCATAATATGGAAAACATGAGCTTATACAGATACATATGTGGGAAAGTAAGCAGCAATCTTTATTAATGGATAGAAGGGGAGGTTACAACCCAGTGACTGATTTGAAGTGACCATCTCCAACAACATCCCAGCCTCATCACAATGCAGATCTCTCCAGCAGCATGTTACACAAATCAACTCCTCAATTGAAATTCCACTAGCATTTCTCTACTCAAATTATTCCTTCTCAAACACTAAGATATGTGCTCAATTTATAGATGAGCTGAAGGTAGTTTTACAATCAATGACTTTCCAATAATAGGCAAGACATGTTCCCAATCTTGTAGATGTGTAATGGACACATGGATTTGAATTTTGACACATGTGAACTCTTCTCGAAGGCACTGGCCAAGTGGAGATTCCATAACAATGATAATTTCGCTCCCAATGTGACCAACGCACCTATGAGTGTCGAGAAATGCTTTGCAGAGAAGCCTTGAATGGGGCTACCTGCATATGTAATTCACTTAGTCCCTTTAGAGGAAACGTTGGTGAGCTCTCATATGATATATTATAAACTTCAAATCTTGGAAACCTTTGTAGATGAAAGTCATGGATGATTTGTCTTGTTCTTTGTCTTAGGGCATGTAGAAACTGAAATGATAGGGGATGATAGACCCTATTCATTGGTCCTGGAGATGAGTTCCAGTTAACCAGGTCATTTGGAATGATGCCCAAATTGACCTATAACAGTGGAGATTTCTTTTGATTGATTGTTTGGTTGGATTAGTAGATCGGTTTAAACTAATTCCATTGGGTTATGGAGTCATAAAAGGCTGGGTTGTCACATCAAATTTTCAAGAGCATTCACAAGGCAAGCTAAATACACTTACTGGATCTTAAAACATAATGCGGTATGAGATGAAAGAAAAAGTGAATTTAGTAATGGTTAAAAAGAAATTAAGAATTTATTAACCAGACTTCAAAAGAAAAATATGTATATTGTAAATACAACCAAAAATAAGATGCTCTAGCAGAAAAACTTAATATTCAGATTTTTTCTTTACAATCATATTTAAATGATGCACTTATAGGGAAAAAAATGGAAAACATTAACACAAAAAAGAAATAACATCACCTGATAAGCATAGCTCAAGTATCTTGCAAATTGTATTTTATTAATTATGCTCCATCTTCAAGAAAAACACAATGCTCTAATAGAAAAGTCTTACAATCTAGGTTCCAACCCCTGATACTCAGAATGTATGAATTATTTAACTGAATTCTACAACAATTGTCATATTTACATAGGAAATCTGTTATTACTTACAAAATAAGCACAATTTGACTAGTGTGACCACGAAGTGGACAGGCTGAACTTAATTTGACATTTGGCCCTATTTTTTAGAAGGTCGTTTCTGCATGATCATATATGGTTATGTGTTGGATGATTTGGTTGATCTGGTATTGTGTTGATCTAGCTGATATGTTGGCCTTAGCTAATTTTCAGTCATCCTGGAATTTGCAGTGCTTGTCCCACCTATCTTCATCAAGAATTAATATTTTGTTGGCTTTTCGATAAATTTCATCCACCTCTGTGTACCAAGAAAATGTGGGTTTAACCACGAAAATTTGCTTAATCTCATGCTGAATGAAGATATCATTGCTTATAACATCTATAAAATATTTTCCTTTCATGGTATTTTTAATGTTTGAATGCTTGGTTGTATCTTTTGAAATTTCCCTAAGCTTCTTCATATAATCATCTCTGGCCATTAGTCTGTCATTTATGATGAATAGAGAATTCAAACCCCTTTTGGTTAATGGCTTGATCCTATTAAATAATCTACTGACTCCAATTTCTAATCCATTACACTTCTCTTCAAGTTGATGTACCAAATTCCTTATTGTAAGGAATTTCTTCACCTCTAGAATTGTTTCAGTTCTATCTTGCACTCCCGGCTCTTCCAGCTTGTTTTTTTTGGCATTTAAAAACTTGATGATCTTATTAGCTATATCAGGCATGTCTCCTAGATCTTTAGTGATATTTGAAATCCTTCTACTAAAAAATGATCTGGATGGATGGCCAGATCTCATTCATAGATTCAGTGATGATGTTCCATATGATCTCCTTAAATCTACTGACCATGATGCTAATAGAATATTATTGAAGAGACTTCTATAATCCTTCCATCAACCTTTTATTTCTCTGTATTTCTATCACATGGGTTGTATCACTTCTTGTTATTTGATCTTGAAAAATTTTGATTTGAGCCTGTAGTATTTTAATCTCCTCTGTTTGTAAAGACATATTCTCCACTGATTTAGCGAGTTGGTCTATTGCCTCTCCTGTGGTAGTTATTGAAGCTCTTGGTGTTGGAATGGTTGTAAGGGGTACATAAACTAAAGCAACAATAGTTATTTTTGTAGCTTTCTCTTTCTCTTTAACCATATTTTCCATTTATATCTCCATATTTTTTCAGTTGTTCAGTCTGCTCCATGATGATCTTCATCATATCAAATTTTTCTATCTCTGTCTTTTCTATTTCCTTAGTAAGAGGATCCTCTGTATCTAAAATATTCAATTATTTCTTCAAGGCTGTTATATATGCATTCTTATTTTTAATAATATCCTCCACAGCCTGCAATTTTTATGGCTCATATCCAATTTTCACGACCAAATCTTCCAAGGATTTTATCCTTGTATCCTTAGACATTGAGTAGATCCTCTCCATCTTGAGTTGAGATTGCACATTTACCAGGGTGACCTGTAACTTAGTTAAATTCATAGCAATATTGGTTAAGGTGGAAGAGATCATTTCACTTGTTTTTTTATTCATTTCCATATTATCAATGGGGTGGATGTCCTCGATGTTGAATTCAAAGGAACTCTGCTTGTAATATTTCATCTTGGTTTTTGTAATATGGGCTTCTATAAATGCCATGTGCATATTCCCATTCTCTGAATCAAATCTAGATCACAATCTGATTTGCGAACTGGAGGTCTGCTTCAAGAATCGGGTGTAAGTGTTGTTTTTCAAGATCTCATTTTTTAGTTCGATCTCCCTAAAAGTATAAAATACAGTATTTTCTTTATATCCTGTAGCAGTACTAGAAGTGGATGTTTGGAGAGCCTGTTTTTTATTCAGGACAGTAATTGAAGTATTTGGAGGATTGATAGGATGTTTTCCTCCCACTGGACATGATCCTGGAGTATCCAGGATGTTGATAATAGTTTCCTGCTCTACTTCTTTGTCTTAGTCAACATCCATGTGTATTTTGGCTCTTTTCATGTACTTCATCTTAAATTCTTTATTAGAAGTATCAGTCAGTGAAGTTGGATTGTCTTATCTTTGCCTTTTCCATGTAGTTTCTTGTTTATATTCTTTACTCTTTTTCTATTGTGGCATAGGTGTCTGCAAACTTGAAGTAGAAATGGCTTGCTCCTATGCCTCCTGAAAAGTATTTTCTGTCCACTTTGTTTGGTTTCTGAACTGCTCTATGTCTGGTCTTTGTGTATGAAGGTAGGGTGTAGACTTATTCTCCACCCTCAATTTAGAAATTACCCCAAAGGGATCATAATACCATGTAAAAATAGGAGCAAACTTCATATGTTTAAATATCTTATTTGCTTCTTCTCCAGCTGCCCTACTGTTGCTCACAAATGGTCCTATCTCAAAATTTATCCTAAAATGTGACTTCTTTTTTTTTGAGAAAAAATGCACCTCATCTGCATTCAGCATCCATCTTATGTATTCCAGGGAAAAAATCCTCATTGGGATGAATTTTGGCAGTTTATAAGGACACAAATCACACCCATATAATCTCAATTCTGTATATTTTTGGTATAAATACCAATATGTTGTTCTAGCTTGGTCTGAGAGCTACATAATACTTTTAATCTCTTCACTAATCCTGGGCTCATTTGTGCTCTTTATAATACTAATTGCAAGGTGTACAAACAACTAAACATTTTTTTTGTAATTGTATTCCTCTTAGTCCTTCATCATCAAAGTGGTCCAAAAATTGATAGACTATGGGTGTCCATCTTCATCCAATTTTGTCATTACTAACTAAAATTTCTCTGCCTGAAAATATAGAACAAATAGATAATGATAGAAGTATATTGAAATACTCCTTCTGTATGAAACTTCACAAACTGATCATGAATGTTATCATCCAAGAACTAGCTAAAATCAAACATGACAGAGGGCATAGAATCTGAGGAAAATATAGTCAAAAAGCCTATAATTGCCTCATCAATCCATTGATTAGATTAATAGCATAGGAGGTATGCAAGGACTATGGAAATTTGTTTGGTTCTCTCAGGGAATAAAGATGAGGGATATGGGGGATTTTTCTTAGGCATAGGGGTTGTCTTAGTTATGAATAGCTCAAGGGTTGAGGCTCTTTTATCAAAATATAGCTTTTGATACAGGTCTATGAGGGCTTCTCATGAAAATGGAGTGGGATTTTCTACATTAGGTGCTTGCATCATCTAATTAATAGATTGGGTAGTAACCGTGAACAAAACCTCACCAGTGGAGGCAATTACAGCTCTCTTTTTTGGGATGTAACAAGCACAGCATATCCTAATGAGCTTAGGGACACTATGGGTCTTGGGAAAAATGTAATAAGGCAGGTTGGTGTTCCACAAAGAAATATACATATAAATAAGTCGAATTCATACATTGTTTCATGAATCTTATGTCTTTATCTTCCAAGTTGACATGATCTAAGTCTATTGGAGGATGAATCATGGGATTGAAGGGAGGTTCTTGACCTCTCTTCTTTGGAGGCATGGTGATTTTTTATTAGGGAAAGGGTTGGATCGAATGATGACACTGTCAACAGAACATGAAGGCACAATGGAAGTGTAAAAACTTGAAGAAACACTATTATTTTATGTGGAAAACATGTAAGAATCAAATAATAGGTAACAATACTGAAATGGTAAAGTTTGAATGAGGCGGGAAGGTTGGACTTTATTTGGTTGCCTAGTTTCCCGTTATGCATGGCATGGGTCTGTTTATTAACGGTTAAACCATTAATTAATTTAACGAGCTGATTTTGGTGGGAATGGAGGATATTGGATGTGCAACGGACAAGTGAGGTATCATGCTGTGAATGGAGGAGGGATAACGGTCGGGGGAGAAGTTTACGGTTTGGCGAAAGATATTTTCGAAGGGGGTAGTGAATGGTGAGCGGGTTTAGTAAGGGGGGGTGAGAAATACTTTGTGCATGGAACATAAGGGGTATGGCCCAGTCAAAAACCATTGACTTCAAATCCCCCCATCCCCCCCCCCCGATGATAACGTTCGGATGGTGCGGGGGGGCGAAGTATCATATTAGCCGTCAGATCAAATAGTATGAGGCGAGATTTAAAGAAAAGTGTCGGGTGGAGAGAGGTGATGTGATAGGTGAGCGGACGGTGTGGTCGAGGAAAGATATGAAATTTGGGTAGCATATTCATAAAATATAGAACTTTGGATAAAATTTTAATACTTTTTCCCATAAAAACATCTCTCATTTCTTCTACCTGCCCTTTCACTAATCTAACATTTTTATCATTCTTTTGTAGGGTGCATTTAGGCTTGTAGACCCAAATCTTTTTTTTTTTAAATCCAAACTATCCTACTCTATCCCTTATTCCTTCCATTGACCTAGATTAAACTGTTGAGTCAATTTTATTTCTACCTAACTACTAACTTACCAAGATTAAACTGTTTGGTAAGTCTTTATTCTCTAACATATTCAATAGAAATTTAAAATAGTTCAATAATGCTTAAACTGAATGAATTGAACAAACTAACTTATCAATAGTGGCATTTTGACTTGTAGCACTTTTAGTGTTATTCTTTTTTGGGGTTTTGTTTCTTTTCTTTTCTTTTCTTTTTTATATATTTTTTCAATATACCCTCTTTTCTTTTCATTTTTTCATATTTTTTGGAAATAATTTAAAAATTAAAAATCATGTATAATATGAAATTGCAACTGTGAAATACTCAATCACCTTGAGATCCTATAATTTATAGGACCCTAACAGTGGCTCCAGCTAGGAATTCCACTTCTCCAAGTGAAGTGTTAAGAACATAAGATCAGTAGCCTTGAGTACTCCATTTATGCAAAGTCTTCATTTGATTTCTTTTTTTGTTTTATTACAACTCATCAAACCAGGCCTTAGGGCCTTCTCCACAGGCTTCAACCTTTGTCAATGAATTATTCAAATCACAAAATGTAAAAATGTGGTATTGACAATGATGAAAGATAAAACTGTATTCTTAAGAGAAGTAATGCTTCAACATCCTGCCATTGATAGGACCTCTAGGTATCTCTGTTCAATCCAGCTCCTTAAGAAACATGAATTGTTTCATCTAAAATCCTCCATAATGTATGTCCTTTACCAGAGGTTGTCAAATTTTCCATGTTTACCTTTGTCTTCTCTTTTATAATCCCATTTCAAAACTTTGTCATCTAGATTAAAATCATCAGCCTTTGTTCTTTATCAAACATTTTCTTGATATTTTCTTGAATCACTTGGGTTCTGTTGTAGACCTCTTCTCTATATTGTTGTAATTGAATAGTTTGATTGATTCTTCTTTGTACATCATTTGGTTCAGCTTTAAATTCCTGAATGATCTTCATGACTGGAACTCCTAAAGAGGAATGAAAACTTGCATCAATTCCATAGACCAATTGGTATGGATACATGCCAATAAAGTTTTTGGTAGTAAGTCTATCAACCCAAAGTGAATTGACGAACTTGTTATGCCATGATTTTTTGTTGTCTTCCAAGAGATTTTTGATGATATTCACCAAAATTTTGTTTGAATATTCAGCCAATCCATTACCCTAAGGGTAATAGGTTGTTGAATGTCCCAAAGTTATGTGGTATTTATGACAAAAATCAACCATTTTCTTGGACTTAAAGGCTCCAGCATTATCAGTGACGAGTTTTCCAGGAAAACCAAATCTAGAAAGGATATTTGTTTCAAGGAATTTAATAATGACATAATCAGTAGCATTTCTAGAAGGAGTGGCTTCTATCCATTTGGTAAAGTAGTTTGTGGAAGTAAGAATCCACTTATGTTGGGAATAGGATGGGGGATTAATTTCTCCAATGAAATTTAAACCCCAATGTTGAAAAGGGCTCTCAACATAAATGGGCTTTAAGGGAAAGGGCAACTATTTTCTCTTTCCTTCAATAATTTGGCACTTGTGGCAGGTATTTACCATCTCGTGGATGTCAGGAAAAAGGGTAGGCCAGTAGAAACCAACTCTAAGGACCTTATTGGCAGTGGTTTTCCAATAAATATGGCCACCATGGTCACCTACATGGAATTCCTACATAACTTTATCTGCATTATCCTTTAGCAAGCATTTGATTAAAACACCTCAAACATCTTTCCAGTATAAGACATTTTCTAGAATGCAGAATTTGACATCTTTCAACTTTATAAATATTGCTTTAGTTTTGGACAAACTAGGAGCATTCAAATTAAACAAAACATATAAAATATTTTCATACCAGGGATAATTTAGGAATGCTTCATCAATTAGTGGAGTTGCCAGTTCCTCTTGATCATCCAATGAGTGAACCATGTTGATATCTAGTGCATGAAATTTTGATTCAGCCATCAATTTAGCTAATCCTTGTCCTTTGATCAATTTGGTAGGTTTGATTTCCAAATCATATTCCAGGATAATATCAATCTATTTGCCTCTTTTTCCCTCAAAACCATTCTTCATTAAAATGTCTTTAACTACTACATTAGGCACATAAGCAATAGTATGTGAATGTAAAATGTAAACTTTGAAATCCTTCACTGCTTTAACCAGAGAAAATGTCTGTTTTTCCATGATGTTGTACTTTAAATATGCATCTCTCAAGGCTTTGCTAAATAATTATATTGGTTGTTCATGTCCTTCACTATTTTTCTGCAAAAATATAGCAACAATAGTATGTTCAGATGCAAAAGAAAAAATTATAAAGTCTTTGGTAAAATCAGGGCTGATTAGAACTGGAGCTTTTGTTAATGCTTGCTTGACTAGATAAAAATATTGTTTAGCTTCAATGTTCCACTTAATTTATGAATATTTTTTAAGCATGCTGGTCATATTTCTCAAAATTTCGGCAAGATTGGGTATAAATCTCCTTAAAAAATTGATTTTACCAATTAAATATTGAAGTTATTTGAGGTTCCTGGGATGACTGATTTTGAATATACCTTCAATCCTGCGAGGTTCAATTCTAATTCCATATTCATAAATAATCTGACCTAGAAGCTTTCCTTCTTCAAGGCCAAAAAAATTTTTCTTGGGATTTAGGGAAATTCCAAATCTTCCACATTTCTCAAAAACTCTTCTTATATGTGCCAAGTTTTCTTCATCGGTTTTTTAATATAGAGTAATATCATCAAGATAGATCACAATGAAATGGCCAATTTCATCTGTAAAATCAATTTTCATAGCTATCTGAAAAGTGGCGCCAAAATTCATTAATCCAAAGGAAATTTACACATACATGAAATTCCCCCAAGGAGTAGTACTCGTTGTTTTGTCCTAATCATCAGGATGCACTAAAACTTGATTATACCTTGAAAATCCATCTAAAAAATAAATCATACTGGAGCCTACTGCCCTCTGTAATATGTGGTCCATCTTTGGTAAGGGGTAGTTGTCCTTAAGAGATAATTTTTTTAGATTCCTAAAGTCAATGCAAAGTCTAATTTCACCTGTTTTCTTTCTTGTAGGCACAATTTTGGATACCCAATTAGAATATCTAAGTGGAACTATGATTTTGGCCTCATAAATTTTCTTGATTTCTTTCTCAACCAAAGGCATTAAGACAAGATTTATCCTACGGATTTTTTGTTTAAAATGTTTTTGATCCTCCTTGATTGAAATTTTGTGTTGTATAATGCTAGTATCATAAGCTTTTAGGTCCTCATAGCTATAATGTTCCTTTTTCAGGAATTCCTGTAATATGGTCCTCAAGGACGTTGTATAAGGAAGGAAGTGTAAAAATAAGCTGAAAGGGGTCTTGGATCCCTTTCTTAATACATAAAAAACTTCTCTTCCAAAAGTTGAGCCCAAAGAAATAAGCCTAGAGGGGTTATTCAAATCTCCCCAAACTAGGTCCCTTAGGAGACTGCTCAAATAGAGAGCCTACAACAATACATGAACACAATCATGAAACTCTGCAAATCTGTACACATCAATAAATGGAATATAATACAGCCATCATGTTTATTAATATATCAGCTACAATATACAGAAATATCTTGAGGGACAAGCCACTCAAGCTATGAGAACCAATCTCCAATGATCAAGCAATGAAATACATGAGTTGCTACAACTGCACAAAATGTCGGAGAGCAGTGACAGCGCTGTCTATATTATGGTAGCTTATGAAATAGATACATATACATGAAATATGGCTGAAATATATAAATAAATGCCCAAGAATAGAAGAATGGGCTCCAATACAATATTTCTAGCCAATCTAGGAGAGATTGCTAGAAATGTCGGAAAATGTACAATGTGAAAAACAACTTGTCACTGAAACTGAATCAAAATGAGAATGAGGCTATGGCAGATCTGAAATACTCATGCCCTCCTCTGATAATGTTCTCGAGCAAAGGTCTGATCCCTTTCACTCAAAATCACTCCTCCTAACAAGCTCCAATGGCTCTCCCAGCAACTGCTTACATAAATAATGCAGTTTCTGCCCCAGACTGCACTATGAGAGATGGTGAATGATTGGCCTGGTGCCAAATATTTTAAATGATTCTCGAGAGTCTCCTCTGCTGCTCCTCCAAAGAATATGCAATATTTCCACTGAAGAACAAGCCAAAGGATGGCTTTGTGCGTTCCTCTGTTGCTGCACCCAGCAACTCAACGTTTTCTGCCCAACAGAATAATGTTGTAGCTGAAGAGATAAGCTTGGCCAAATGTCGAAATGAGGAAATGTAGCTCAAACCCTCTCCTTCCTTGAGGATGAGGTAGGGCTTCCCAACCGGGAACACCCTTGGGTTCAAGATCTCTACAACCCTGCTAAACAGCCCAGGGGTGCAAGTCTTTGCAGACACTACGAAAATAATAAGCTAATTCATAATGAAAATGGGCTGCCATCTCCTCCTTATAAATAAAATGAACTCTTATCACCATGGGTCCCATTCACACTTGCCACCTAGCTCAAGCAAGTGGAGCCTCCACTAAAATTGCGTTGTCCAAGTAGGTTCAATGTATCTAGACAGTTTTAGTTGACTTGGTCAAAATGACTAGATCAAGAATGATCCAATATTTTTCACACCATGTGGTGCTCAAATCAGCTGCTTTATTATGCCTCCTTTCACACAAGGAGTGTTATTTCTTCATATAAAGGGGTTAAGGTGTCTCCTTACCCATTTTATTCAACAAAATGAAGATATGAAAACTATAATGTTCATTTTAGCTTGAGGCTAAAAATTGGGAACATTACAGTCCTCCCCTCCCACATGTTGCTTGTCCTCAAGAAACTACATAGAGAGAACAAAATTCCTCCCCCTTTTCTCTTGTGGCCTCCTCATCAACAATCTCCACCATTGCTCAAAATATCCTGCAACAAATCTGTCCTCCAATGCTCCCTCCCAATTATGCAAACCGGAATGGTGCACATCATGGAAAGATAGAAGGTGTAGGTGGAAACATTCTTGTTGTGATATGGCCTCCTCAAGGTAGGAGTGATGACATGCATGGGAAAAATGTATCCCAATGATGATCGTCTCATCCATGCTATCATCCAAATAGAAATCTCAACCCCTGATATATGCAATGTGTTAGGGCTGAATGGAGAGTTGGGCTTTTGATTCCCAAGGTGTTTCTCCCTCCATTTTTGGTACATATGGGGCTGCCTCTGTCCTTGGGCTGAAATGGTATGGCCTCCTAGAATGGCCCAAGCTTCCCCATCAAGAAAATCAGCCATGAAATTCCCCCTCAAGTTCTCCAAGTGGTTTTTCCCACAAGAAGAGAAATGTAGCGATGTGGCAATCATGCTTTGCCCATGGTGTCTCCTACAATATAAAGCATGTAAAATGGGGAGATTCATGCTCTCAATGGGCTGTCCCAAAATATGCAACACTCTCTCAATAGTGCTCCTTGTGAATGTAAAAACATCAGCAATACAAGGAGGCAACATGCAATAAAAACAAGCTGTCATAAGACAAATAGAGAGTGGGTCACTGCTCCACTCATGGGACCAACGCAGTGCACCTCTTACCTGCATCAAAACTAGAAACAACAAGTGCTTTTACAGCCACTTTTTTTCTTCCATTAACATCTCATAATATGGAAACATGAAAATACAAATCGGTACCAATGGTGCACACCAAGAAGCATGTGGCTTCCCCCACAAACCATCATGAAAATAGCCACTCCCATTGTTGCAATGGGCCACAACTACATCATAATAAGGAGCATAAGGAGGTGTGATCTTCCTTAGCTCATCAAGCTGCTCATATAAAGTAAAGAAAGGTAAATCAAAATGAGAGTATATACCTTCTTCACCATGTACTCTGGTCCTTGAGCTGAAATGGCTCATCTGAATGCTCTCCCTCACCTCTAATGAGTAGGGAAATGGTTGTGCCAACCTCTCCAAAACCATCCGAGCTATGCATCTATCCATATGCTGATATAGATCATGCTGAATTCCCTCCCAAATGAACTCCTCTAGAAAAGCAAAATATGCATCAAAGTGTAGCTAGAAAGTCCTCATGTGCTACATGTAATAGTTTCTCCTTGAGACTAGAAGCCCTAGTCAAGAAAACTATGTCATAATAATAGATGACCATATCATCCACCATGTACCTAACATCTCCATCTGGGTCATCCAAAATCATGCATGCACCTAGATCCTAGGAGTACTCTACCAAAAGTGGAGACCTCCAACACGGATCAATCCTCCTCATAGACAACACTGGTGATCTAGCATGTGAAGCTCCCCTCACGCTGTTGCCTGCTAATTTGACATCCCCCATTCCAAATTCATCCTCCAAAATGCTACCATTCCCATCATGCAGCTGCTCATGCTCAAATAGTGATGGTTTCCTTTGGAAGTTGGCCTCCCATGAGAAGCTGTCAACTAAAAGGAATATCCCAAACTGGGTCAAAGTAAGCATGAATGGCCTCCATCCACTCCCATGTGTGAAATAATCCTTCCTCAAAGGAAGTATCCTCTTCCTCTCCAAATCTATGGAGCACTCATCCTGCATCATGAAGATGCCATTCTCCATCCTTGCAGCAAACTCTGTCAACATAGTATAACTGATGAGAGTGGGTGATACTGAAAATGAGAGAGTGTCTCCCTCCTCCTTGGGTTTATCCCAAACTCTCTGTGCTGGGCTGGACTCCTCCCATGCCTTCACCTCTCCGGAATCCAAGAGTGGTGAAATAAATGACAAGATGCCCCTCATCAATGTTAGATCAGGCGGTGGCCCATGTGGTGTAGAACAGTCGGTGATGGGGTGCACTGTTAAGGCACTCCGTTCTGTAAGGTTACCGGTTCGAAACCCATGGGTGGAATGGAAGGAGAAAAAAATGGGAAGATTAGGATTAGTCTAAACGAGAAAAAAAAAAATGTTAGATCAGGCGGCCTTCCAAGCGGAATGCCTCCATATAGTGAGACATCAAGTTCAGAAGTGAAATACATATATAAGTGGACTGATTTGTCCCTCTCTTCACTGCACTGTACAGTCTCCTTCTCTTGTGCAAAGACTCTCCGGAATAGATAAGGGTGTATCAACCCTTGATGCTGATCCTTCTCTTCTTCCTCCATCTCACAATCCCCAAAAGCTACTACAAATGGTTCCATAATTGTGCTTTGGTTCCCACATGTTGAATCTATTAGAATCCCTTGCATAGAAACAAGGACTTCTCCAATGGAAGAAATGGCTCCCCTCTCATCTCCATGTGGCGATGGATCTTCCTCTAATGATACAGCACTGTGGGTTCTTCCATGCACATTCTCTTCCTCAATATGTGAATATGCCTCCCCTTCAATGAGAGACCATGGATTTTGGTCTCCTTCTGAAAGAGGGATCTCCATGTTATCACAAATGGAAGAGTTCCCTTCATACAATGGGGTTCCTGCCTCTAGCAAGTCATTATACATATTTGCATCCCCTTCGGAAGTAAGGAATGGAGCTGGTTTCATGTTTCCTCCCAATGTATGCAAAGTGTTTGAAGTTATGATACATGATGATTCACATTGACTTCCATAAAATTTATTCACCAAACCCTTAGTGAATTCATCACATGTTTCTACATTTGCATGACAATATGAAATAGAATTTTCAAACCAACAATCATGAGCCATACCTTTGAGTTGCAGCGCTGCTGCTCCAATCGCCTCGTCTTCTTCCCCCATTCTTCATGCAGTGAAAGTGGCCAATGAACTGCGCTGTGGATCTACATTTGTGGCTGAATGCTCACACCCATCATAATAATATCTAGGGCTTGCTTCATCCACAAACCCTCTCAGAAAATCTCCCCATTTTTCACTTTCTTTCTCCTCAAGGTCTTCAATGATTCCTTCCATGGTCTGGAAAAGAAGAAGGGAAACCTCCTCTTCCGTCATTCCTCTTTTCCTGCTTTATTTGTACATCTCCTCTTCTAATTGAAGATCCTTCTAATGGCATATAATCTTGGGCTACGCAGGCTGAGCCAAGATTGATGCTCTGATACCACTGTAATGTTCCTTTTTCGGGAATTTCTGCAATATGGTCCTCAAGGACGTTGTATAAGGAAGGAAGTGTAAAAATAAGCTGAAAGGGTCTTGGATCCCTTTCTTGATACATAAAACACTTCTCTTCCAGAATTTGAGCCCAAATAGATAAGCCTAGAGGGGTTATTCAGATCTCCCCAAACTAGGTCCCTTAGGAGACTGCTCAAATAGAGAGCCTACAACAATACATGAACACAATCATGAAACTCTACAAATTTGTACACATAAATAAATGGAATATAATACATCCATCATTTTTATTAATATATCAGCTACAATATACAGAAATATCTTGAGGGACAAGCCACTCAAGCTATGAGAACCAATCTCCAATGATCAAGCAATGAAATACATGAGTTGCTACAACTGCACAAAATGCCGAAGAGCAGTGACAGCGCTGTCTATATTATGATAGTTGTTGCAATAGATACATATACATGAAATATGGCTGAACTATATAAATAAATTTCCAATAATAGAAGAATGGGCTCCAATACAAAATCTCTAGCCAATCTAGGAGAGATTGCTAGAAATGCCGGAAAATATACAATGTGACAAATAGCTTGTCACTGCAACTGAATCAAAATGAGAATGAGGCTATTTCAGATATGAAATACTCATGCCCTCCTTTGATAATTTTCTCAAGCAAAGGGCTGATCCCTTTCACTCAAAAACACTCCTCCTGACAAGCTCCAATGGCTCTCCCAGCAACTGCCTACATAAATAAGGCAGTTTCTACCCTAGACTGCACTGTGAGAGATGGTGAATGATTGGCCTAGTGCCAAAGATCTGAAATGATGCTTGATATTATCCTCTACTGCTCCTCCAAATAATATGCAAGATTTCCATTAAAGAACAAGCCAAAGGATGGCTTTGTGAGTTCCTATGTTGCTACACCCAGTAACTCAACGTTTTCTGCCCAACAGAATAACATTGTAGCTGCAGAGATAAGCTTAGCCAAATGCCAAAATGAGGAAATTTAGCTCAAACCATCTCCTTCCTTGAGGATGAGGTAGGGATTACCGACCAGGAACACCCTTGGGTTCAAGATCTCTACAACCCTGCTAAATAGCCCAAGGGTGCAAGTCTTTGCAGACCCTACAAAAATAATAAGCTAATGCATAATGAAAATGGGTTGCCATCTCCTCCTTATAAAGCAAATGAACTCTTATCACCATGGGTCCCATTCACACTTGCCACCTGGCTCAAGCAAGTGGAGCCTCCACTAAAACTGCACTGTCCAAGTAGGTTCAATGTATCTAGATAGTTTTAGTTGACTTGGTCAAAATGACTAGATCAAGCATGATCCAATCCTGTTCACACCATGTGGTGCTAAAATCAGCTTCTTTATTATGCCTCCTTTTACACAAGGAGTGTTATTTCTTCATCTAAAGGGGTTAAGGTGTCTCCTTACCCATTTTATTCAACAAAATAAAAATATACAAACTATAATGTTCCTTTTAGCTTGAGGCTAAAAATTGGGAACATTACAATAGCTCCAAGAAAATAAATCTATGAATTCCTTAAACAAAGCTATATACCTTTGTTTTGTAACAATAGGCAGTGATTTTGACATTTTTATCATTTTGGGGCTTTGTTCATCGCCTATATTACACTCTTCAATGTTTGTCCATTTTGGTTCTATTTTTGGTTTTTTAGCCACGTCATTAAAGTCAAACAATTATTCTAAAGGAACAAGCCCCCTAGGTAGAATGTTATCCTTGAGTTGAAGTACTTTAGATTCCTCTTTTTATGGGTCTTTATGTATTTTTGTTTCATGTACAATTTTATTTTCTGAAATGTTTACATCAGAAATAACAGATTTTTTATCTACACTCATTTGTATATCAGAGTGACTGTATTCTTCACAATTTAAGTCTATATTGCTATCCTTAATTTCATCATTTTATTGTAATAAACTCTCAATTTTCTTGTCATTACCAAATACTTGCCAGTATCTCATGTCATCTGGCACATTTGGACGATGTTTAACCTCTATTGTGTATTGTCTATTTGGGTGAGGCAATTGACATGTGCTTGTTGAAAAGGATAAACCGTTTGCTAGTAAAATTTGATTTCTTGGAATAACAGCCAGATCATATTCTTCAAATGTTCTTAATAAATAAAGCACAACATTTTTGTTTGCTCTCAATCTAGGATGTTTTGCATAATATTGTTCTTTTATTTGTTTTATGATTAGTTCAGAATCACCATGAACAAAATCCTCTTAGCTCCTAATATTTTCAGCAATTGTAATCCTAAGAGTAGGGCTTCATATTCTTCTATATTATTGGTGCACTGAAAATTGAGTTTGTAGGAGTTACAATATACATGATTTTTCCTTGCATTATATGCCCAAATACCTAATCCTGAGCCTGCTTTGCCACATGAGCCATCAAAACTCATATTCCAAAGAGATTAATTTTCAGGGTCTTGCTGTACAATTTGTATTTGGTTGTCATGTTTTTCATTAAGATCATTTTCTGCATGGGTAACCTATGTGTCAATGTCTCCATCATTAGAAAAAATAAAGGAGTCAAGGTCGGTATAGACAGAGTACAGAGGGTATTTATGTGGTTTTTCTTGACTACTCACCATGTACTTCATTAAGTTTTCCCTATACAGTCTTCTTTGTTGACCAAACACTGGTATTGTAGCATAATTCATATCCATTTGAAGGGTCCCTTGCAACTTCACTCCCCATGAGTGTGAAAAAAGCATTTCATAACTTAGGAGGGATGTCAGCTACTACTATATCCATCACTAGAATTTTTTTTGGTATCTAAGCTAAAGTGACACAAAGATATTTGATAAGACCTAGAAATCTAAATTTGCTCGAATCAAATGAGTACAAATCTTTTTAGGGTCTAGTGATTTCAAAGCCAAGTTTCTCCATAACAGCCTTTGGCATAATATTATGTGATGCAGCTGAATCCAACATGGACTTATGGAGAATATTTTCATTAACATTAAGACTGACATAAAAGGGAGGGACACCTCCTTATTAAGGTTTACCATCAACTTCTGGCACAAAAAAAATTTCAGGCTGATCATCCTTTAAATTAACAGTATCAGTAATTTCCCCTATGTTTAGTACCTTTAGGACCTGAGACCTATACACATTCTTGTTTAATAATTCAGTGAGAGGAATAGAAATTTTGAGTTTAGCAAGTTCGTTCTCAATGTTGAATGGTATTTGAATTTTAAGTGGATTTTAAAAATCGGTTCTTTCAGCCAATACCTTTTTTGGTAAGTTCAGTTTATTGAATTGTACTAGGGATATCAGTTTGGGTAGTTTTAGTAGATGTATCAACTGTTCTCCTAGTAACGCTTTCTATTTTCTTCTTTTATAAAATATTTACACTTTTCTTTGAATTTTCTGTTGTTTTGTTGAGATCAGGTTCAGAGACCTTTTTGGCAGAGTTTTCAGAATTCTTTTTATTGGAATTGTCATATTTTTTCTTGCTTCTAAGGTTATACTTTCCGTGAAATTTCATGACAACATTCTCAAATCCTTGTTTATAATCTTCAGATTCTTCAGATTCTAACTCTGTCTGAGTTAATGAAAATAATTCTTTTTCTTCTTGAGTGATAAAAACAGAGCCATCTTCAGTAATTCCCATTAATTTTATCTGATTTTATTCTACTTCTTCAACTACTCCTTGATCCTCATCAGCATAATTCTCTTGGAATCAAGGCCTAATTTGTTGATCAGGACCTCTTTTCTCTCTTTGTCTTATTTGAGGAGGGTTTCTTCTAGGATTTTGATTTATGTTTTGAGGAGTTGGTTGATTTTCTCTAGGAATATTTCTCTCATTTAGATTAATCCTCTCCATAATTCTCTCCATATTTATAACAAATGAGTCAATTTTAGCATCAGATGTGGAATTTGAAAGTTCTTCTCTGATAGCAACTCTTCTCTCAATTATCATTCTAGCTCTATTTTCTTATAGGTTCTTCAACGCTCACTACATCCCTTTGCATTTCCTCTAATGTGGTTGAGTTTCTTTCTCTTAGCTAATAAGACATTTCTGGCTCAAAACCATCTAGAAATTTAACTAAGGCTAAACCTTGTGGTGGTTTCATATGAGCAGGTATTGCATTATATAAATTGTTGAATCTGGTGCAATAATCCTGAACACTTTTGGTTTTTAAACTCCTGTGGTGATCATTTTTTAAAGAGCTTCCCGGATAATCCTAAACACTTTCATCTGGGGCCCTCCTAATGTTTTCATATTCAGATAAAATTTTCAAAGGGTTATTTTTTACTTCCCACCTATTAAGGAATGTTTGACAAAATTCAGGGGTATAATTGATGTTGTTCGCAGGTAAATATTTGAACCATTTTCTAACTTCTCCACTAAGACTCTGAGAAAACATTCTTAACTTAACACTTTCTTCATCTACCTCTTGAAGGTCAAAATAGACATTCATTTTTTCAACATGTTGTTGGGCAGTTACAGGACCATTTCCATCATATAATGTAATTTTAGACAGGTAATCTTGTGGCATAGCTTCCAATGGTGCTGGAAACACCAATGGGGCATACCTAACTACCATGATTGGTGGAGGTGGCAAAAGAAGGTGGATAGTGGATGAAATAGGATGGATGATAGGTGGAGATGTGTGTGTGGAGGTCTGAGTACTCTTATGAGGAAGGATGAAATAAGGGGTCGAGATTATAGAAGTAGTAGGACTAACTAACTTAAGATGGGCAGTCTGAGAGGTAATGGAAGACACTGGTATAGTCAATGCAATTAGTTCTACAAATTTTTGAAGATAAGCATCATCAACGGTTGAAGTAAACTCTGTTACCAAATCTTGGAAACTGCCAAAATCTTGGAGGAGCTGAAGATCAAATTGAATTTGTGAATAAGCTTCTCTCACTGGACTTTGTTGCAGAATAGATGGATCAAATATTGTCTGGTCTGTCCAATTCTCAGATTTAGTCCTGAATAAACCTTGTTCAAAGTGTAAATCAAACAGAATTTCTTGTAAGGTGACAAAGTTTTCAGGGAGGGAATTTGCTCTGTGAAGAAATTTGTTACTTATTTGGCTCTTGGTTCTAGGAGTTTTTCTGTAAAAAAATTCATGATTGTCTGAGGATTTTGATCAGGATGGGATCTAGTAGAGATTCTTTTAGGAGACAAAATTCAGATCTTAAGCACAAACAAACTGATTATTTTCAAAAACTGGAAGTAAACCAATCTTAGAAAATAATTTTATCATACAATGTTTTTTAACCGGGGTTTCTGAATTCGAATGAAAATTCAAGTTTTTCAGTTAAGTCTCCCCAATATTATCACCACTATGTTATCGTTCTATAATTTTAAGATTGGAAAAAAGAATTATAGAGGAAAACATCAAAACCACTATGGAGACTAGGATCTATCCCTCCTAGACTTAGAGAGGGATCTCTCTGTTAGATTTATCTTTGTTTTATGAATCTGATATTAGGCTAGTTATAATTATTGTGGGGATTTCTTTTGATTGATTATTTCATTGGATTAGTAGATCTGTTTAAAATAATTCCATTGGGTTATGGAGTCATAAAAGGTTGGGTTGTTGCATCAAATTTTCAAGAGCGTTCACAAGGCAAGATAACTACACTTATTGGATATTAAAACATAATGAGTTATGAGATGAAAGAAAAAGTGAATTTCATTTGAAGACATATTGTCACACTCACATTATTATAGCTCTACTAGATGAGGTCCTTACTGTTGGAACAGGGTCTCCTAACAAGTTGCGAAACTAGTCCATTTTGGTTAATTTTGATTATATTTAATATAGCGCAGGGTTTTTGGGGTGGGTCAAAGCCCCGAACGCATTGTAATTGGTCAAAGGGTAAACTAGGGGTTCGAAAACCATGGGTTGCGGACCATAGGAACATTGAGGCTATATTTTTATAAATAGAGATGAATTTTGGATTGTAAAGGATATGAATGGATGAGCTATTGATGTGATATATTGTTTAAGTTATCTATTTGTGTTTGGGGAACAGACTCCTGCTGGCTATGTGCGCGGAGATCCTAGTCCAACTGTGTGCGGACCCTGCTGTTGTGTGCACAGGTTGGGAAGGGATTTGTAAGGGAAGATTGATGAATGAATGAATGCAAAGGATTATTTGATATCTAAATCTATGAGTACTGTTGTATGAATTGCTGATAATTGTTGTGTTACATATTTCCTGTCTTTTCGCTGCGAAGGTCTGTATACTAAATGTTTGGATCTAGATCTATTCTACTATGTTTATATAATGTTGTGTTGATGTTATATAAATCATATAATTATAGATCTAGTGCATGTGGATGCAAATAGATAAATAATTAACCCTGCGAATAAACAGGGTAATCTGAACAGAACGCAACCCTGCTTGCCTTACCCTTCCTTTCTTAGGGTGCAGAAACCTAGTTCCAGCACCCACCCATACTACTTCAGGTGAGATTGTGACCTACGAAAGCAAGTCACTGCCAAAAGGGCCAGTAGTATAGGGTTTTTTGGCAAACCTTACACACCGAACCTAGGTCAAGACCTCTCAAGCCAACAAATGGTTCCATTGCGGGGACCCGAAGGAGTCTGAGAAACAGGATCGGGTAATGGCATTGAATATCTAACGCGGGGTGGAATTATCGATATTATGGGTGGAAGCGCAATTGTGGAGCAGTATAAACTATCGAGACAGTCAAGGGGAGGATCACTCTACTCATAGTTCGCTGAGACCTACACAAGGTCTATCAGCTACCCCGATGTTAGGGCCCCAAGAAGAAAAAACAGAGGATCCCATGGTAGCACACTTAAAGTTACCTACTTTTAAAGGAGCAGTTGATGAGGACATGGACCGATTTTGGTTTGTGGACGATTAGGTGTGGACGGCGCAAGGGGTGGTAAGTGATACTGTGAAGAGAGCGCAACTATCCTTGGCTTTTGAAGAAAGGGCGCTGGACTGGTATACGTGGTATATACCTCAAAACAGGAGTGCAATGCTTCAAAATATTAAGGATGCCTTAAAACAATAGTTCTGAAAGCCGAAATCCTATTCCCAGTTGGTAGCGGAAGTAAAAGACTTCAAGCAAGAAACGTCAGAGTCAGTATAGGATGCCAATCAATGGTTAAAGAAATCGATCAGGGAAGGTGAGTTCAAGTATGATGAAAAAAAACACATGGAATGGTTCATCGCTATGCTGCTACCTCACTTACGCATAACCATGGGCCACCAGACCTTCGAATCATAGGAAAAAGCCTTGGAAGTTTCCATGAAACTGGAAGCTACGCCTAAGGATGACACGAGGGAAGGAGTGCAGCAAATTCAGGAGCAGCTCAGGGCCATGCACCTAGAAATATAGAGCTTATGGACAAAACTGGGAAAGGGAGTCGGCACGGACCTCTGGTGCGAAGATTACTGGGTAGCGGGACTACACGATACAGCCCAGTGTCCTCGGATAAATAGGGGTGAATTGAAGAAAAAATGGTGCAGGTTCTGCCGATCTATAGGGCACGATGAGCAGTATTGTCACACATATGACTTACTGGTAGACCAGGAAACCTGTATCGAGTATATTCTAATCCTGCCTCTCCGAGATCTCCCGCGACATTTGGTAGCTCTCCTGCATGGGGCAGGGGGGGATAGTGAGGGAGCGTAGGACGAGGATGGGGCCAGCTGATCTGCTACTACTGTGGAGTGGTAGGGCACTTCGCCAGGGATTGCCCAAATCCCACTAGGCAGTCCTGTAAATATTGCAGACAAGTGGACCATGAGATCGAAGACTGCCCGATATTGTTAACAAAAATGAAGGACAAACAGTCTACCCCCACCCAAAATATACAGAGAGTCAAAATGGAGCTAAGGAGCTAATATCCCAGTATAAAATTCATAATGCGCAGCATGGTCACCAGGAAGCAAGGGAGGAGCTTTTTTCCTAGAAGGAACCAAATCCTAGGAAACAGGAGTCACTGGAAGCCCCTGCGTAGCCGCCAACACACCTCCAAACAAAAGAGGAAGTTGAAACCTTGTTAAGGGCATGATTGAAGCTACTACGCAACCTAGAGGCTGGAGAAAATCTTCAAGTATTGCTACAGAACTGCGCAGCTCGGTCTAGCACAGTGGATGAGGTTAAGGAAGTACAAAAATTACATAGCTACAAAAGGCGCATCGGGAGGGAAATACGATTGACTGCGCATATTGGTGACTATGAGATGGATCAAGTTATTCTTTATCTTGGATCTGATGCGAATGTCTTACCAAAACAAACGTGGCAACGAATGGGAGAACCTAAATTAGATTGTTCCACCATCCAACTGCGAATGAAAAATCAACAGAAGATCATCCCTCTAGGAAGGTTTCCAAAAGTTTTGGTTGACATCGTGGGAGTAAGGGTCCTAGCTGACTTTGAGATCATAGAAATTGTGGAAGAGATGGATCCCTATCCTGCATTCCTAGGACTAGACTGGGCTATTGACGTAGAGGGCATCATTAATCTAAAAAAACATAGCATGGTGTTTGAGAAGAACGATACACGTGTAATATTACCACTAGATCCCGCTGAGGGTATGTGGTATACAAAACCAGCATATGAAGAAGAGGAACTTGATCACATCTACAGGATGACATTACAGGACGAAGACTAGGGTGACCCTACAACAGGAAGAGTATTTGAGTGGGAAAAAAACATGGAGTACTTTTCTAACCTAGATGAATAACTTGAGAGTTGGCGAACCCAGCTACATAATGTCTCAGAACTACGATGCCCTCGGGTTGCAAGGACCCTCTACTGCATTACTTCGAAGGTAAGGGACCTTCCCCACTTTGATGAGTCTAGTACTGTCTAGGAATTCTTAAGAACATTGGAGGCTAGGGTGCCAAAAGATCAGCGGCTCTGGGCACTCAATCTGGCACTACGTGGCACACCTGCACGCTGGTGGAATACCCACAAAAAATCATCTTCGGACTGGGAAACGTGTCGGGATAGGATGGTGTTGCGGTTCACACCTCCTGCTGATGTGCGCACTAAGATATTCCTGGGGCGTAGGGATCCCCGCGCACATCTGCGTACTTCGACAACCAGATGGGTTGACCTAACCCCTAAAAAATGGATCCATATATTTATACATGCCTTGGGCCCTATCCCTGCTACTTGGTACTTATATGCAGAGTTACATCAACGGACTCGCCACTAGGAAATATTAAAAGAGGACTTTATTGGAACATTCGGAGTTATTGGGGGGACAGAGATGCTTGACAAAGCCCTACAATACATTGATGCATTCATCTTTAAGAGGCCTCACCCACACACCCCACCATCCGTTCTGACATGGGAGGCCCAGATGTAAGAAAGATTCAACTGCCGGAGCTTGGCGATTAACGAAGAAGAGAATAACCTGCAGAATATCTCTGTCTCGGAGTCTGAAGGGGAACGTACCGTTATCGGACCATCACTCCAGGATGTTGATGTAACACAACCTCTCTGGCTACGAAAAGTTAATATTGGGGTAGCATAACACCCTAAGCTGGCTAAAATTGGGGATATTGGGATGAAGGCACCATGGGAAAAATTGTCGAGCTACTTACGGAGTACCAGGAATTATTCCCTATGAATTTTTCTGAGCTCAAAGGAATCACTGGGGACCTCGGCATTATGTAAATCACTTTGAAGCCAGGGGTGCAGCCCTTCAAGCAGCAACCCTATCGGCTGAATCCTAAGTATAAGCAAAAGGTCAAAGAAGAGTTGGACAAAATGCTGACTGCAGGTATCATTGAACCAGTTGAACAGTAATATTGGGTAAGCCTAATGGTTGTTCAGGAGAAAAATGAAAGGGGGGAAATACGCATATGTGTGGACCTATGAAAGCTGAACAATGCCTGCATTCATGACCCCTGCCCTACTCGCTTCTCCAATGAAATCCTTGATAGCATAGGTGGCCAGGAGGCCTATTCCTTCACTGATGGATTCTCGAGATACCACCAGATCAGAATTGCACCTGAGGATTGCAGTAAGACCACCTTTTCCACCGAATGGGGTTCCTTCCAGTATACGATCATGCCCTTTGGCTTTAAGAATGCACTTGCTATCTTTTCAAGGGTCATAGTGGCTATGTTCAAAGAATTTATTCATAAATTCCTGGAGGTTTACTTTGATGACTGGACAGTTTTTGGCTTAGTGAAAGAACATGTCTCAAACCTGCGATTAATGTTGGATACATGCTAGAAGTGCCAGATTTCCTTGAATATCAAAAAGTGCATCTTCTGTGTACCTTTCCAAATCTTCTTGGACACATATTCTGTCGGCAAGGACTGATGGTTGATCCTGCAAAGATAGTCGTGATTATTAACTTGGCAGCCCCCACAACGGAGAAACAGTTGCGCTCCATTCTTAGTCACACAGGCTATTACAGAAAATTCATTCAAGGATACGCTCTGATTACAACACCCATGGAACAACTGCTAAAAAAATGTCTCTTTTTTCTAGAATGATGAATGTCAGAAGAGCTTCGAACTCCTAAAAAATAAGATTATTTTGGCACCCATACTGATATTCCCTGACTGGTCAAAAGAATTTCATGTACATGTTGATGCGCTGGGAATTTCCCTAGGTGCAGTCCTCACTCATCCTGGCGAAGGAGATATTGACCACCCGGTTTCCTTTGCCAGTCGCAAACTCTCAAGCGCCGAAAGAAATTACTCTACCACTGAGTGTGAAGGACTGGCTATGGTGTACACACTACAAAAGTATCGACACTATCTGCTGGGTGTACACGTTAAGATGTTCACAAACCATTCAGCTTTGAAATACCTGGTCAACAAGCCTGTGTTGGGGGGGAATATTTGCTGTTGGCTGTTGCTATTTCAGGAATATGATTTTGAGATCATCGTTAAGCCTGGGCAGTTGAATGCAGGCCCAGATCACCTTTCTCGTATCGATACATGGGAAGAACCCACTAACCTAGACGAAGGCTTACCCGATGCGCAGTTGTTTACCATTAAGATGGTTGATGCTCACTTTTCTGATATCATTGAGTTCCTTACTACGGGCGTGGCCCCTGCTGCGTATTCAGTACAACAGAAAAAGGAGTTGGTTACCCGGGCTAAAGATTTCACTATCATCACAGGACAACTATACAAGATAGGTGCCGATGAAATACTCCGCAGATATGTATTGGAACACGAATGGCCCACTTTCCTCACAGAAGCCCATGATGGAGTCGTAGGTGACCACTACGCGGGCAGAGCTATGACACAAAATATTTTAAGGGCTGGCTTATGGTGGCCTACCCTGCATCAGGATTCTTACGCCTATTGTAGATCATGCGATACATGTCAGTGAACTAGCCAACCCTCACGACAAGATGACATGCCATTACAACCTCAGATAGCCCTACAGGATTTTGATAAATGGGCCATTGAATTTATCGGACACATCAATCCACCAGGCAAGAAAACAGGCGCGCGCTACATTATCAGTTCCACTGACTATGTCACACGATGGGCTGAGGCACAAGCAGTAAAATATTGTACTGTTGATATTGCTGTGCAATTCATCTTTGAGCAGATTCTGACCAGGTTTGGCTGCCCGAAGATCCTAATGAGCGACAGAGGTACACATTTTATTAACTAAATGATTCAAGCTTTGAATGAGGAATTCCGGATCCACCATGCCAGGAGTACACCATATCATCCCCAGGCTAATGGGGCGGTTGAAGATTTTAACAAAATTTTGGAGCAGGCATTAACAAAGGTTTGTAATGCTGATCATAGTGACTGGGATGTTCACATCCCCTTGGTTATGTGGGCATACCGAACGACCTGCAAAAATCTGACTGGCAGGACACCCTTCCAAATGGTCTATGGCAAGGAGGCGATCATGTCAATAGAGTACGTTGTTCCTAGCCTATGCATCGTAGCGTTCATGAATATGGCCAGCTCTGACATCATAGAAGAATGCCTGGTGAAACTGGTGGCTTTGGAGGAAGATCAGTTTATTGCTCAATTTCACCAGCAGGTTCAAAAGGTTTGGGATAAAGCCTGGCATGATCGATACATTCGCCAGAAGACATTCGTTGAAGGTGATCTCATCCTTTTATATGATAGCCAATTTATGAAACATCCAGGAAAATTTCGGCAGCATTGGCTTGGTCCCTACACAGTTAAGGAGGTTACGAATGTTGGAGCAGTCTAGTTATCTACCTTGTGCAGCAACCTCATTCCTGGCTTTGTCAATGGTAGTCGACTCAAACCATACCAGGCTACGGACTACATGGTCACACCAGTGCAGTGACTTGGGACGAGTCACAAGATTGTGTTGGGGGAATGTTGGAACAGGGTCTACTAACAAGTTGCGAAACTGGTCCATTTTGGTTAATTGTGATTATATTTAATATAGCGTAGGGGTTTTGGGATGGGTCAAAGCCTCGAACGCATTGTAATGGGTCAAAGGGTAAACTAGGGGTCCGAAAACCATGGGTTGCAGACCATAGGAATGTTGAGGCTATATTTTTATAAATAGAGATGCATTTTTTATTATAAAGGATAGGAATGGATGAGCTATTGATGCGATATGTTGTTTAAGCTATCTGTTTGGGTTTGGGGAACAGACTCCTGCTGGTTGTGTGCACGAAGATCCTAGTCCAACTGTGTGCGGACCCTGCTACTGTGTGCGCAGGTTGGGAATGGATTTGTAAGGGAAGATTGATGAATGAATGAATGAGAAGGATTATTAGAGATCTAAATCTGTGAGTACTGTTGTATGAATTGCTGATAATTGTTGTGTTACGTATTTCCTATCCTTTCACTACGAAGGTCTGTATACTGAATGTTTGGATCTAGATCTATTACGCTCTGTTTATATAATGATGTGTTGATGTTATAGAAAGCATATAATTATAGATCTAGTGCACGTGGATGCAAATATATACATAATTAACCCTGCGAAGAAACAAGGTAATCTGAACAAAACACAACCCTGCTTGCCTTACCCTTCCTTTCTCAGGGTGCAGAAACCTGGTTCCAACACCCACCCATACTGCTTCGAGTGAGACTGTGACCTGGGAAAGCAGGTCACTGCCGAAAGTGCCAATAGTATAGGGGTTTTTTGGCAAACCTTGCACACTGAACCTGGGTCAGGACCCCTCAAGCCAACACTTACATTTAAATCATATTTTTATTTTATTATTGTCTCTCGTATTTACAGACAAAGAAATCAAGTGGCTGATCAATTGTCCAAGGAAGACACACAGTTAGAATAAGGGAGATGGCACATTTTGGAATAGGAGGTTACCCAGGAGTACCAATATTATCATCAACCCTTCATCGAAGACATGATCATTCCAATGGCATTCTAGAATAGACTGCACAGTTTTTGGTTTTGATACTATATATCG
The DNA here is from genome assembly GCA_034641835.2 of Pinus albicaulis. NCBI lineage: Eukaryota > Viridiplantae > Streptophyta > Pinopsida > Pinales > Pinaceae > Pinus > Pinus albicaulis. Next base: position 665,391,187 of record CM076582.1, on the reverse strand, counting down.
GCAAAGCTTTTATATCTATTTTACTTTTTATATATTGTACATATTTACTTTAGTTTTTGATACCTATAGTAGACAATGATGACGTCAGTTATTAGACTCTCTGGAGAATATGAATATTCTAGATCCCAGCATAAATGATATGCTGAAAATGAAACATGTAATTTTTCTTTTTATATAATGAAGAATTAGAAATTTTTCCTTGGAAAAACAAGAAAGAAAAAGTGAATTCAGTAATGGTTAAAAATAAATTAATAATTTATTAACCAGACTTCAGAAGAAAAACATTTATATTGTAAATGCAGCTAGAAATAAGGTGCTCTAACAACAAATCCTAATCTTCATATATCTTCTTTACAATTAGATTTAAACGACGCACTTATAGGAAAAACAATGAAAACACTAACACAGAAAAGAAATAACATCACCCGGTAAACATAGATCAAGTATCTTGCAAAAGGTCTTTTATTATTGATGCTCCAGCTGAAGAAAAATACAATGCTCCAATAGAAAAGTCTTACAATCTAGGTTCCAACCCCTGATACTCAGAATGTATGAGGTATTTAACTGAACTCTACAACAATTGTCATATCTACATAAGAAATCTATTATTAATTACAAAATAAGCAAAATTAGACTAGTGTGACCATGAAATGGACAAGTAGAACTTAATTTAACATTTGGCCCTAATTTTCATAAGGTCGTTGCTGAATGATCAGATTTGGTGATGTGTTGGTTGATTTGGTTGATCTGGTATTGTGTTGATATAGCTGATATTCTAGCCTTAGCTGTTTTTCAGTCATCCCGAAATTCGCACAGCTTATCCCATCTGTCTTCATCAAGAATCAATATTTTGTTGGATTTTCGATAAATTTAATCCACCTCTCTGTACAGAGAAAATGTGGATTTAACCACTAAAATGTGCTAAATCTCTTGTTGAATGAAGATGTCATTTCTTATAATATCTAGAAAATCTTTTCATGTCATGGTACTTTTTATGTTTGAATGCTTGGTTGTATCTTTTGAAATGTCCCTGAGCTTCTTCATATAATCATCTCTGGCCATTAGTTTGTCATTTATGACAAACAAAGAAAGAAACCCCATTTTTGTTAATGGCTTGATCCTTCTGAAGAATATTATGACTCCAATTTATAATCCATTACACTTCTCTTCAAGTTGTTGTACCAAATTCCTTAGTGTAAGGACTTTCTTCACCTCTAGAATTGTTTCAGTTCTATCCTGTACTCCGAGCTCTTCCAGCTCATATTTCTTTTTAGCATTTAAAAACTTGATGATCTTATTATTTGTATCAGGCATGTCTCTTAGATATTTAGTGATATATGAAATGGATTTGTTAGCTTTTTTTATCAACTCCTTCTACTCAAAAATGATCTGGATGGATGGCCAGAACTCAATCATAGATTCAGTGATGCTGGTCAATATGATCTCCTTGACTCTACTGACCATGCTGCCAATATAAGGTTCTTGAAGAGACTTATGTAATCCTTCCATCAAACTTTGATTTATCTCTATTTCTGTCACATGGGTTGTCTCACTTCTTGTTATTTGATCTTGCAAAACTTTGATCTGAGCTTGTAGTCTTTTAATCTCATCTGTTTGCAAAGACATATTCTCCACTGATTTATCAAGTTGGTCTGTTGCCTCTCCTGTGGTAGTTGTTGAAGATCTTGGTGTTGGAATGGTTGCAAGGGGTACAAAAACTAAAGGAACAATATTTGTTTGTGTATCTTTCTCTTTCTCTTTAACCTTCTTTTCCATTTCTACCTCCATGTTTTTCAGTTGTTCAGTCTGCTCCATGATGAGCTTCATCCTATCATATTTTTGTGTCTTTGTCTCTTCTCTTTACTTAGTAAGAGGATCCTCTGTAGCTGAAATCTTCAATTGTTTCTTCAAGGTAGCTATGTCTACATTATTCTTTTTAATCATATCCTTTGCAGCCTCCAATTTTGATGGATCATATCCAATTTTCACGACCAATTCTTCCAAGGATTTTATCCTTGTATCCTAAGACATTGAGGAGATCCTATCCATATTGAGTTGAGATTCCACATTTACAAAGGATACATATAACAGTACTAGAAGTGGATGTTTGGAGAGCATGTTTTTGATTCAGGACAATAGTTGAAGTAGTTGGAGGAGTGATAGGATGTTCTCCTCCCACTGGAGATGATCCTAGAGTATCCAGGATGTTGATAATAGTTTACTTCTCTCCTTCTTTGTCTTGGTAAAAATCCATGTGTAATTTGACACTTTTCCTGTACTCCATCTTAAATTATTTATTATAATTATTAGTCACTAAAGGTGACTGATCTTCTCTTTTCCTTTTCCCTATAGTTTCTTGTTTATATTCTTTACTATGTTTCTTCTGTGGTATAGTTGTTTGCAAACCTGAAGTAGAAATGGCTTGCTACTTTGCCTCCTGCAACGTATTTTCTATCCACTCTGTCTGGTTTTTGAACTGCTCTATGTATGGTCTTTGTGTATGAAGGTAGGGTGTAGACTTATTCCCCACCCTCAATTTAGAAATGACCCCAAAGGGATCATAAGACTAGGTGAAACTAGGAGAAAACTTCATATGTTTCAATATTTTATCTCCTTCTTCTCCAGCTGCCCTACTATTGCACACAAAGGGTCCTATGTCAAAGTATATCCTGAACTGTGACTTATTTTTTTCTAAGACAAAATGCACCTCATCTGCATTTGGCATCTTTCTTATGTAATTCAGGGCAAAAACCCTCATTGGGAGGAATTTTTGGAGTTTATAGGGAGGTAAATCACACCCATGGACTCTCAATTCTATATCATTTTTGCATAAATACCAATATGTTGTTTTGGCTTGGTCTGAGAGTTGCATAATCCTTTTAATTTCTTCACTAATATTGGGCTTAGTTGTGCTCTTTAGAATACTAATTGCAGGGTGTACAAGCAACTCAAAAAATTGTTTGTAATTGTATTCCTCTTGGTCCTTCATCAGCAAGGTAGTCCAAAAAATGATAGACTGTGGGTGTCCATCATCCAATTTCATCATTTCAAAGTAAAATTTCTCTGCCTGAAAATATAGAAAAAAATAGATAATTATAGAATTATATTTAAATACTCCTTTTGTATGAAACTTCACAAACTGATCATGAATGTTATCAGCCAAGAATTGGCTAAAATAAAACATGACAGAGTGCTTAGAATCTGAGGACAATATAGTCAAAAATCCTATAATTTCCTCATCAATCCATTGATCAGAGTAATATCCTAGGAGGTATGCAAGGACTTTAGCAATTTGTTTGGTTCTCCCAGGGAATAAAGATGAGGGATATGGGGGATTTTTTTTAGGTAGAGGGATTTTTTCAGTTAGGAATAGCTCAAGGGTTGAGGCTCTTCTATCAAAATATAGCTTTTGATACAGGTCTATGAGGGCTTCTCGGGAAAATGGAATGATATTTTCTACAGTAGTTTCTTGCATCGTATGATTAATATATTGGGCAGTAATGGTGAACAAAACCTCACTAGTTGGGGCAATTACAGATCTCTGGTTTGGGATGTAACAAGCACAACATCTCCTAATGATCTCAGGGGCACTGTGGGTCTTGGGAAAAATGTAATAAGGCATTTTGGTGTCCCACAGAGAAATATCATCAACCCCATCTACTAATGTTTCTTCCAACCAACAATAGACATCATAAATTCGAACTCATAGATTGTTTCATTAATCTTAAAGTCTTTATCAGCCAAGCTGACATGATCTAAGTCGATTGGAGGATGAATCATGGGATTGAAGGGAGGTTCCTGACCTTTCTTCTTGGGAGGCATGGTGAATTTTGATTAGAGAAAGGGTTGGATAAGATTGTAGAAATTATATGCACTAAGCATGCATATGTCCTAGATTCACCTGATATCACAATATTTAACTTCTTGCAAGATACTGAATCATTCCACTGTTAATATTTTGCAGAAAATTAATTGCACACACATGTAAAGCATAAATAAAAATAATCGCACATAGCACAGTTTTTTTTAACTGGGAAAGCCTAAAGCTGAAAACCCCAACTATATATTATGTATCATGGAATCATATGAAAATCCTCATACAAAGCTTATCAAGCTCTTAGTACGGTACAATCATCATACACTAATCAGGAAAAATCTTGCAAATCCATGCACCAATCTTTGCCTCCACTGTGCAATCCCTGCTGAAGAATAGCTCTGAATGAATTCGAATTACCCTTGCCTTGACTGTGAAATCCTCATTGGAAACTCCGATGTGTGTGTGATACAATCAATGCATCACTATAGTCACAATAGATAGTCCATCTTGCCCTTACCTATCTCTCCACTGGGTCTCCACTGAAAATGCCATGCACTATCGTTAACTGCTATATTTTTCAGTTGATTAATGAGTTATTATTTGTAAATTAATTAACTAATTAATTCACTCCACTCTCACTAGTGTATCATTCAGTTAGACTAGATACAACTAGCTCAACTGAGTCTAACTGAGTTAAATTGAATACAACTCCATAACTACTCTTCCAACTGTGTCATAACTCTGCCACTTGATTTCTAACTGAGTCCTCCATCCATTAGCTCCAGTAAACCCTTGGGAATTGCGTAATTCCCTTAGTCCCTTGATGTGCCACATCTGTGCACTGAAACAAAGTGCTGCAAGAGAATAAGTTTTTGTTTAGAGTTGGGTTATTATTAAGAGCTAATAATAATCGACATGCATCTATTTTTAGATCGACGATATATAAATAGACTTCGCCCAATATTCTAAAAATAGAATTTCATCTATTTTTCCAACTTGATCAACCATCCACAAATAACATCCTGCAACTCAATTTTATGACTTTATCATGTCTAAAAATAGACTTGCGCCAAAAATAGCCTGCGGGCCCACTTAGTGAAGGCGAATCTTTTCACTAAGCTCATCATCTTGTTGAATCTCAACACTCCCTCTCAACAAGATAGGGATTATCCTTCACCCTGATCCTGCCTCTATGGTATTCGAATTTGCTCCTGGTGAGCACCTTTGTTAGAATATCTGCATCCTGATCCTCTGTAGGAATGTACTGAAGCAACATGATATTCCACTACACACAATCTCTGATATGATGATACCGGATATCAATATTTTTAGATCTATCATGAAACACAGGATTAACTGAGAGTTTAATGCAACTCTGATTATCACAATGTATCAATGTGGGATCTAAATGTGAACCGAACAAACCAACCAGGATCTTCCTCATCTAGATAGCCTCACATGCAACTTGACTTGCTGCTATGTATTCTGCTTCCGCTGAACTGAGTGCCACGGATCTTTGTTTCCTGTTGTACCAAAAAACTACTGTAGATCCGATACTGAAAAACCCTCCTAGTGTGCTCTTTCTATCTGTTGGGATTCCTACCCAGTCTACATCCGTGAAGCCAGGAAACTTCACCTCATCTGTCTGTCTGTGCCATAAATCATACTCAGATGTGCCCCTGAGATATCTCAGGACATGCTTGCCTGCCTTCCAAAATAGCTTGGTAGGCTTAACCATCGCTTGTGAAAGTTGGTTCACCGCATAGCATAAGTCCGATCTTCTGTTGAATAAATACATGAGCGAACCCACCAACTGTCGATAAACAGTGGCATCCACTACCTCTGCCGATGTAGCATCCTATTTCTTCCAATTTCTTGGAAGAGGAGTGTCGATAGGCTTGCAGCCTTGCATGTGAAACTTATCCAGTATCTCTCGGGCATACTTTCCTTGAGACACAAATAGTTCACCTTCCCATTGCCATATTTTCAATCCAAGGAAATAATGAAGGCGGCCCAAATCCTTCATCTCAAACTCCTTCGCAAGATCTACCTTGCATGAGTGTATCAACTACTCATCACCTTTTAGTATTAAATCATCTACATAAATAACAATGATTAAAATCTTACCCTCCACCACAATCTGGTATAGGTTTGCACCCGCCTCACTCTTGGTGAAGCCAAGTCCAGTGAAATAGTTGTCGATCCAAGTGTACCAAGCACATGGTGCTTGTTTCAGCCCATATAATGCTCTTTTGAGCTTGCACACATGTGACTCGCTGTTGAAGATCTCAAATCCTTCAGGCTACTCAATGTACACCTCTTCCTCAATGATCCCATTAAGGAACGTAGTCTTCACATCCATCTGATGAATGTGCCAACCCATCTGCGCTGAGAGAGAAAGGATGGTCCGTATGGAAGAATACCATGCGACAGGTGCAAAGGTTTCTTCATAGTCAATCCCCTCAATCTGTGAGAAGGCCCAGGAAAAAAATCTTTCCTTATACTTCTCGACACTCCCATCAGTAGCTTGCTTTACCTTGTAGATCCATCTTGATCCTACAACTGATTTTCCCACCAATCTTGGAACAATCTCTCAAGCACTGTTTCTGACAATGGATTCATACTCCTCCACCATGGCATCTACCCATGTGGGCTCCTGCACTGCTTCTTTGAAAGAAAATGGCTCTGTCATGATACACTTTCTCATAAGAGCCATGTATCCAGTAAATAGGTCAGGTGACTGTCTCTGTCTGCGCTATGATGTAGGGACTCCTACATTCTGTGCCTAATCAAGCTTCAGTCTCTCAGCTTTTGTGGTACACTTTCTGCCTTGTCTATTGTTTGGTTCTTCATGAGTGGACTCCTCCACTCCATGAATCTCCTCCTGTGGTTGATCCACATCTAGAGGCTTATCTTTGGGAACAAGAAGTTCTTCCTCCGCATGCAGGTGTAGCTCCCTCTCAAGCGACAACTTCATGGCTTTCACCTCATTCAATTTTATATACTATCACACAACAGTCATTTGACTGTCTGGAAAATACACACGATAGCTATGGGGTGTTTTTGTGTACCCCACAAATATCCCAACTTCTGTAGTCAGCTCCAGCTTCTTCCTGGCATCCTTTGTCAAATGAATGTAAACAAGTGAGCTAAAAATATTCAAATGAGAAATATCAGGCTTCTTACCAGTAAAAGCTTCTTCAGGTGTACTCATGCCAAGTACTCTATGAGGACAACAATTTTGCACATAAACTGCAGTGTTTCATGCGTCCACCCACAAGTTCATCGATAGGCCCTGGTCATGCAGCATCGCTCGTGCAACACCCACAATCATTATGTTATTCCTCTCCGCGACCCCATTCTGCTGTGAGTTATGAGGTGCTATGAGTTCTCTTCGAATTCCTTCTTTGCTACAGAAGTCTTTGAATTCACCCGAGATGTATTCACCACCATTATTGCTCTGTAGAGCTTTCAATTGCTTCCCCAAATCCTTCTCCACCAATGCCTTGAACTCACAGAACTTTGAGAACGTTTCACTCTTCTTCTACATGAAGAAGATCCAGCATCTACGAGAATATTCAGCAACAAATATAACATAATACATGTGTTTTTTTGTTGAAGCAACTGAGAAAGGTCCACACACGTCTGTGTGAATTCTCTCCAAGATCACCAAAGCACGGTTCTCCTTCTCATGAAAGGTGGTCTTCACAAACTTACCCATAGTACATCCCTTGCACTAATCAGACTGTGCAAGAGTACCCTTGGGAATTCCAGTATAAATCTGCTGCAAAATGTTCAAAGCACCACGGTGAAGATGGACCAATCTCCTGTTGCATAATTCTCCCTCATCCCGGCTCACCACTTCTTCTGCTTTTCCCACCATTGCAGTGTAGCCATCTACCTCCAGCTTGTAGAGATTCTTAATTCAAACCCATATCTTCTTGGTTTGACTTGTTTTTTTATGTCTAAGGAAGGCTTTTCCCTCACTGAAAACAACATCATAACCTTTGTCTTCTAGCATTGCGACCGAGACCAAGTTCTTCTTCAGACCTGGAACATGCATAACATTCTTCAACAAGAATGGATTACCAAACTCCCTCTCAAAGGTAATGGTCCCAATGCCAGTCGCACTGTACCAACCATCGTCGCCCATCTCTATATGCATCTAGAGGTCCTTCTCCTCCAAGTCACTAAACAACTCTTTGTCTCCCATCATATGGAAAGACGAACCACTATCAAGGTACCACACTGATCCCATACAGCCTGAAACCAAGCATGCGATCAAGGATAAATCAAGTTCAAATTTTAAGGCTAAGGCCTCTCTAGCTACAGATCCATCAACCTTCTTGTTCTTCTTCTTCTATGGACAGTTAGTGGCTAAATTTCCATGTTCGTGACAGTGAAAACACTTCACTTTGGACAAATCTTGCTTCTTGCCTTTAGCATCGGATTTTGAAGGATGTTTCTTCCCCTTCCCTTTCCTTACTTTGGTAGCCATAGCACAATTATCTTCATCTTCATTCTTCGATGAAGATCCATCCCTGCTACCCCGCCTTATCTCCTCCTGCACAAGATCCAACCAAAATCGCTCCCATCCTGGCAGTTTCTCCTGTCCATTGACAGAGTCTTCGTAGCTATGCCAACTCTTCAAAAGCCCAAGGAGAGCCAAGCTCACCAAGTCTTCATCACCAACAGTAACCCCCACACTTCCCAGTTCATACTTGTAGTGGACAAACTTCGTGAGGTATTTTGGAATACTATTTCCCTTCTCCTTTTTTAATTTTCTAAGCTTGTCTTTAAGCGCCAACTTCCTCTGGTCACTTCTTCTTTGGAACAAGTCTGTCAAAGCCTTCCACATTAAGAATGGAGTGGATTTCCCATGAATTCTAGACACAATATGGTCCTTCACACCTTCCAATAGAATTATCCTTGTCTTTGATGTCTTCTTTTTCCATGCATCAAGTAATGTAGCATCTCTAGATCCCGACTTAGGAACATCGCTATTGATGAAATCCTTCAGTCCATCATCCTCTTTCATTGCCTCCATCTTGTCCTTCCAGTCTATTTAATTTGAGATCCAATAAAGGGCATACTCCAATCGCAACCCATTGAAATCCATTTCAGTGTATACTCAACTTCTGCACCAAGAATCTTTTGTAGCAAATTCGAATTGTCCACCAGCACAAACTCACTTTACAATTGCAATATTAAATTAACAATGCTCTGATACCATGTAGAAATTATATGCACTAAGCATTCATATGTCCTATATTCCCCTAATCTCAAAACATTTAACTTCGTTCAAGATACTGAATCATTCCACTATTAATCTTTTGCGGAAAATTAATTGCACACACATGTAAAGCATAAATAAAAATAATCGCACATAACACAGTTGTTTTTAACTGGGAAAGTCTGAAGCTGAAAACCCCAAATATATATTATGTATCATGGAATCATATGAAAATCCTCATACAAAGATTATCAAGCTCTCAGTATAGTACAATTGTCATACACTAATCAAGAACAATATTGCAAATCCATGCACTGATCTTTGCCTCCTACTAGCCTGCCTCCACTACGCAATCCCTGCTGAAGAATAGCTCTGAATGAATTCGAATTATCCTTGCCTTGACTATGAAATCCTCATTTGAAACTCCAATGTGTGTGTGATGCAATCAATGCATCACTATAGTCACAACAGATAGTCCATCTTTCCCTTTCACCTATCTCTCCACTGGGTCTCCACTGAAACTGCCATGCACTATAGTTAACTGTTTTATTTTTCAGTTGATTAATGAGTTATTATTTTTAAATTAATTAACTAATTAATTCACTCCACTCTCACTAGTGTATCATTCAATTAGACTAGATACAACTAGCTCAAATGAGTCTCACTGAGTTAAACTGAATACAACTCCATAACTACTCTTCCAAATGTGTCATAACTCTGCCACTTGATTTCTAACTGAGTCCTCCATGCATTAGCTCCAGTAAAACCTTGGGAATTGCATAATTCCCTCAGTCCACTGATGTGCCACATCTGTGCACTGAAACAAAGTGCTCCAAGAGAATAAGTTGTTGTTTAGAGTCTGATTATTATTAAGAGCTAATAATAATCAACATGCATCTATTTTTAGATCGACGATATATAAATAGACTTCGCCCAATATTCTAAAAATAGAATTTCATCTATTTTTCCAACTTGATCAACCATCCACAAATAGCATCCTACAACTTATAAAACATGATCATCATGTCTAAAAATAGACATAGTCTAAAAATAGACTTGCACCAAAAATAGCCTGCGGGCCCACTTAGTGAAGGCAACTCTTTTCACTAAGCTCATCATCTTGTTGAATCTCAACAAATATGATGACACTATCAACAGAACATGAAGGTGGAATTGCAAGTGTAAAAACTTGAAGAAACACTGTGATTCACTATAGTACTGAAATAGTAAAGTTTGAATAAGGCGTGAAGGATGGACTTTATAGGGTTGCCTGGTTTCCTGTTATGCATGGCATGGGTCCGTTGATTAACGATTAAACCGTTAATTAATTTAACGGGTTGATTGCGTTTCGAGCAGAGGAGATTGGATGTGCAACGGACAAGTGAGGTGTCATGTTGTGAATGGAGGTGGGATTACGGGTGGGGGAGCGGTTTACGGTATGGGGAAACAACATTTAGGAGGGGGTAGTGAATGGTGAGCAGTTTACGGTATGGGGAAACAACGTTTCGGAGAGGGTAGTGAATGGTGAGCGGGTTTGGTGAGGGGAGGTGCGAAATACTTCTTTCCCATCATGTAAGGGGTATGGCCCAGTCAAAAACCATTGAATTCAAACCCCCTCCCCCCTGACGATAACATTCAGATGATGCGGGGGGGGAGAAGTATCATATTATTCGCCGAATGAAACAGTGTGAGGCGAGATTTAAAGAAAAGTGTCGGGCGGATAGCGGTGATGTGATGGGTGAGCGCACGGTGGGGTCGGGGAAAGATATGAAATGTGGGAGGAATATTCGTAAAATATAAAACTTAGGATAAAGTTTTAATATGCTCGATAACCTTTGGAATAAATCAACTCTTCCACCTTAGGATACATTTTTAATAAATTTTCCCTTAAAATCATCTCTTCTTTCTTCTACCTACGCTTTCACTAATATAACATTTTTCAGCATTCTTTCACAGGGTGCATTTAGGCTTGTTGTTGTGTAACCAGCTCCAAAAATAGAAGAAAAGAGATATCAATGCCTTAGAAATAAGCCACTTCGAGGGTGCAACCTCCAATACATTACATTAATGAACAATTCTTGGATGATACAATTTAAAAAACCTTCTTTCTATATATAGGAGTCCATGGGGCCATAATGTAATCCTAGTGGGCCACAATGTAATCCTAGCCGACCTAACAATAATAATTTAAGGGCACAATAATAACAAAATGGGGATTACAAGGGTACCATAATAACATTAAGGGGGTTACACTAACAAAAATAAGGGTCTATACTAGTAATATAGGGACCTAACACTTGCATACCCAAATCTCTTTTTTTTTTATAATCCAATCTATCCTACTCTATCCCTTATTCCTTCCATTGACCCAGATTAAACTGTTGAGTTAATTTTATTTCTACCTAACTACTGACTTACTAAGATTAAATTGTTTGGTAAGTCTTTATTCTCTAACCTATTCAACAGAAATTTAAAATTGTTCAATCATGCTTAAAATGTATGAATTGAACAAAATAACATATTAGCAGTGGAATTTTGACTTGCGGCACTTTCGATATTATTCTTTTTTTGGGTTTTCTTTCTTTTCTTTTCTTTTCTTTTTATATCTTTTTTCAATATAGCCTCTTTTATTTTTCTTTTTTCATATTTTTTGGAAAAAATTTGAAAACTGAAAATCATGTATAATATCAAATTGCAACTAGACATACTCAATCACCTTCAGATCCTGTAATTTATAAGACCCTAACAAGTTCTATTTGGGAAAATATATTCACTACCTAGATCATTGTTTCTGTCATTTCCCTCTATGTAATATCCCAAAAGGGACTGCTAAGAAAAACAGGCCTGAAAAACACATTTTTTAGGGATGTGTGCTTCAGAAACCAAGATCAGCCCTTGGATTCCTTATATCTGATAATCTAATACCCAATTCCAAGAGGATATCAAAAACCAAACAAACTAGGTGAGGCAAACAGGCCTCCCACACCTAGTATGGCTTGATAAATGTCCAATGAGGGACTGCAGCAATATATAAACATTGTATTGGAGTATCAGTAGGCTCATAACATATGGGAGGTGTTAATAAACACTTTTCTATCAGTAATATATGCATCAGAAAGGAAAGTGATCTATCCCTTCAACCAAAAGTGGGGAAAAATAGTGATTTAAGCCCTAAAAAGGTTATTTTTAGAAATCTACGTAACAAAAGAGGAAAGTGATGATTGGATATGTTATATTAGGTCATGAGGGATTCCCATACCAAATTTTAGCTTAAAAAAATCATTATAGCTAAGTTAAACGGGTCTCCCTCTCCCGACAGGGCTAAAAAAGGATCAATCCCCATGGCTTGGCTAATGCAGAATTTACTGAAGCTTAAGTAGCATGATTTTATGAGGCTATTAGATGAAATAGGTTGTAAAAATCAGTAAACTAGGTCTATGATATAGATCATACAATGTACATGAGAAAAATAGAGGCTTGACATGAATAAACCCTCAAAGTAGAGGTGTTGCACATTGTATTAAGACTAAAGAACTTGACAGCGTCATTTATAGAGGGTTGAAGCAGTATTTCATTATATCTCAGATCTAGGGCAGATCCTTACATAAAAATATAGATCTATTACAAATCCATATGCCAAAGAGGATCTTCTTTACACTCCCCTTGGGGATCTTAGCAAAAGATGAATATCAATGAATAGATACGAGATCTAAGCCATAGATCTGCAGTAATATTCAAAAATTTCTGAATCATATGATAAAAAACAGATTATATCTGAAATGAACATGGATTGGTTGTCCAATCCATGGATCACCACAGTGAAGGGAGGGGTCCCTTTCACCAGAGATATTTCCTCCAAGTTGATGCAAAAACCCCACTGCAACTCTGCCTGCAAAAAGGATGCAGTCTCTTCAAGGAACTGCGTAGTTGATGATGTAAAATACTCTGGCCTTATGCCAAGATCAAAATTGAAGCTCAAACAATGGTTGCACTCTTCCAGGAGGTTAAAAGACACACTTACTGAGAAGAGGCTCTGATATAAGCTAGATCTCGAAATATCTAGAGTTCCAATTTCTGCAGCTTACAAAAGCAAGAAAACCCTCACTGGATCTGCATTGCAGTTGGAAGTAGAAGCTTGGCCTCCAACCAAATAGTGGGCAAGAAATACAAACTCTCCCAATATCTCCTCAATGGGAAGAGGTGGATCTCCTTGTTACACAGTAATTTGTCGCCATCCCTGCAATCCCCATCTCACCCATTGGAGGGTTGTTTCTATGACCAATAAGTAGTGTCATGCCTTGAAAATACCATCATTGCATCCCTTTCCATGAGGACAACATTCCTTCTGTTGATAATTTCCTAAGCAGACCCCTAAAAACACTTGTTTTTGCCTTAGCACTGGTAGCCTGTTATGTCCTCGCGCCAATGAGGAAAATTAACACTGAGCCCGCGCCAGTTGGCGCTCTGTACCAGTTAAGCACTTGTGCTAATATTCTTATGGATTTTTTTTTTAAAAAGAGATGAAGTTTCAATTACAACAACTTCATGGTTGAGTCATGAGGAGTGGTTTCAACTGAATAACCATGGCCTTCCTCCTTTGGTCTCTTGTTTCCACCTTATGGGGAACCTCCCAAGGGATAAGGCCTCCATTCCACTATTGTAGGGATCCCAACCTCCTCCTCTCCTCTATAAATATAGCCATCTTCCATTGATGAAGGGGTTGAATGGTTGAGCAAAGTAGTCTTGATAGCTTGAATAGAGCTGAATCAATTGTAAGGAGATTATCGTCAGATAGCCAAAGAGAGAGACTTGTCCTTTTCCTAACGAGCTTTATCGAGACGTACTCCTCTGTCGACCCGTTGAAGGAAGATCCAGCATCAGAGCTCAGATTGTATCTTTCTTTGTTCTAATTAATAATAAATGACTTCGATTATGGTTCCACTCAGCTGTTCATGTTTTATGTTATGAGTTGTATCTTCTTTGACTGATACATAATTGCATGTATTAGGTTTTACACTTGTTTGTTTGTTGTTTCCTCTTGTACGTGCAGGTGTTCGATCGAATTGAGTGGGAGAATTGTGATCTGCCAAAGCAAGGGACGGAAGCGCCATCTTCTTCACAATGACGGCAGCGTAGGACTTAAGGTAGGCCTCTTGTCACATCTTGGTCTTTTGCAATTAGGAACTTGTGTCTTAGCGTGACTTGGTTGTTTCTAGACCCGATCTGGGCTAGTAGGGATCGCCTCTATCTACAGAGTGGATTTACCTCTCCAAAAAATTGGCGACTCCGCTGAGGAGACTTTCATTGGAGTTACTCTTGTATTTTCGGTTGATTTTGGTCTTTGCCTGCTTGTTCATCTCTTGTGGTTCGCTCTTTTTTAGTGTTAAAATTTTGTTTAGCATCACCATCCCTGATCTGCTTCTTGATTGCTCTTTTTCATATTTTCAATTAGTTTGACTGGCATGGTTTTTTCCCTGACAGTTGCACCAGTTGGCGCATGTTGCTAGTTTATCACCCGCGCCAATCATGTTCTGGTGCTAGTTGCAGCCTGACAGTCGCACCAATCTTGAAAGGTGCTAGGGTTTGCTTCTTTTTGAGCTTTCTGAGCTTGGTCTGTGGTTTTGGTGTCACTTTTTTTACTGCCTAAGTGTTCTGCAGCCTTGTTTGACTGACTGTGACCTTCATCCTCTGGTTGTTTGCCCTCTTCTATCGATTTTACATTCTAGCCCTAGGGCATCTAGGTGTTATAGTGTGTCGAGCCTCCCATGGGAGTTTTTGGTCCTCGTTTGATCAGTCAATTTTTTTATTGCTTCTTTGCATTTTTTTGGTGGTTGTTCATTGTTTTATTGCGTTATTTGATTGATTGTCTTCTTCTTCATTCAAATTCTTCTTTGTCTCGTTTTGAGCCTAGATTACATGGTTCTTTTGAGTCTTTGGGATTTCTCTTTCATTTGAGGGACTTCTTGGTCAATTTGAGGTCTGATTGTGTGTTTGGTGTTAAGTGAACTTTCTTGTCTTTTCTCTTTTGCTGTCACTTCTCAAATTTTTCTGTTCATTAGTTTTTATTTTGTTTAGTGCACTTCGCTCTTAAACATTGAAAATACAAAAAATCTCTTTTGCTTTTGATTAGTTAATGTGAATTGAATATTTTCTGTGTTATTAGTGATTTGTAACTCTGAAAGAAAAGCTTTTAGTTTTCGTTAGCGTGCATTAGAGACATTAGTGGTTGTCTTGTGATCGTTTTGTTATTGTGTGAAAGCTCTCAACATTCCCGTAGTTAGCTATTCATCGAACGAAATGATACATTGCGGCATGTAGTGTGCATTTAGGGGATTTTGAGACATAACATTCGGTAGGGCCTGGAAATTGAAACATAATTGAAGATAAACATTAAAATTCATTCAATTTACCTTAAAGCAGCATTAAAACATTAACGAAATATTTAGAGGTCTAGGCTAGTGACGTGTCCTGACATCGTTAAACCTAGTAGCTGTCGTTCGCCTCTTGGCTTTAGACAGCACTAATACAGACTTGTGCTCCCCGTACCCTCGCGTATATAAAGGGAGACCCCACTAGGTTTCTATCCTTTATCCATAGGAAGCCGAGTCTTCCACCTTATACCCGTGATACACTAGACACAACATTCGGGGAGATTACCTGCATGTACATCAAGTCCTTGGTTGATTTCTCTTTCATTTTTTAACCAAGGTGTATATGGCAGTTCACGGATACATGGTACACCCATCTACCTAGATTACCAAAGCAGTTAGTTTGATCTTTACTGACTCCCTAAATTTCAAAAGATCATCAAGCACTTGTTCTTTCACGCTTGTTTCCAAACTGAGAGCGATAGAGTCATCTTTTACTCGTTTCTCTACTCTTAAAATATTAAACGGTAGAGTTTTGTTTCAATGTTTTAAAAATTAACTACCCATGAAATATTCCTCATTAAAGTTATTTTCCTTAGGGTGTTGTTTTGAGTTGTTTCCAATGGAAAATTTTCCGAAGTTCACCAACCAAGGAATCCCCTCAGAAGGGAATCTTGGTCCTTTTCCTCCTTTTGGAAATGTTGGCGCTCCTTATATGGCAACGTTGTCCCTTCCTAGGTTAATTTTTGGGTTGCATGTTTGGTTGTTTTCAACCTCTATGGTCCCGAATGTCCTGGCTACTGGTCAATCAGTTCCTCCACCTGAACAACATCATGTTGATTCCAAGGTGGACCTGTCCCCTTCTTCGCCTGTTTCTGTGTCCTCCTCTTCTACTTCTCTTGGTGAAAGTCTGGATTTGAGTAACCAGGTGGCTAAGAAGAAGAAGAAGAAGAAGACAAAGAAGAAGAAGTCTGATAAGAGAGAGGCTAAGGCTGCAGCTACTGCTTCCAAAACATCTGCTCTTGATGAACCTCCCAACCCTCCATGGAAAGTCAATTTCCCTTACATGTTGTGCACGGGAGACCATCTTCTTCGAGATTGTCCTGGCATTCCCAAGGTGCTTGAATTATGGTCCAATGTTCGCCCGCCATTGTCTTTGGCTTCTAGGAGTCAAGTTGGGGACATGTCTTCAACTGGTGCTAGTAAGACTCCTAAGAAGCAGGGTAAGATTACCAATCCCTATAAGTTGTGTGAAGGGCACCATGCCATTCACCTTTGTTCGTATATGGATGAAGCCAAGCGAGTTTTGGACAACTTGGTTTTTTCTGCGCCATGCCTTCCGGCTGGTTACAAATAGCTTTCTTTGAGTCCTCCACCAACTGATCCTACAATTGGTCAAGAGTCATCCTTGGTCGATCCCGCTCCCCTGGAAATTCAAATTCAGGAATCCGTTACCGACCGACCGTTGGTTGTGGGATTGGTTGAGCTGGCCCCGTCTACGGTGCACCAGGTCTTTTCCATTGAGCATGGACCTCACATCCCTCAGGTTCTTCTCATTTCTTCAGATTCCTCAGACTTGGAGAAAGATTCTCCTCTCCCTATACCTCAAGAAGCCGCTCCTCCGCCTCTCATGATGGAGGTCTTGAAGGATACCCTTCCTGACTCCATGATGGAGGTCATGGAGGATGCCTCTTCTCCCGTAACACCAGGGGAAGACCATCTCGATTCGATGGTATCCCCTCCGAGTATTTTGGTCACTTCCTTTGATTGGAATCGATTTGAAGGATACCGCCTTCTGTCTTATGTGCCTTTTGAGATAACGGTACGGGCCTTTGGTTTGGTCGTACCCAGCACCATTATAGAAAAAGGTGTGTTTGTTATTATTTTATCCTCAACTACTTGGCAAGCTTTCGATTTTCCACCACTTGTGCCTATTACACAGAATCTGTTGGAATTTAACAGAATAACTACTCAACCGTTAGGGATCCTTCCAAGGTTACCTATTACTTTGGAAGGTAAAACTGTCCATATGGATGTGATGGTTGTTCCAGGCCCCTTGGATTTCAATCTGCTGTTGGGCCATGATTATACTTATGCCATGGGAGCATTTGTCTCCTCCCTCTTTCGTGTGATGTGTTTTCCACACCAAGGACGGATCGTGACCATTGATCAGCTTTCGTTCTTTGGTCCTGATGTCGCAACTGGCCTGCCATCATCCCTTCCTGGTTTTTATCCACCTATTGTATCTGCCTCATGACAAGTCAAATATGTGGCTACCTACCCCGTGCCTGTACTCAGTGATAGTGTCGTTGTACATTGTTTTCTGGGGGTATTGGGTCCAGACTTCCAAGATGTTTTCCTTCCATCAGACCATAAAATATTGGAAGCGATGACTTCTTCTTCATCGTGATGAAAGGTTTGTCGGAGCATGGTTCATCTGCTTGTGTCAAGCTCCTTAAAAAATGAAACAAGCTCTTTGGAGCATAGTTTTTTTTCTTGTGTCAAGCTCATTAAAAAATGAAACAAGGTGTTCTGAGGATAGTTCTTTTAATGTGTCAACCTCATTAAAATAATGAAACACTTTCTTGTTCAATTCGAGTATTTGTTTAGATATCGTAAAATCTCAGTCGAGTCTTTCTCTTAATCTCAGAATTTGAACCTTCACTCCATCTGCCTTTCATATGGACTGAAGCTTGGGGGGCATGTACCTCGAATTGAGATTTTTCAAGCATAGTTTGTTTCCGTTTCAAGCTTGTGTAAAAAATGAAACCAGTTTCAAGCATAGTTTATCGTTGTTTCAAGCTTGTGTAAAAATGAAACCATTCCCATTTTACCCCTTCTGATTGCCATTTTATCAGCCTGTTTTGTCAGATTAGCCTTGGTTTTCTCATTCCATCATCCCCATCTGCTTTTCCGATCATACGCCTTCACTTGGTTGTTTTACCCATTCCTGAGGAACCACTGTGATGAGTGGTCTTGTTAGCCAGCCTCTTGACCTTTATCTTTCTTTGAGTAGTTCCACCATTACCGAAACCAGTAGCTACCCTTTATACCACTCGTTCCTCCAGGAGGAGCCAACTTTCAGCTCTTTTCTGACTCTCTAAAACTAAAAAGATTGCCGAGTCCCTTGTCATTTCGATCTCGTTAAAGTGGTCGCGAAACAACATCTACCCAGTATATGTTTACCCCTTTTTCGGGATGGGATAGATTATTTACGAAAAAGGAATACCCTAGCCTATCGCGACTAGGAGGTTTTCTCAGACATAGTTTTCTACCTTTTCAGATCTGAGGAACTATTTACGAAAAGGGACTGTTGGAGTTTAATTTTCTGCTGTCTTTTCAAACTCTCTAAACATGAAAATATGTCGAGTTCTTCCTTTGTCAGACTCGTTAAACCCTGATGACATCAGATCCAGTCGTAATGATGATATTCGAGTTTCTCCTCCCTAGGGCTCTTTAAATGTACTAGGATGGATTCGTCCGAAGGAAGAACTTATATTACAAGCACATGTTATCCCCTTCAAGCTTGTTTTCAAAAATAATTGGGGTACTCGCCAGAAATGGTGGGGAAAAATGGAACCAGTATCGTCGTTGTGTCAGAAGTATGTCGCTCTTGAACATAGCACTTGTCTGCATTCATGTCGAGTTGGGGATATGTCATCTCATTTTTTGTTTGCCTCCGTGGGTTTGGGTAATAATTTTGACCTCTCATCTGCTCTTTGCCTAATCATCATAACCTCTGATCTTTTGATGTCAAAGACTGCCAAATCCACTGTCGTTCCACCGATATGTTCAAGAGAAGTTGACCTTTGCAATTTCAACCTTCCTCTGATTCTCATTTGATCTTGATTCACAACATTATGTTCCTCTGTCTCGCGTCGATGATGTGGGAAACACTATGGCCGACCTTCGATCAAGATCACTTCCTGTCGACTTCAGCTCATTATCCAGGAAGTTGATCTAGAGACTCCCTTCCGGTACCATGGAGCCTGCATGCCTCAATGGCAGGTTCTTCGCATTCAACGCAAGGTTTTCATCATTGACCTTCGATCGGATGATTCTGAGGGTGTTCGACGCCAGCTCACTGTTCAAATTCCATGGATTGTACCCATAGTACCTTGAGGGCCATTTTCATTATTGGTGGTTCCTCTCACGTATGTTAACAGATTTCATCATTGGCTGGTAATCAGACGATGTTCTTGCATGTTCGACTTCAGCTCACTTATTCACAAGCTTGAACTTGTACTTTTTTCGGGTCGAGATGGAGTGCAAGACCCTAGATTTTGTCTGTTAGAATCCAGGTTGCGATTTTGTGGATTATTATGATTGGATACATGACTCATTTATTGGATGGCTGCGACCATGCCTGATTCTATTTATCGATCCTCACTGGATGGTTGCATCCATACCTTGGATCCTGATTATTGTACACTCTATTATGGATGGCTGCACCCATACCACATATATCATGTATTTGAGATAATAGTTGAACTTGTCTACGCAGGTTTTCCGACAGTAGTTTTTTTAGTTGGACACGTTCTCGTAAAGCATTTCACCTCTCTCTCTCTCTCGGGCCTCATGCTTTAGGGGGCATCTGTTACACAGTAGTTTTTCACCGTCCCTACAAACCCAATCTCACCCATTGGAGGGTCATTTCTGTGACCAATAAGCAGTGTCATGCCTTGAAAATACCATCATTTCATCCCTTGCCATGAGGACAACATTCCTTCAGTTGATCATTTCCTAAGCAGACCCCTAAAAACACTTGTTTTTTCCTTGGCGCTGGTAGCCCATTATTTCCTCACGCCAATGAGGAAAATTAACACTAAGCCCATGCCAGTTGGCACTCTGTCCCAGTTAAGCACCCATGCCAATCTGATTATGGAAATTTTTTTAAAAAAATAGGTGAATTTTTTATTACAACAACTTCTTGGATGAGTCATGAGGAGTGGTTTCGATTGAATAACCATGACCTTCCTCCTTTGGCCTCTTGTTTCCACCTTATGGGGAACCTCCCAAGGGATAAGGCCTCCCTTCCACTATTGTAGGGATCCCAACCTCCTCCTCTCCTCTATAAATATAGCCATCTTCCATTGATGAAGGGGCTGAATGGTTGAGAAAAGTAGTCTTGATAGCCTGAATAGAGCTGAATCAATTGTAAGGAGATTATCGTCAAGCAGCCGAAGAGAAATAGACTTGTCCTTTTCCCGACGAGATTTACTGAGACATACTCCTCTATCGACCTGCCAAAGGAAGATCCAGTGTTAGAGCTCAGGTTGTATCTTTCTTTGCTCTGATTAATAATAAACGACTTAGATTATGGTTCCACTCAGTTGTTCATGTTTTATGTTATGAGTTGTATCTTCTTTGACTGATACATAATTTCATGTATTAGGTTTTACGCTTGTTTGTTTGTTGTTTCCACTTGTACGTGTAGGTGTTCGATCGCATTGAGTGGGAGAATTGTGATCTGCCAAAGAAAGGGACGGAAGCACCATATTCTTCACAAATGACGATAGCGTAGGACTTAAGGTAGGCCTTTTGTCGCATCTTGGTCTTTTGCAATTAGGAACTTGCGTCTTAGCGTGACTCGGTTGTTGCTAGACCCGATCTAGGCTAGTAGGGATCGCCTCTGTCTGCAGAGGGGATTTACCTCTCCAACACTCCTAAACAGAAAATTCCAATGCAATCTAGGCTAAGCAGCCAAGAAAGTTGTTTGTCTAAACAGACAGTAATTCAGAAATCAAATCATGAACAACCTCAACATGTTGCCTTCCCCTTCCTTTTATAAGATGAGAGCTTGCCAAAACCCTAAACCACCTTCATTCATTTAACCCTTTTCACATGGAGGACCTCCTTCTAGAACTTTGTTGATCATCCAGGAGGTTCAATGCATCTGGACTGTGTTGTGATTTAGTCTTGTTGACCCAGTCAAATGGCTCAATCCTGTTTCACACACAAGTGGATTTTATTAAGAAAACCCTGATTTACCCTTTTTCACATTGGGCATGTATTTATTCTTTTATTAGGAGTTTTTGACCCTCCTTTACATAATTATTCTTTGAACAAAGAAAAAAAAATGAAATTGAATATTCCTATTAAAATAGGAATATTACAGTCCTCCCCTCCAAATTGTTGCTTGTCCTCAAGCAACTCACAATGACTTTGAAAAATCTCCAATGGAGTTGTCTCCTCCCAAGAATGCAAGTCTGCCTTTGGCAGATGAACCAAATAGCTGTCATCATGAAGTAATGAGAGATACATAAAAGAATCATATGATGTCCATTGGTCCCTTCATGGCATGAGAGATGATAAACATTGGGTACTTCAACCCCCATGAGAAACTTCAATCTCCATGTTATCATTCCAAAAAAGTGAGCCATCCTTGACAGCTCAAAGAAATAGCCACCAATCCCCACCATATGCAATGTGCAGGGGCTCCATGGCTGGAAATGAGAGATAAGAATGCTCAACTCACGCTGTCTCTCCCTCCATTTATGATAAATATGGAGCTGAATATCCTGGGCTGCAATAATATAGTCCTCATTAAGCCAAAAGAGACTTGGAACTTCATGATTCCCTTCATGGATTCTAGTGAGCCTCCTTGCCAAATCTTCCATGCATATAGTGGATAGAGTATCTTCACCATATGTTCTCCAAAAGAAACATGGACTAAGTGTCATATGATATATTGGATGGTGACAATAGTCCCTCCCTTGAGACCATCATTGTCCTTCATCTTTCTACCTCAAATCATAGTACAATAAGTGGCCACCCCACCACCTTCTAGCTGTAAAAAGCTTCTTCAAAGCTTGGAAATAGTAGGGAGTAATAGGTGTTGGCTAAACATGATGCAAACAACACATGTCTTGCTGCAAATTCTCCCAAGTGAGAGACCTTTTCCAATGACATAAGCCCAACATATGGCTTCTAGCATAGGGAAACAAATGATATAATGTAGCAGCCACACAATGTCCTACTCTCCTCTTGAAGCATGAATGAATGTGGGAGATTTAATTCCCAAAGGACACACTCAACCAATGTGTCATACCTCCTCTCATGTTCATAAAAAATATTGGAGCATTATTATCATTATGATACAAACAAGCTCCCTTATGCCATCTCATGAGAAGGTTACAATTTCTCCCAACCCAAAGTACATACATGATTATGATATTCCTTCTAAACAGAAATACATGTACATACATCATAGACATAAGTAAATGTATGGACATGGAATTAATCATGGGGTGTCCATACTTTCTTCTTATCAACCAAAGGAACCATGCCTCCTTCTTATGCATCCCTTTCTTTAAATATAAGGCATGAGACAAGAAAATAAAAAACTTTGGGTGGTATCCACACTCACCCAATAGAAACCAGCGTAGGTCATCTCCGCCTTACTTCAGATCTAGATGTGGTAAGTGTTTTACATACCACTTACTTGCTTCCCTCATCATCCCATCATGGCTGAAGGTGAGATGTATATTTGATGCTTTAGGGAAGCACCCATCATGTTGCAAGACCTCCCTTAGCCCATCAAGGGAGTGGCCAAGTTTGAGAATAGTCCTGGCCCAAACCATCCCATCCAAAAGGAATGGCACCTCATCACCATTTGGCATCCAAATCAGAAAAATGTTGATGGTCCCATAATACCAATGGTCTACCCAAGGGATACAGTGCAGTTCTTCCAACTGCTCCTTGAGAATTTCATGTGGCAAGTTGTCCTCCAACAAGGTACTAGTTGTGCACGAGTGCTCATCTACTAGGTAGTAGTACACAACAATATATATTAGCTGTATATGATCAAAATAACAAGACAATGTGCCATAAATTCCTTCTAGAACATCATGATGAGTATGGAGAGATTCCAGCCCATACTCTCTTAATAATAGCCATAGCAACAAGGACTCTTGCTGCCTCCTTGCATTATCAAAATGCAGATCATGGAGCAATAATACATTAATGGACATGTAAGTTGTCTCATCAACCAAGCACCAACCAGCTCCCTTATACATCATGGGGAAGTTATCCTTCCTCCCAAAGAAATATACATACATGAGATACATCTCAAAGATGAATACATGTGAGCACATGAGACATATCTCCAACAAAGGTAAACACATGGACATAAGATTTGACATAGGATGTCCAAACTCTCTTCTTAACAGCCACAAAAACCATTCCTTTTTTTTATGCATCCTATCATTGAGACTGAAGGCATGAGTTAAAGAAATAGAAATTTTTGGGTAGTTACCAAACTCACCCAAAAACAACCAGCGTAGCCATGCTTCTTACTGGCATATATCATAGATCTGCAAGGGGTTTGGAAACCTCTTGCTCCATACTTCCATCCACTCATCTCAATGTGGGTGATGGATCTCATTCTTCCATTTTTTGGTATCCTCCCAAGGTAGGACACCATGCTCCTCCAAACTTTGAAGAACTTTGCACCTCATGAAATATTGAAGTACACCTCCAATGGGATCTCCTGATGAGACCTCCTCCTCATGCATGGCCTTCCAAAACCAAAGAGGCCTTGGATATCCTTCAAGTAGAAGTCTCTCTTTGAGCAGTGGCATGCTCATTGAGAGAGTGTCATCTGGAGAGGAGAAATATTTTCTCATCCCTAGATGTCTACCCTTTGACATCTCTCCCTCCATGGCTTCCTGAATGAAGTTGGCATATGAATGTTCCCATGAGGAATAGGTCCTTAACTCTTCACTGCTACTCCTGGGCAGCGCAGTGCAACCCTGCTACTCTAGATTAGTAGTAAGTGATGATCCTGGGTCATACAACAACCTATTTCCACAATATTCTGAAATATTTGCTGCAATAGTAGAAAGTGGAAATGCAATCATACCTTGCTGGACTTTGGGAACACCTTGCATGGCTGCAAGAGTTATTTCTTTCACAATTTTGGCTTCCTTAGGTATTGAAGGCTACCCCTCCAAGGATTTCATAGTTCTGGTGCAACTCTCCTCAAGAGATAGTGAGGACTTATCTTCCTCAAATCCCTTGATCACCCTTTTACTGCAAGGTCTCTTCTCTTCCCTCATCTGGATGAATGGGGGAAAATTTAGAGTCTCCTTGAAGGCTCTAGAGTGACATTTGTACTTTTTCAAGTACCTACTTATAATATCATGTTCTAAGTTCTATTCTTGCTCTTCACTCCCTCTATGAGAATAGGAAGTGCCTGGTCCTTCTCCTTCTTCTTGAAACCTTCTAGAGGTCTCACTGCGGCTTTCTTCTTTCTTCTGTTTAACCTCTTTGGAGAGGCTCTTCTTAGATCTAAAAACTAATGAGATTAATCTCATCCTCTCCATCATTCTGAACTCTATTCATTCTCTTTATACTTCTGATAGCTGGATCTCACAAGCTGAGCCAGAGCTCATGCTCTAATACCACTGTAATATCCCAAAAGGGACTGCTCATCAAAATAGGCCTGAAAAACACATTTTTCAGGGATGTGTGCTTCAGAAACCAATATCAGCCCTTTTATTCCTTATATATGATAATATAATACCCAATTCCAAGAGGAGATCAGAAACAAAACAAACTAGGTGAGGCAAACAGACCTCCCACACCTAGTATGGCTTGATAAATGTCCAATGAGGGACTGCAGCAATATATAAACACTGTATTGGAGTATAAGTAGGCTAATAATGCATGGTATGTGTTAATAAAAACCTTTCTATCATTAATATATGCAGCAACAAGGAAAGTGATCTATCCCTTCAACCAAAAGTGGGGAAAAAAGTGATTTAAGCCCTAAAAAGGTTATTTTCAGAAATATGCGTAAAAAAAGAGAAAATTGACGGTTGGATATGTTATATTAGGTCATGAGGGACTCCCATACGAAATTTAAGCTTAAAAAATCATTCTAGATAAGTTAAACAGGTCTCCCTCTCCCGACAGGGCTAAAAAAGGCTCAATCCCCATGGCTTGGCTAATGCAGAATTTACTGAAGCTTAAGAAGTGTGATTTTCTGAATATATTAGATGAAATAGGTTGTAAACATCATTAAACCAGGTCTATGATATAGATCATACAATGTACATGAGAAAAATAGAGGTTTGACATGAATAAACCCTCAAAATAGAGGTGTTGCACAATGTATTAAGATTGAAGAACTTGATAGCGTCATTTACAAAGCGTTGAAGAATTATTTCATTATATCTTAGATCTAGGGTGGATCCTTACATAAAAATATAGATCTATTATAGATCCATATGCCAAATAGGCTCTTATTTACACTCCCCTTGGGTATCTCAGCAAAAGATGAATATCAATGAATAGATCTGAGATCTAAGCCACAGATCTGCAGTAATATTAAAAAATTTCTGAAGAATATGATACACAACAGATCATATCTGAAATGAAAATGTATTGGTTTTCCAATCCATGGATCACCACAATGAAGGGAAGGGTCCTTTTCACCAGAGATCTTTCCTCCAAGCTGATGCAAAAACCCCACTGCAACTCTGCATGCAAAAAGGAAGCAGTCTCTTCAAGGAACTGTGCAATTGATGATGTAGAATAATTTGGCCTGATTCCAAGATCAAAACTGAAGCTCAAACAATGGCTACACTCTTCCAGGATGTTAAAAGACACAGTCACTGAGAAGAGGCTCCGATATAATCTAGATCTTGACAGATCTAGAGTTCCACTTGCTGCAACTTACAAAAGCAAGCAAACCCTCACTGGATCTACATTGCAGTTGGAAGTAGAAGCTTGGTCTCTAACTAGATAGTGGACAAGAAATACAAGCTCTCCCAAGCACTCCTCAATGGGAAGAGATGGATCTCCTAAACAGGAAATTCCAATGCAATCTAGGCTAAGAAGCCAAGAAAGTTGTTTGTCTAAACAGACAGCAATTCAGAAATCAAATCATGAACAACCTCAACATGTTTCCTTACCCTTCCTTTTATAAGATGAGAGCTTGCCAAAACCCTAAACCACCTTCATTCATTTAACCCTTTTCACATGGAGGAAATCCTTCTAGAACTGTGCTGATCATCTAGGAGGTTCAATGCATCTGGACTGTGTTGTGATTTGGTCCTGTTGACCCAGTCAAATGGCTCAATCCTATTTCACCCAAAAGTGGATTTTATTAAGACAGACCTTATTTACCCTTTTTCACATTGGGCATGTATTTATTCTTTTATTAGGAGTTTTTGACCCTCCTTTACATAATTATTCTTTAAAAAAAGAAAACAAAATGAAATTGAATATTCCTATTAAAATAGGAATATTACACTCTAGAGCTACCAGGTGTCTTGTTAGTCCTTCTTGTTTCAATGATTTTTTCTTGCTCATTTGCAAAAGGAAAACTTTTAGACAAGTGAAGTGTGATTTTTCTCAAAAGTTAGTCTTTTATGAAATTTTTTCTTCTTGTTACAGTGAAAAAACGATTTATTTTTCTTTCAGGAGAAATAAATCATGAAAGTACACTCATAGGAATCATTAGTTAGATTATTAGTTAAGATATTTCATTTTTTGAAAAAATCTACTTTTTTTAGGGTTTTTCTAATTGTTTTTTATTTTTTATTTTGAAGATTGTTTTCTCATAATATTGTATATTTTGGCTTAGAACCAATAATTTTTTCATTACAAAGTGATATTTCTTATGATTCAAAATGAATTGATTTCTGATGAAAAATAATTATTATGGGATGTTTTAGGAAATTGGTACTTGTTTGAGTTCAAAAAATCCTTCTACTATCTCTTAAATAAGAATTCATCGAAACAAAGAATTGCATATTCATTGTTGATGCATTTAGAGTAACTTTTTGAGTCAGTCACAACATCATTGAGTTTTGTTCCCATACCCCTTTGCGTAAACAACAGCGAAATTAATACAGTGCTTAATAAAATTGATCTAGATATTTTTACATTTTCTAGGGCTCATTCCACCAATCTAGCTCAGGACTAGTGCTTTGGAATAGGGAGTAATTAACTTTCCAAAGTATATAAAACAAAAAAGTAGCATCTTGCAGTAGGGAAAAACCTGATTGTTACAATTTTTCTCTGGGAACCCCTTCTTAAAAGAGTCAAGCACGAGGTCATGTCAGACCCAGTGGAGTAATCGTACCTACTGCATTGGTAAATATAGAAGATGTGCACATATTACCATTGTCGAGGAGCCTAGGATCACTTGTTATTAAACCTCATATTTACCATGTTGAGGAGATTTCAAGGGGATTGAGCTTTGTTACTCTGCCCTTGCATGTATATCGTGCCACAGATTTTCCCCCCAGGTTCAATTGTCTAAGTTGGTAACCTTAGTGGCTATAATATTTAGGATTTTTCCCAAGGTGGCAGTGCAAGGAAGGTCCCATTGTACCTAGAGTAGACATTGAATAGACTCACTTGGAATTTCTGGAGGGTAGTCTTCACTTCGAGATAGAATATTGGAGTTACTTGAACCAAACTGTTTCATTAAGAAAGTTTTCAGGGTAACGGTTCTGACCGCTAGTTTTCCACATTAATCTCCGCGAGATTGGATTTCATCGCCAACTAGTGATTTTATTGTGGAAACATATTGTTTGTGTGTGGATTTCTTCTTAGATTTTGTAGCACATGTCCATATCTTTTGATTACTTTTATAGGCCTTAGGTGTGATTCTTTTGAAATTTTTGATTTTGTGTGTTAAATAAATTAATCGTGGATGAATTACTGAGACATTCACGTAGAATGCAGGGGAAACCCCCTGAATATACACCTAGTCAATTGGAAAAATAAAAACTTAAAGGGTTCAATCATCAAGAACCGAGTCTTCTGAACAAGGATAATCATCTGTCATAATACATCCTGATTTCGAAGTTAATCTACCTCAGATAACTGAAACAGAACAAAATCAACTAGAAATTTCTGAAGTAATTACAGTTGAATCTATCATTAGTGAGTTTTTCAGATACACAACTCAGTGAACCTGAAATATCTGAACCTGATACCGATTCCACTTCATCTAAGTCACCTTTGAATGTTATAGCCTGGACTTCTAGTCGTCCTGGTTCACCTCGAGTAAAGCTTCTCATCACTTGGGATATTCCTCTTGGCCTTATTAGCACTGAAGAAATCTCTGACGAAGAAGAATAAATTGAAATTCCCTCTCGTTAAGAATATTTAGATTTAAGGTATAGTGAAAAAATCTACCCTTTGGATTTACCTTTTATTCCCTTTCAAATGGATCCTTGGTATCTCCAATTCACCAATTTTTTACATTCTTATGTTGACGGAAATCCATGACACTAAATCCCATTCTACTCTTTACGAAGGTATAGTGACATGGCTTCTAAGAGCAGATCTACTGAGTCATCCATGTTTTCATATTCACCAAAAATATTTTTTTATGGTTGTCCTTCTGTTCCTATTGGGTACCAATCAATTTCTGTGACATTTTCAGGAGCATCTCCTTTCTGTTAAAATTCTACTATGTCAACTGGCCTATTCGAATCTACCACCCAACCTTTGACTACGGAACATATATATATATATATATATATATATATATATATATCAGGAATACCCCTCAATCTAGCTCACAAGGTAGCTATATAGCGCCTGGGGGGCAGCAGCCTCTTCAAAGGAAGCAACCTCTTCAAGGAAAATAGTATATTCAATGGTAGCCTTTTCAAGGGAAACAACCTTTCAGGGAGGAAAACCCTTTAATGGAACCTATCCAATGTTTGTAGGGCAGTATATTCCAAGTAATTATCAACCTTATGGTCCAATTCCTTAAACTGGTTATGGTCAACCCTATACATCACAACCCTCAATGGGAACTCCTTATCCAGGGATAAACACTATGTGGAACCCCTTGTTTACTCAACAGTATTTTCAACCTACCCCTCAAATGCCTTATAATCAACCTGCTCAACCACTTGAAAATTTTTGTTACACCCAAGTCCAACAACCTGTTCAAGGTGCACTTCAAATTAACACAAGGGCATATGTGCCAAGTGGTCAGAAAGCTAGTCCGAGTACTCCTACTACTCCTATCCAACCTGCTATGCAAACATATGTTCAAAAACAAGGTATACCTATCCCAAGAGTTCCCCAAGTCTCTATTACTACGACCCTTCAAATGTCAACGCCAACTATTACACACGCTATCCCTCAAAATACTACCCATCAAACTGGACCTACAGTCCAATCGATTCCTCAAGAATATTTGGGACAACCTATTACAACAACTATGCAAACAAGTCAACCTTTTATAGGTCAATCTATTTAAGGACAACCCTTTGTAGGTCAGCCTATTCAGGGGAAAACTTTTACAGGTCAAACTCTTCAAGGAAAAACCTTGGTAGGTCAACCTCTTCAAGGTAAATTTGTTCAAGGCCATCCATTTCAAGGCCAATTACAATATGGACAATTGGGAAAAAATCCATCTTTCTAGAGCCAACGATACCCTGGTTACACATTTCAGATACCAGCTCAACCCCAATTTGGTATGGATACCCCTAGATACCTTGGAGTTGTGCCAATTCTACCTTCTCAAACTATCCCAGGTTTTCCTGGATACCCTCTTCCATGTACCAAACTCATCCCTCGGGGTTATCAATTCACTCAGCAAGACCCTAACAGGCAGTTACCTTTCATAGCAACTTTAGATTTTCCAGACTTGTCTCGGCCAACGAATGATCTGATTTACTATCTTTCGTTTTAGCCAACCATGCCTACTAAGTTTCCCAGTGGAATTCCAAATATTGAAGGAAAACCAGGAGAGGACCCCTCGAACCATATTATGACTTATCATTTGTGGTGTGCATCCAACTCTTTGATCGATGATTCCATTTGTTTAAGGTTTTTTCAAAGAACTTTGATCGACTTAGCCGCGAAGTGCTACATTGAGTTACCATGAGGCTCTTTCAACAATTTAAATGCCTTATCAAATGTTTTCCTTACTCATTTTCAGTTACCTGTCTGTTATAATAATGGAACGGAATTTTTTGAATTCACTTAAACAAAGTAAGTCTACGTACATTTCAGATCACATCCATGAATGGCGACGTAGATGTCGTTTAGTCAATGTTTTCATCCCGGATCAAATTTTGACCGAATGGTTTATCACATCATCACTCCATAATATTACTGAAGATGTATCTAAAGAATTTTTTGTAAAAAAATAGCAGGTTATCACTCAAGCTCAATATCTAGACCTTGTTTACACATAGTTTGGTACTTTGTATGAAAAAATTCCTGATTTACCTTGCCTAGGTCATCTTACTACAACTCCTTCTAGTTCTCATGCTATATACGGTGTAATTAGTAAATTTAATACATCAAAGAGTAAAAATAAACAATCCAAATATACTACTCCAATCATAAATTTACCTGAAAACCAAATCGTCTGACTGTAATATTAAAGGGAAGGGTTAAAAAAACAAAAACAATTCTCCAAAAGAGAAAGTAGAAAAAACTGAACCATTTGACGAAAAAAGGAAACCTCGTTATCCCTATATTATCTTTGATGAGGATCACTACACAAAATAGTGCTGACATTGGGCCAAGGTATCTAAATTTTTCAATGGTTCACCCACACTCGTTGTTCTTAAATATATTTTCCCATCACAAGACAAAAAAATGATTGGATCTTCTTCCAATTCATCAGAAGATATCCTAATGATATCACTTGTCATGGTTGCAACACGATCTCAAGATTATGGATCTAAGAGTCCTGTAACTCGAAATGAAACTGAATCATCTAGTCAACCTCCAGTATCAACTCCTCCTATTTTTGAACCATTACACATCGAGAAACCTAGTCTTAATTTAGTAATTAAACCGCCTACCAAAGGTGTACTTCTAAAATCGGCTTTCAATCCACATGTGAGAGTTGCTAATAACTACAATATTGTTGAAGATATAGTCATGTCACCTTCAACAATGTCAGCCCTCGAAGTGCTTGTTGGAAATACTAAGAGGGGGGTGAATCAATATTCCTTTCAATTAGTATTATTATTAATCTTTGAGAGAATTAGTTAATCTTCAATTATTATCAATGTTTGTACAATGATAGCAGTAAACAAAACGAACACAATTGTAAACAATTTTTAAGGTGGAAACCCTCTCTGGGACAAAAACCACCTGAATGATTTTCTAATAATTCTTTAATATTCAACTCCAATTGAAAATAAAGCTCCAAATTCCTAGAATCTAGAAAATAATTCTTCTCCAGCTCCCACTGGATGGAAGATCCAACGCCGAAGATTCTTTAGTAGTCAACTGAACGGAAGCCCCAACACCTAATGAGCTACAACTCACCCTAGCACCACCCTACCACCCTGAAGTTTTCACAGGCTTGAACCTATTGGTGACTTCATGCACCAACCTAGCACCACCCTACTAACCTATAGAATAATAAAAGAAGAATGGACTCCCATACCAAGGAAAATGGTCCACTTTACAATGATATAGAATTATGTAGAAGAAGAAGACACGCTAGACCATAACCCCAACTATGACACAACCACCTAATGATGATCCTAGACCTCCCGACACTGCCTCTTCAACTCTTGGAAGATAGACACTAGTACAATTTTTACAATGATATATTTACAATGACTTAGTACAATGATACCTTTACAGTGAATGTATGCAGTGCTGCCCACTTGAAGTCTTCATGTGATGAAATTCTTGTTGTTTTTCTGCACCTTGATTACTTCTCTTTTCATGCTACCCTCTGCTGCACCTTTCTTTGCTTTGCTGCCCTAGAAAGTCTAGTCCTTTGCAGCCCCTTGACAACACATAATCTAGCTTTTTCTTGACTTCTAGGAGCTTGTTATTTAACCTGGTGTATCTTTGTTATTTCAGATCCCCGATATGTGATTTTCAGTTTTGTAGTAGTCCTTTGAGTCTTCTTTCCAATTTCATAGGTCTAATGAAATTTGGATTCTTCAAGTGAGATTCATGCCCAATCTCTCACAATGACCTAATTATGGACTAGTTCAATAGAGCAAAATTCTATGGCGTGCCACATGTCATTGCTTCTTCATTCAGCTCTTAAATTGATAAAAATAAAACTACAATATGCTCACTATCTGCCACTTTTTACAGAATTCCAAGTCGATACTCAGAGATAGGGTTATGACAATTTTCCCAAGGGAACTTCTTGGAGATGAAGTTCAGGAGCCTGCAAAATCACTGACTTACACATATCCTATCTCCAAAAATATGGCACACCTTAATCTGAAAATTTTCTAGGAGCTTCCTCACGATTTCGACTTCGCCTCATAAAAATTTCAGCTTATGAACCTTCATAGAAAAAAATTTAGAGCGAAAATTCCACGATGACCTTTTCCAGGTAGTGAAATCCCTACATAAGGAGGATATGAGGATCACAATTTATATAAATGCTTAGGTTTAGAGGGGCTTCAACAAGTGAACATGGGAGGGATTTTAGGAGCTTAAAAATTATCAATTATTGACTTTTCAATGACCCATGCCACAACCCCATGGGGTTTTAGCCCACTAACTTGGGTTACAAACTTCAAACATGAATATCTCACAAATTGTGAAGAATTACATGGTGTGCCATGTATCAACAGAAACATATCGACAAGTAGAAGCCATATAAAATATTCTTGACCCAGAATATTGTAATTTTGTAGGTTAAAATTACCGTTCAAGATCAGGGTAGCCCCTGGTTATGATTGGTTGACATCAATGACAACCACTAATCAACAATATCCCCTTTTGGCATTGATGGCAACACAAGTACTCCCCCTGCGATCATGACACCTCTTCCTACAAAATTTTCTCCCCCTTTGACATCAATGGAAAAGTGTAACTCCCCCTGACACACAACCATCCTGCGGACCTGTACACACTTCCACTCCCCATTTATATTCTGAATAAGGAAAATCTAATGAGAACTTGGGATAATCCCAAGCTTTTGGCCAAGATATTCCAATGCTTCACAAGTATGATTACGATCATAAATTCTTCCTGCCCAATTTGCATTTGTAAACGCTTGAATAATGAGATTGTTACCCTTGGGATACCACAAGCCATATTCTGTTGTTCCCTTTAGATATCGAAGAATTATTTTGACGAAAATAATGTGTGATTCTTTTGGTGTTGCTTGGAATCTTGCTACTTGTCCAACTGCTTGCATAACATCTAGCCGAGAGGTTGTTACATATAGAAGACTATTAATCATAGATATGTACAAACTTTGATCCACATCCTTAGATGAGTCATCTATGCTCAATATGCAACCTGTTACCATCGGAGTAAGGATGGGTTTGCAATCTTCCATTTTGAATTTCTTGAGCATTTCCTTGATGTACTTGGCTTGACATATAAATATTTCTTTCTATTGCTGAGATATTTGAAGCCCCAAGAATTATGTCAGCTCACCAAGTAAATACATCTCGAACTCACTTTGCATCTTTGTAGCAAATTTCTTACTTAGTCGATCATCATTGATACCAAATATTATATCATCCTATTTAGCTATTAGACGTGCTTTAGTTGCTTCATCCAGAACATATATGTCGTTTGGAGCTTGACTTGCTGTAGCCACAATTTCACCATACCTGCCTTTCCTGATTTCAAATTTTGTGGAGTTGAATAGTACTGTGTGTCCTTGATCACACATTTTTCCAACACTGAGCAGATTTTGATTCATGTTTTCAACCAATAGAAAATTCTTGGCTAGAGCATCTTTTCTTCCGAGAGTGACAATACCTGATCCTATAACATTTGAAGATCCATCATTTCCAGAGGACACGGTTTCGTCCTTCTTCTCTTTCAGAGATACAAATTTATTTCTATCTCCTGTCATATGTATTGAGAAATCACTATTAACATACAACACATATTTTTTGTTTTGAGCCTTAAGAGCAAGAGCACAATTATTAGTCTTCTTCTTCTTCCATGTTCGTTCGTTTTGTGGCTTCGAAGATTCTTCTGGAGGATTCCAAGTCTGTAGTGTCTCGCTATGTGTCCAAAGTTCTGACATTTGTAACATTCTGTATTATATCTTAAATGTTCAAATCTATTGATGTTTCGTTGAGCCCTGGGAGGTTCATATTTGACAGATCTCCTGGAATTGTATTGGTTCCTAGGGTACATGTGACATTCTACAGCTTTATGACCAAATTTTCCACATGAATAACAATAGCCATAAAAAATATGTTGGTACCTGGATGGAAATGTTCTTCAAGGAATTGTTTTCTAAGGCTGTTCTTGTGAATCTTGTCGAATGAAGTCTACATGCATGTCAGATCTCAAAGGTTCATTGTATTTTTTTGTAGAAGGTCCTACTTATTCTTCTTTGTAACCGAGGCTAGTTCTGTCATTGTAAGATTGTTCTTGATGATTTCTTCCAATATGCTTGAGTTGTTGGCATAGTTTTGGACATTTTTTCCCTTCTTCACTTCCTTACGCAACGAGACTACTTTGGATTCTAATGCTTCCCTTTCTTGGTTGTTTTCTTCCAACTTATTTTGAAGTGATTCTTCAATACATTTGTGTTCTTCAACTTCAATATTGAGACCTTGAACTTGTTCTTCAATAGTATTGAAATGGAGCTTCTCAGCCTTGATATATTTTATAAGCTTGATTGCCTCCTTCGAAAATTATTCTATGGTAAACCCTTCTTCTACGTTGTTTGATACCTCTTGCTTAATGTGCTTGGCCATAAACAATACTCTCTGATTGGCTTCTTCTTCGTTGTCATTGTCTTCATCAGATGATGAGCTATATTCTTTAGAGAGAAAGTTCCTTTTGAATCCTTTATTTTTTTCTTTCCTTGTTGAATTTCTTAAGTCCTTTATTTTCTTTTGAGTTTCCATCACTTCTATTTGGACATTTTTCTGCGAAATTCCCAACCTCACCACAGATGAAACATATCAATGGAAGTTGACCCTTGAATTTTACCTTACCAATTTTTATTTTTCTCGTAAATTAAGCATATTATCCATCTTAAAGACCTTCTTCATCATCTCCCTTTTCTTCACACTTGCAGGTGTAGGTCTGTGCCTATGAAGGTTGTTTCTCCTTATTGGTTTTATTAGATGCAGCAAATGCAGTTTCTAGATGCAAAGTACCCTCTTCTTCATCAAGTCTCATTTCATATGCTATGAGAACTCCATGTAATTCCTCTTTGCTAAGTTTTTCCATATTTGCACTATATTCTAAGATTGATACCTTTGGGTTGAATCTCCCTGGTAATGTTCTAAGAATATTTCGTATAATAATATTCTTGTCAATAGGCTCTCCCAATCCTTCCAGAGTGTTGGTTATTACATCAACGTGTTGGAAGTATGAAGAAATGTTTTTATCTTATTTCATTATGAGTTGCTCAAATTTTTCTATGTATATTTGAAGCTTTGCTTCTTTGAAATTTGAGTCACCTAAATATATATTCTTAAGCTTGTCACATACATTTTTGGTGGTTTTACAACCCAACACCTTATGATAAGTATATTCAATAAGTCCACTGATAATAATATTCTTTTCTTTTGCATCATTTACCAAATTATTCTTACTATGTTCATCTGCGGTTTATGTAAATCCATTTTGAACAATGTCCCATACTTCGTAACCTTGAGCCAAGAGATATACCTCCATTCTTCCTTTCCAGAGTGTATAATTATTTTCATTGAACAAAGGTACACCATTCTTGGTATGCTCCATGACCTCCTTCCAGCTGTTAAACTACTATTGAAGGAACCAAGCTCTAATACCAATTGTTGGAAAAACTGAGAGGGGGGTGAATCAGTATTCCTTTCAATGAGTATTATTATTAATCTTTCAGAGCATTAGTAAATCTTCAATTATTATCAGTGTTTGTACAATGATAGAAATAAACAAAAGGAACACAATTGCACATAGTTTTTAAGGTGGAAACCCTCTCCAGGAAAAAAACCACCTGAATTGTTTTCTAACAATTCTTTAATATTCAACTCCAATTAAAAATAAAGCTCCAACTTCCTAGAATCTAGAAAAGCATTCTTCTCCAGCTCCCACTCGATGGATGCTCCAACGCTCGAGATTCTTCAATAGTCAACTGAACAGATGCCCCAACACCCAATGAGCTACAACTCACCCTAGCACCACCCTACCACCCTAAAGTTTTCACAGGCTTGAACCTATTGGTGACTTCATGCACTAGCCTAGCACCACCCTACCACCCTATAGAAGAATAAAAGAAGAATGGACTCCTGTACCATGGACAAATGGTCCACTTCATAATGATATAGAATGATGTAGAAGAAGAATACACACTAGACCATAAAACCAACTATGACACAACCACCTAATGATGATCCTAGACCTCCCAACACTGCCTCTTCAACTCTTGGCAAATAGGCACTAGTACAATTTTTACAATGATGTATTTACAATGACTTAGTACAATGATACCTTTACAGTGACTGTATGCAGTGCTACCCACTTGAAGTATTCATGTGATGAACTTATTGTTGTTGTTTTGAACCTTGACTGTTGCTCTTGTCATGCTACCCTCTTTTTCACCTTGCTTTTCTTTGTTTCCCTAGAAATTTTGGTCCTTTTCAGCCCTTAACAACACATGATCTAGCTTTTTCTTGCCTTCTAAGAGCTTGATATTGAATCTAGTGTATCTATGCTATTTCAGATCCCCAATATGTGATTTTCAGTTCTGTAGTAGTCCTCTCAGTATTCTTTCCAATTCCATAGGTCTGTCCCAAGTTGGATTCTTCAAGCGAGAGTTATGCCCAATCTCTCACAATGACCTAATTATGGACTAGTTCAGTAGAGAGAACTTGTACAATGTACCACGTGTCATTGTTTCTTCATTCGGCTCTAAAATTGATACATCGAAAACTAAATTCCATGAACTATCTGCAACTTTTTACATAATTCCAATTTGATACTTAGAGAGAGAGTTATGATGATTTTCCGAAGGGAACTTATTTGAGATGAAGTTTAGGAGCCTGCAAATACATTGACTTCCACAGATAATATCTCCGGAAATGTGGTGCACTTTGATCTAAAAATTTTATAGGAGCTTCCTCAATATTTCTTTCTTGCCTCATAGAAATTTCAGCTTCTGAACCTTAGTATAAAAAACTTTGGAGCGAAAATTCCACGATGACCTATTTCAGGTAGCGAAATCCCTACATAAGGAGGATATGAGGATCACAATTTATATAAATTCTTAGGTTGAGAGGGGCTTCAACAAGTGAACGTGGGAGGGATTTTAGGAGCTTAAAAATTATTAATTATTGACTTTTCAATGACCCATGCCACAACCCCATGGGTTTTTATCCCACTAATTGGGGTTACAAAATTCAAACATGAATATCTCTCAAACCGTGAAGAATTACATGGCATGTCATATAAAAACAGAAACATATTGACAAGTAGAAGCCATTAAAAATATGCTTGAACTAGAATATAGTAATTTTGTAGGTCAAAATTACCATGCAATATCGGGGTAGCCCCTGGTGCTGCTTGGGTTGACATCAGTGACAACCACTAATCAACAATGCTGCAGTCTTGTCCAACTCAAAGAAAGTTACTATTATCATATATTGGAGTGATTTACCCTCAAGCTTCTAATATTATTGTCTTTTATCTCAATAACTTTGTACCTAGACTCCTACACCAAATGGATTTTAATACCCATTTTAGTGAAATATAGTTGATTTTTTTGCACAATGATTGACGAGGGAACATCTATGTGCATTATGTCCTTATCCTGTTGTAAAACCCTTGGTTCTCCACCAATCAATCAGTCACCCACGATTATGAAAGCCTTCGATGGAAGAGGTGTTCTTCTATTTGGAATACTCCAACATTTACCCATAGAGGTAGAAGGAAAAACCATTATGCTTGAGGAGGAAGTCGTTGATGCCCCTCTTGACTACAAGCTTATGCTAGGTCGAAGTTGGTCTTATGTTATGACCACTATCATTTCATCATTATTTTGATTAATTATGTTTCCTCATAAAGGAAAGATTGTTAAAATTTATCAGTTGTCTTACTACACTTCCGATCTTGCCTCTATGGATAGTATCCAACATGTTGGAAAGACGGTTATCCCTTATGAAGATGTTGGGGTAGGACTATTTAAGGATTCCACTCTCATGGTAACTTTCACTATACCTCCTCCTAACGTGCCTCGAACTATTTCCAATATCAACATGATTACATCAGGCACAATTCCATTTGATGACTCCTGGATTGTGCCTTCGGAATCTGAATTGGAATACTATGGCAATAAAATGCCTTTGAGTCCATAGGAATTGGCATATGTAGTGGTGCAATTGCTTTCTGACATTTCATCAACCGATATTGATCAAGTGATTGTGGTCAGTGATGAGTCTTCTTCTCTACCAAGTTCAACCACAACATATTTTTATGATCCTTTTCAACACATATTTTTGAGTAATGAAAATATTCAGGAAATTTTTTCATTGGATGAATTACCTTGGGAGGATCTTCATCATTGATCCTCTTTTATACCATACCTTGATAGAGTTGAAAATGACTTTTTAACAATATTTCCGATTGACTATGTTAAGGAACCTCAAAATCCTATGTCACTCCTTCATTCGGATTTTGAGACTTATTTAGGAAACATTTATGCAACAATTCCAATGGACATATCAATCAAACCAAGAATAATTGAAAAAATTCATATAGGTGCTTCATGCTCAATTGATGAAATTAACATGTACAAGGCCCTATTTCAGGAACTACAAGACATTTTTGCCTAGTATTACAAAGAAATTCCATGAATTTATCCTAAGATTGTGATCCATGATATTAAGACATACACGGATGCTAAACCTAATATAAAAATATTACATCTAATACATCTGTAAAAATCCACTACTATTAAAGCTAAAGTTGAAAACTACTTCGTGCAGGATTTATTTATCATATTCCATTAACATATTGGGTATCTAACGTAGTTCCAGTGAAAAAGAAACAAGGAACTATCAAATTATGTGTCGATTATATGGATATTAATCAATCTTGTCCCAAATACAGTTATCCCACCCCTTACATTGACAAAATTGTTGATGATTGTGCCGGAAATGAAATATTTTCAATTATGGATGGATTTTCTAGTTACAATAAAATAAGCATACTCCTTGTCAATCATCCCAAAACAACATTTATCTATCCATGAGGGACATTTTCATATTGTAAAGTACCTTTTGGACTGAAAAACATTGGCGCAAATTTTCAACGAGCTATGTCTTACGCATTTCATGACATTAAACATATTATGAAACCCTACTTGGATGACTTACCTGCTCATTATTTGCGCAGGAAAGATCATCCTACACATTTACGTGCCATTTTTATGCAATGTAGGCATTAAAATATTCGTTTTAATCCACACAAATGTGTATTTTGTGTACAATCAGGACGACTACTTAGTTTCATTGTTTCTAAAGAAGGCATTCATGTCGACCCTTTGAAATTTGAGGGCATTGTCAATTTACCTCTGTTATGTAGGCAAATCCCCTCTGCGGACAGAGGAGATCCCTATAGCCCTAGGGTGGGTCTAGAAACTATAGGAACATACTAAAATATACCTTCCTAGATTTTAAATGAAATTCAAAACAAGGAATATGGCGTACCTTGTTCTGATGCTATGTTGTCATCTTTTGTCGAAGCTTCTTCATTTGTCGCTCTTCTCAAGCTTGATACATGCTGCTACCAACATTCGATTACATGTATAGACAGTTAAGACACCACGAGAAGCATAAAATCATGACAAACATAAAACAATTACAACCTATCTAATTGATCAAGGAATGTTATAAATCTCATTATAAATGTAAACAAGAGTGGAAGATAAACATCAATTTCATTTTATTATGATAAAGACAAGGGGATTTTACAACCAAGCCTTGATGTTGAGGCTCTCTTTCGGTAGGTCCATATCCAAGCACGTTTGCAACACCCTCATAAACAAAGATCCAGGATCTCACTATGTTACTAACACACAAAAACAATCACACTCTGCTCTATTCTCCCGAAGCTATAATTGCTTATTCTCTCTATGATTGTTGCTTCTAACTAGCTAACTAAGGAAATAGAGGTGAAGGAGGTATCCTTACATAAAAATGGAGGAGGAGGATATGGGTTCTCAAATAATGGGAAAGAAGCTTATCCTTTGGAGTAGTTCCTATTTTATGGGAACAAGAAGCCTAAAGGGGAATTCCTCAGTCATATCCTCAAAAAAAACTTCTAGCTCTTCGCTCCACAAAAGCTTCTAGTCATGGAAACTTCATTTCTATTTAAAAAAAATTCCAAAATAGGATTGGCGTGGGTCAGACATTAAGATAGAGTGCCGATCGACGCGATTCTCAGTGAAAATCTCTACTATCGGTGTGGTTGAGACACTGAGACAAAGCACCGACCTTGAAAACTAGGTTTTTATAGGGATCTTCCAGAAAAGTTGTAAAAGGAGATGAATTGGCAGACAAAGTGTGGTTCAAGGGTATCTATTCCATGCTTGGAAAGTACATAAGGGTCACTGTATGGGTCCTCCAGGGTCAAGGAACAAGGAGTACACAGACAGTGAAAATTTTTTGTGTAAAAACCTCCTCCTTCTACTCTTTTCCAACTCTAGATTTTGTAAGGGAAAGCAAACTTTCTATGTCATTTTATCCCTAACTATGCGGAATTAACTAAAGGTTTCACTTGGTTATTAAAACAAGATTTTCCTTTTATTTGGTACAAGCTTTCCGAAAAGCTTTTGATGCACTTAAACGAGTGTTGACCCATGCATCGTTGTTGCATCAACCTGATTATCAGCTTTAGATGCATCCGATTCCACCATTGGAATGGTTTTAGTTCAAGAGGATGACTCCAACAATGAACATGTGATTTATTACTTAAGTCAAAACCTTACACCGATAGAGATCAAGTATTCGCATGTCGATAAAATGGCGTTGGTAACCATTCAATTTGTCCAAATATTCCATCACTACATACTGTTACAGAAAACAACTTTGATATTTGACTGCAACCCTACGATGTACATTTTGACGAAAAAATTGCTCGGGGAAAAATACTCTAAGTGGATATTTATCCTACAAGAGTTCGATTTGGAATTTGAAAAATCCAAATCTAATAAATCACTAATCTTTGCTCAACTTATGTGTGACTTTCCCTACATTGATCCTGAAACTATGGCAGAAAACCATCTTCCCAATGAATCTCTATTTTTGATCGGCACATTAGATCCTTGGTATGGAGATATCATTATATATCTTCAAACCTAAACCTTTCAACTTGAAATTTCACACTCTGATCAACGTAGGATTTGATACCAATCTCAACAATACAATATTTTTGGCAACTCTCTTTACCGTTGTGGTGTCGATTATGTCTTTCAAAAATGTTTAACTCATGAAGAAGCTGAAAGAATTTTAAATGACTGTCATTTCTAGATCATGTGGTGGTCATATCTTTGGGTTTTCCACAGCCCAAAATATATTGCGTGCTGGCTATTTTTGGTCGTAACTCTTCAAATATTGTATCCTTGCAGTTAGAAAATGTCATAATTATCATATTTTTTATCGAAAGATGCATGCACCTCCCGCTCCTCTTCACCCAATCATCGTTGTCAGTCCATTTGAAAAATGGGGCATTGATTTCATTACATGTAACCCTCACTCGATAGGGGGGCATGGTTATATTATTCTCATTGTAGATAACTTTTCCAAATGGGACAAGGTGATGCCTACATTTAAGGTTGATGATGAAACTGTAGCTATTTTCATATTCAATCGTGTGATTGTTAGGTTCAGTGTCCCTCAATCCATTGTTACGAAACATGGTAGCCACTTTCGAAACATTATGATGACTGAACTTTACACTCATCTCGGCCTACGACATGATAATTCCACACCATATTACCCATGGGCCAATGGCCAAGTTGAGGATGTAAACAAATTTTTAACCAATATGATTAAACGGATTGTAGGAAGTCATAAATCGAATTGGCACACCATTATTTTTTCTGAATTGTGGGAATATCGTACCTCCAAAAAATCATCTACAAGGTTTACTCCTTTTTAAATCGTTTAAGTTTTGGAAGTTGTTCTACCCTTTGAATGTGAAATTATTTCGCTAAAAATATCCATTGAGTTATTACCAGCTACCTCTAAAGAGGAAAAATGCTTCTTATACTTAGCACAGTTAAATGAGACTCAACGCATTGTTGCATTAGTTGTTGTAGCTCATTAAAAAAATGTTAAGGCATAATATGATCAAAATCTTAACCCTCGCATCTATTTAGAAAGTGACCTACTCTTAGTATACGATCAAGCTCACGATAAACTAGGCGTTGGTAAATTTGAACCAAAGTGGCATGGCCCTTATATTGTTAAGCATGTCCTTGCAAAAGGGGCCTATGAATTAGTTGATTATGACAGTGTCTCTTTAGATAAGCCCAGAAATGGTATTTATCTGAAGAGATTTTATGCATGATTTATCTTATGGATATATTCATTGTACATTAGTTACATTTTTAGGAAAAGTGTGCCTTAGATTAGTTCTTTTTCCTGGCGAGTTTTTACTACTTTTGTTGCTTATCTTGATTACTCTCAATATTGCAGATGTCAACGTTCCCTCAGACTTACATTGGCTTTGATAACGACACATGTTGTTGTACACAGAACCTATTATCTATTTCTTGGGTTATGCATTCACCCATTGATAAGTTAGTTTCTATTCATGGGGTTTTCCTCGGTCAAACAATGAAAAATATTGCAGAATATAGTGCAATCATCGAGCTATTATTTGATGTCATTAAATTTGGCATTCGGTGTTTTATTGTTATGTTAGATTGACAACTCATTTTATTACATTTGAACGGTGTTTATGCAATAAAAAATCCATTATTATTAAGAATTTTTTTAAGGGCCCGTCTCTTGGAAAGAAAATTTGATTAAATTGAATATCAACACATTTTAAGAAATTTAAACAAGTTAGTTGATGCATTAGATAATCAAAATTTAAATAGACATTTTCAACATTGAACATAAATCAAAACAATATTCAATCCATATTGAACAAGATACTCATAGAACAAAAGTAGTAATCATCATTAGGTCAAAATAGTTTTTTATCTTAGAGTTTCAAAAAATATACATCATATGTGATCATAGGTCTCAAACACCTTATGATCTAAACGTATTGATACAAAAACAAAAATTCCATCTAAAACGACCACCATTTATCCATGATGATGATCATGATAGTAGAGTATAGCACGCGCCACTCTGCATAGGTGTTATCACACATAAAATTTCAATTTTTGACTGATAAGGTCATTAGCCTAGGTTTCATTTGTTTCATAAAATTGGTTCATGAAATTGATGAAAACTCATGAAATGGTCATTATCATAAGTCTAGAATAATCCATTGGTCATGTCATCAAAGTAAAATCAATCAAAATTCACCAAAAATATCCATGTATTGGTTTAAAATTCATTTTTAGCGACCTCTCTGTTTTTTCTTAATTTTGCAGCAAATTCTATAAAAAACAGGTGATTTTCACTACAAAATCACGTGACAAGTTCGTAGCGAATCTGCCAACTTTCTAACTGAATTCGCTACGAAATCATGTTGTTTGAAATTTTTTTAGATATTGATGAGTATTCACCTTATGAGAGGGT
Organism: Pinus albicaulis; assembly: GCA_034641835.2. Lineage (NCBI taxonomy): Eukaryota > Viridiplantae > Streptophyta > Pinopsida > Pinales > Pinaceae > Pinus > Pinus albicaulis. The sequence continues at coordinate 665,347,120 of CM076582.1, read as the reverse complement.
AGATTTTAAGTTTTCATCACATGTTTACTTGTTTTAAATCATTATTAAATGTATGTCATGCATGGTCATCACACCACCTCATCATTTTGTATCACTTCCACTTTTTCCTTTTTCATAATTAAAACCTCATGCATTCGAGCTTAACATTTACCTTTGTCATCCCCGTGACCTAATTCTTCCACTAGTCCCTTGTCTGTCTCTGATCTCAATGTTGTCAAAGGTAATTAATAAGTTATGTCCATAGAAGTAGCTTGTTGTCTCAAAACAATTTTACAGGTGTCAAAACAGAAATTGACCAGCACCGTTATTTGAAGGCATGACCTCCTATAAAAAGCCAAAGAAGGGTGGTAGCATGGTCAAGTATGAACCTATGGACCTAAAATTGGTCATGGAAGACCCTAGTGTTGCATAGGACTTCAAAAAATCTAGTTGCATGAGTTTTCACAAGAATATACAAAGGGATATCTCTGTTTTTTTACTTTTTTAGCAGTCAAATTCAAGAGAAGTTTCTAGGAAAATAGAGGAGAATTATAAAATACAGAGAGATATTATTTTCAATAATAGATCAAATAACATTAAAATCTTTCACTATTCTCACAGGTGCTACAAATTTTGAGATTCAAATATTTCTTTGGGCTCTATTTTCTGAATGTGTTTTTTTCCTGTTTTAGACATGTTTTTAAAATGCAGATTCCAGACACCTGGAGATGTTTTTCAAAAAAAAAAGAGAGGTTTTCCTTCAGAATGAACTAATTTAAAAATACCTCCTTCCTTTTTTCAACAGATATCAAAGATTTGGAGATAAGATATCATTTATGAGCCCTAATGTTCAGAAAAATAACAGCTCTATTTTATTTGTAGATGAACTTGTTGAAGATGAAAATGTTGATTCTTCAGGAGGGTAACAAGTATTTTGAACCAATTTTGCCTTATCATATTTCATATTATCATATTACACATCCATATGCAAAATTTTGAAGAAAAAAGATATTTTTTTTAGTTTTCTGCCAATTTGGCCATTTCATAGCGAATCTCGAGCTTGAAGCCCAAATTTTGCTACAAAATCATTGTAGGTGACTTTTAGCTTAAAATCATGGATAAGGTCAAAATTAAGGTGGGAAAAAAAATTATTTAGCTCATTTTGTTCAAAAAACATCTCCAAATCATAAAAGAGGGCTAACAGATGGCATAGGTGGGTGAAGTGATTTTGCTACAAAATCACGCTACGAAATTGCCTTGTTTTCCCCTATTTCTGCAGCGAGCAACATTTAGTACCAATTTGGTGTTTTGAAGGTTCATTGGAGGTCAGAAAGCCACGTGGAGAGTTTAAAGAGTATCATTGGAACATTCCAGCAGAGTTTTGGTCTTCTACAAAGTTATCTTTTTCACTAGCTCAGCATAAAGACAGTCAACAGATATCATGACACCATTTCCTTAAAAATAGGATGATTGTTTTCCTAGTTTAGTGAAGGCAGTAAGGTCTTAATAATGGTTAGTTCCACTTAATCACATAACCATATTTGATTTAAATAGGATGCCTTTTCAGTCAGTATATGCAATAAATAAGAGGAAGATTCCTAATAGGTCTTTAAGTCATGAATTCATAAGGTGTCTCACTTCCACTTTTTCCTTTTTCATAATTAAAACCTCATGCATTCGAGCTTAACATTTACCTTTGTCATCCATGTGAGCTACTTCTACCTCGAGTCCCCTGTGTGTCTCTTATCTCATTTCTATCAAAGGTAATTGATAAGTTTTGTCCATAGAAGTAGCTTGTTGTCTCAAAACAAATTTTACAGGTGTCAAAACAGAAATTGACCAGCACTGGTATTTGAAGGCATGACATCCATTAAAAAGCATAAAAAGGTTGGTATCATGGTCAAGTATGAACCTATGGACCTAAAATTGGTCATGGAAGACCGTATTGTTGCATAGTACTTCATCAAAGCTGTTTGCATGAGTTTTTACTAGAAGATACAAAGGGGTTTCTCTGTTTTTTTACTTTTTGAGTAGCCAACTTCAAGAGTAGTTTCTAGGTAAACAGAGGAGAATTCTAAAAAATGGAGAGATTTTATTGTCAATCATAGATCAAAGAACATTAGCCTCTTTCACTTTTCTCATAGGTGCTAAAAATTGGGAGATTCAGATATTTCTATGGGCTCTATTTTCATAATGCATTTTTTTGCATGCTTTAGACATGTTTTTAAAATGCATATTTCAGACACCTGGAGATGTTTTCAAAAAATCATGAGTTGTTTTTCTTCAAAACTAACTGAGTTAGAAAATCCTCCACCCATTTTTCAACATCTATCAAGGATTCGGAGATAAGATATCATTTATGAGCCCTAATTTTCAAAAAAAAAAAAAAAAAAAAAAACCAACTCCATTTTATTTGTAGATGAACTTGCTAAAGATGAAAATGTTGCTTCTTGAGGAGGGTAAGAAGTATTTTGAACCAAGTTTGGCTTATCATACTTTAGATTATTATATTTCACATCCAGAGGCAAAATTTTGAAGAAAAAAAAAGACAATTTTTCAGTTTTCTGCCAAATAGGCCATTTCGTAGCGAATCCCAGGCTTGAAGCCCAGATTTTGATACGAAATCATTGTAGGTGAATTTTTGCTTAAAATCATGGATAAAGTCAAAGTTAAGGTGAGAAATTTTTTTTATTTAGCTCATTTGGTTCAAAAAACATCTCCAAATCATAAAAGAGGGCTAACAGATGACATAGGTGGGTGAAGTGATTTTGCTACAAAATCACGCTATGAAATTGCCTTGTTTTCGCCTGTTTCTGCATCGAGCAACATTTAGTAGAAATTTTGTGTTTTTAAGGTTCATTGGAGGTCAGAAAATCATGTGGAGAGTTTATAGAGTATCAATGGAACATTCCAACATAGTTTTTGTCTTCGATAAAGTTGTCTTTTTCACCATCTCAGCATAAAGACAGTCAGCAAATATCATGACACCATTTCCTTAAAAATAGGATGATTGTTTTCCTAGTTTAGTGGAGGCAGTAAGGTCTTAATCATGGCTAGTTCCACTTAAGGACATGACCATATTCGATGTAAATAGGTTGTATTTTCAATTAGTAGATGTAATAAATAAGATGAAGAGTCCTAATAGGTATCTAAGTCATAAAGTCATTAGGTGTCTTTTTCATTCCTAGGTATCTAGTTTCTTGTTAAGATAGGTGTCAAAACAAGTAATTTGATGATCTATCCATGTAGGAATATCCAATTTAAAGGTGTTAAAGGCTATAAATAAGAAGAATATCGAATATAATATGGGTTGGAGGATGTTATTCTACACTACTGCTATTGTAAGTTTTTTATGATCAGTAATATACAGTGACTGTGTTTTTCTTCTTCACCTGAGATTCATTCGGTGTTTAATGAACATTTATCCTATGTTTCTTATGATTTTACTTTTAGTATATTGATTTTTAATTACTCATAATTCATGTAAATCATGCTCTGACTTCCTTTAAACATTAAGCTATTTTATATTTGTGTGTGTTGTCCTATCATTGAAACATCTACATGCCTCAGCTTCCACAAGGAGAACCATGTCACTGAATTTCCAAATATTGACTCCATAAGCCCAATGGTAGTAAACCTTATTGCATTTTTTACCTACATACAAACCCATTTAGGACACTATTACATAGTTAGCCATCTGTTTGAATCATAATTGAAAAAATCATAATTACTTTTTAATAGAGCCCACCCAGGCTGAAATGGCTACTTTTCAGTCAGAATCTGTTTTAAAAGAGTTACTCTAAGTTGTCTGATGGAGCATCCCATTTGTACCAACTTAGTGATAACATTTTTGTGTGTTTTCTGGGAGTCTGAAGACATATTTCTTGAAGTTTGTGCTCAAACATAAATGATGAAATCTTAGAGGTCGCAGGAGCTCAAAAGCTTTTGAAAGTTGTACTTCTACCTTTGGTGACTCCATTTTTAAATAATTTGGAAATTCATAGCTTCATGGTGACTCCACTTCTTGAAGATCAATAGCTTGATGAAGTTCCAAAATGAGTTCTATTGCAAGAAAGAATGTCAGTTATGCTCCTATGAGTCAGTCTCACATACCTCATTTTCCAAATCCTATGCCAAAAGTTAATTGGTTCACTTATCTTCCCATATTTAAAAATGAAAAGAAAGATAATTATGCTCTTCAATTGGTTAGATTACATATGCATGTGCATAAGTTTCGAATTCAGTTTCTTGAGGATTGTATCATGAATATGTTTATGGCCACCCTAGAGGATGAAGTTAGAACATGGTATGAAGGGTTGTGTCAGTGTCAGTATTTGCATCCTGCCATCAGTGATCAAAAACACTCTGTTCATATCATTTTAGGGTCTCTCTTAGAATTTTTTTTAATTTCACCTAGGTCTTCATTCATAAATTTACTCACTGATGGTATCCCTAGTCAAAATATTTCACTCTTCATCAAAAATTCATACTTGTTGGCCCACCTTCATGTCTTTTTTAGAATAATTCATTCATGAAAGTCCATTTCATCATGTCATTATGTCATGAAGGTCACCATGAAGTCCAGTCACTCAAAGTCTTCATTAGGTCTCTAGGTTTCATTCTTCAAGGTCCAAATAAAACACAATTTCGTTGCATAAGGTCAGTAAAAGTATGAGAGTAATCCAAATAATATCCATTTACCATATAAAGAGGATTTTCAATGGTTTCCAAAGTTGTAATTTTTATTTCAAGTGGGAGTTTCATTCCAAAAAGATGTCATTTTTAATTTTCATTTTGTAATTTTATGTCATTTATATGTAATAAATACAAAGTTCCCAAGCTGCCAACTTAGAGTTCCAAATGCCAAAAAAGAAAATATCAAAGTGCAAGGAGTTCCCGGTTCAATCAAAATTATTAATTGTCAAAAGAAATAAATCAAAGTGAAAGAGTTTAAATTGTGAAGTTTAAAGGTGAATTTGAACATAGCAAAGTGGGTCCCAAGAACTAATTCATTTAATCCATCAAGTATAAAGGCCATTAAAACATCAAAGAGGCACTCATTTTCTATCTAAGCCATAACTCTCACCCTCACCTACACTCCATCTACCTCCCCTAACCTTTTCCCAAGTTCATTCCTCTCATTTCCCTCACTTCCCTACAAACCCTAGCCTATTGCTACACTTTTGACATATTCCTAGGTTAGGACTGTGTTTTTCCCTTTTGGACCCCTTCCCCTCACTTAATCCTTGAAATTAAACTTTCCCCTACTTCCTAACATCCCTCCCTACCTCCAAAAATTTTCCTAAGAATTTATAAGCCCCCTATCCCCTTCATTTCCCTTTATTCCTATAAATTTCCCAGATCCCCTGTTTTGCCTACACCAAACCCTAATTTCCTCTCCCACTAAGCTAGGGTTTTCTATGGAATCAAAGACATCTAAGAAGAGTGGGCATAAGGGAATTAATTTCATCAAAGTATGAGGCCATTCCAACTCATAAACATCATGTCTCCATCATTTTTCAAGAAGTCACTCCTAGGGACAAATCATTTGCCACACATAGGGCCATTTTTCTTCAAACTGTGTTTCTAACCAAAAAAGATGAATTTGACAAATGTAAGAGATGTTTTCTTCCACCATAATCCAAGGAAGAAAAAAATCCTTCATTTTTTACACAGGTGTCATGGTTTTGGATAAATGTCAAAAATACAGTTTCTATAAGAGGTTTTCTGCACTTCTGGAGTTACATTAGGAAAATCATGTTTTCTCCTTTCTGGAGAAATGACTTTCTTGATGCATCAAATGATAAATAGATAGAGAGATATTTCCAATGATCTATCATGAGCTCAATTTTGATTTTATTAAGGTCTCCAAACGTTTCCTGCAAAATCACACAGCATTTTTGCACCCTCATTCTGCACTTTTTGACTAGTCTTGGGAGAATTGATTTTTGAGGGGTTGTACTTGATCATTTTCAGTGCTTGATAGGTCCATTTTCTATCCAAGAGATATCTATTTCAAATTATCTATCATGAGCCCAATTTTGACTTCGGGAAGTCACTCAAAAGTTGATTTGAAGTCAGCGTTGCGCACCTGGCACTAGGAGGGCGCACCTAAGCGCACAACGCCCTGGGCGTTGCGCTCTTTTTTGAGCCACTTTTTGACCAAAAGGACACTACCATTAGATGCAAAATGAAAAACACATCTAATAAAACCGCTTTTCTAGCCTTTGTTTGCAAAAATAGCAGGTCAAAATGTCAAAAAACAAGCAAAAAATCATGGTTCTGCCTTATTTTTGGGCTTGGTGCTACACACTGAGCAGTCTTGGGAGGATCAAGTTTTTACAGGTCAAATCTGCTTCATTTTGCAAATTGAAGGCATATCTAGAAATTATACTTGAATTTATTTCCAAAAATCCATATTGAGTCCAATTTTGACACCAAAAACTTAATCAAAAGTAGCCTACAACATGGAGGGCACTCCTAGCAAAGAGAGGGCGCACCTGGCACAAAAATGGCACACTTGACCAATTGCTGATTTATTTGAATTTTCACTGCAAATTTGACTTTTATCTTTGAAAATGATGATTTCACCTATGTAATTGATGATGTTAAATGTAATTATGATTTGGATAAGTTACCTAGGGGTAGATTCATGATGTAAAATTTATCATCAAGAAAATGAATCAGTTTCAATGTAATTAGGGAGGAGTTACTTAGAGCTCCCTACACTTTAGGTATGCAGTTCAACTTTTGGTGGAACAACTTCTCAACTTAGGGATTTGACCCGTGAGTTTGGGAGAGGTTTTTTGAGGCCTATATCATGTGTTTTTTTAGTCATTTCAATGGTTGGAATCAGTTGGATACTATTGTATTGATCAAGGACTACAGTGTAATCAGTTTGGCCTAAAATTAATGAAGTTTTGCAACTATTTCTTTTCGATACATGTGGTATGAATTTTTGGCATTTTTTTTTCTCCTGTTTCATTTTTATGAATGTTTTGTAAACTCATAAACCATTTCATGTCTATTATATGATGATTTTCAAGTTGATAGGCAAAATACATGCTCTTTCATGCTTTGTTTTTGGAAAGTCTTCATAATTTTTCGATTTTCTTTAGTTTAGGAAGAATACATCTCTTATGCTCTTCCTATCTCCTCATCAGTCTAAAACCATCTCAAAAATCACCTTAAATTTCTAATATTTATACCTACATTTCCCCATTGAATGGACTGCAATTCCCATCTTTTTTTTCGTGACCTAGCCTCTTTGATGTAATTTTCATCCAGTAAACCCAATCGAATCAAATCAAAACCCTTGAACTCATAGCTAGCCTAAAACATTTTCATCCAGCCCTCTAGGCTGTGATTTTTTTGGATAGATCCCTCTATGACTTGGTAGGGCTAGATACCAAGCCAAAATATTGGTCTGTGGTTACCTCTATTGGGACCTCTTCTTCAGCCTTATAGATCTAGCGGAGTGATAGCATACTGGCGTCGTTGTCGGGGACGAAAGATTAGATCTTCCCTGGGAAATAATGAAAAAATTTAGATCTAATTGTTGATGGTGAACAGAAGTTGGACACATAGGAAGGTTTTACCATTCACCTGGCGACTCCATTGACTGAAAGATCCAGAAAATCAACACTTCATGGCCATTCCACTACATGAAAATCAGTAGCTTGAAGAAATTTTCAAGATGGATTCAATTGCTCGAAGGTACGCTTGTTATAGCATCATTTCTCACCTTGACATGATTCATGATTGCTTTATGGCTTTATGGGCACCCATTCCTACAGACTTGGACAAATTCACTTAAAAACAGTGTAAAATCCTCCATACGCGACTATGCCCGTGTTTTTCCGCGTGTATACGCGAGCACAGCTAGACTTTTCCGCATATGCCATTAAAATGATTAAAAAATATATAAAAAATCCCTAATTTCGCACTGGGTTGATGGTTACTCAGGTAGTTCAACCACCCCAGCCCGTGGCCAACTGTTTCCAACTGCTGAAACTACTTGGAGGGACTATAAAAAGCTCTCATGTGTATGGCCTAAGGGAGAGAGAGAATTATTGATATTATACTCTGTTGGTATTCCCTATCCAAGTCTGATTCCCCGTGCCTCCTGCACTTTCCCAGTTCATTGTAGGAAACCCTTGTTTCCTTGAGATACACATCCCTTTATATGTTATCTCGCATGCACCAGTTTGGAAGGAGTCTTAGCGAGGCAAGGGCTGGACGGATCCGGACGACGGTCTGCGAAGGCCTTGGAAGGATCAGGTGATCTCTCCTCTTGATTACTTGTGTACGTACTATTTATAATACAGAAGTATCATGCTGTTCCCGAAATAAACGTGTTAGTGTATGCTTTTATGTATGAGAATATTTGTTATACAAGCATTCATTATGATTTATTTAATGTTTTATATGAATCTCACTAACACATAGAGTAGATATATGCTGTACAACTTGTCCTTTGTGCTGGTTTCTTCTTGTATTTCAGGTTAAGGAGGAAGGACGGTTGCAGGGAGTTTGAACTCCACGTGGATCTACTTCAAACGTAGGACCAACGGGTAAATCTCTCATTCTGCTCTATTTAGTTTTTTTTGAACGTGCATGGTTGTGTGAGTCTCTGTTAAGTAGTACGCCCCTGCTCTGTGGAGGTTGAATCCCAACCAACCTCTAGGGTGTTAATTCCCCGAAACAGAACTGGCGACTCCGCTGGGGATCACATTTTTGTGATTCTCCTGTTGGGTTGTTTCAGCTGTTTGGTAGGTTACCAACAGTTTTATCTGTCTTCTACAGTCCAGTTTATTTTCTTGCAGTCAGTCTGAAGTCTTGGTGTCTTTCCCAGGCTTGTACTTTTTGTTTTTCATTATCTTTCTTTGTATACGCTCTTTTGTCTGCACACAGTCGCGTATACACGCGATTTTGTATAAAGGGAACCGCGTATACGCGAATTTCCCTCAACACAGACGCGTATACACGCTGGTTGCATAACTGCAAGGTCGCGTATACCTAGGCAGATTTTGAAATTTTGAGTTTATTGGCTTTGTGGTCCTTTCTGGCTGTGGAGGCCTGTGTCTACAGTGTCTCTGTGTTTACTGGAGTGTGAAGAAAGTGGTTTCAAGTCTTGTTTCTCTTTCGTTTGTCCGAAAACTAATCTTTTTGGAAAAGTGTTCCTGCTGGTGCTGGCACTCCTGGATTGAGTTCCAAGATCGCTTTCTGAGCATTCTTGGCTGTTCTGCTTTATCAGAACAGAGAGCTTCTGCTCACTGACTCGCTCCTATCTTTGTGTTGTGCTTTGCATTGCGATTTTTTCTTTGTTTTCGATTGGTTTTCTTGAGTTTCATAGGCTAGGGTTTTGTTGCAATTTTCGAAAAACTTTTCTTGCTTCTTTGGAGTCTTTTGTTGCAACGAGTTTGCACTATTTCTCTAGGCTGATTGGCTGAGTTTTTGGTCTTCCATTGCCCTTATTGATCTTGCTATCAGTAGCTTTATAAGGTTTGGGAGCATTGTTGGAGTTTATGCTTGAAATTCGGTCTCGTTTTGGCTTGGATTGTGATAGTTGTGCTTGGTTTTTTTGAGCTCTTGCTTTATAAAACTAAAAAGCCCAAAAAACATTTGTTTTGCTTTTTGTTTTTGCATATCAAAAACTCAAAAAAATTTGTTTCTTGTTTTTGTTTTTGTTGTTGCCTTTTCATTTTCGTTTGGTCATATCTTTTGGAGCTTTTGTGAAGTTTCTTGCTTCTAGTTTTCAGCTTGATTTTGAGGAGAGGTTGTCATTTGATTTCTTCTTCTTCTTGTTGAGTATTTTGCTGTCTTATATTAAGAGTTCTTGTTTTCAAGAATTGGCTTTCTGGACAACAAAAGATGAGTTAAAACTGAAGGAGCCTTTTGGGAAATTTCACCTTGTTTCAAGAGACTTTTTGCATCTTAGAATTTACATGCTTGTAGTCATTTGCATTAGGTGCATTGAATCATTTAGTTAGCTTCTTAGTTTTTGTGAGTGTGAGTTTGTAATTCGAAAAGAAAAATACATTTTTTAGTCTCGTAGAACCTCTATAGAAATTGCTCTTCATCGAAAGACAAAGAACTGCATGTGCATGTAGTCAGGTTTTTATTAATTTCTTTCGCGTCAAAACACCATTGGTTTCAACTCCATATCCTTGTGACTTAAAACAACAGCCCTTAAAATAAGCGATTTAATCCAAAATCAACTAGCAAGTTTTACTAAGTGTTAATCACCAACTAGCTAGGTTGTAGGGCCTTGGAATAGGTGAGTGGAGAGTTAACTCTCCAAGGCCGCTCAAACAAACATAGAAGTTGATTAATTGAGCGAAATCCAACTCCGTGAGGTGGACTGGGAAAGCTCTCATCCGAGAGTCAAGCACGAGGGGAAGTGAAGGTTAAGAAGAGGGATACCCCCCCTCCGATTAGCTGAATCTAACCTCAAGACCGTTCCGCCCAGCTTCTGATACGGATTGGTGTCCATAGTTGCTGCTCCTAGGTTCCACACAGGTGACTGCGGGGGGGAATACCCGTGGTACCTGAGGCAGACGTCGCATCACTTCCAGCAGTACTTCTGGGGGGTGCCCTTGCGAAGCTTGGGTGCTTGAGCCGGCAAAGGCTGTTGTTAGGAGGTCGGCGTAACTGCTTCTGATACCTTCGCTAGTTGTTCTGGGCCCTAATCATCCTAGACTGCTTTCGGAAGGCCCTATACTTCGCTTTCCTGTATTTTGGTGTCCGGTCCTCATCACCCGGAGCGGAAATACTTGGAGGCTGTTTGCTTGCTGTTTCTCAGGGATTTTTATTTTAGAGAGTGCTCTTTGCTCCTAGCTTGCCTAGCTTTTCACTTTTTTGAGTCTAATATAATAAATCTATAAAAGTGGCTGATCAAGCGCCTCGACGTTCGAGGAGAATCCGGGGGTTATCTCCCGAGAGTGCAGAGCCTTCTTCGAGAAGGCGTAGGAGCGATTTAGCTGGTGGTTACCATCCGGTACCATCTGACGCTGTGGAGAGTGATCCTCCACAAATATCTGAGGGTTTCGTTGCTGATTCCGGTGTCGGTCCCGAGAGGAGCGTTCCGCTCACCTCGCGAGTTCTTTTTCCTCAGGAAGAAGATTTTCAAGTTGAAGACGTACCTGAGCCTCCTGCTACAGGTCCATCTCCTCTTCCTCCTGATCATCCGTTTGTTCTTCAATACATCGGACCGGAGTCTGAGAGACCGCCGGATCTTCCATATCATTCTTATCTTTCGATGGCCACGACTGGGAACGCGGCTTCTACCGTGAGTGCTGCAGGCATTCAGACCCCTGCTTCTGTCGAGGCAGGGGGCACTATTGCTTCATCTTCGATCGCTTTTAGCACTGCTATGTCTGGCTCTGGGTTCACCCAGGCATATGCTTCTCATTCTGGTCCCTTCTGTTCAGGGATGTCCATTAGTGGAAATCCCTCATTTTCCTTTTCCGCCGGTGCAGCTGGATCTACGCCCATGTCTAACATGGCTAATGGATCAGCTTCGTTTCAGGGTTTCCCCTTTGGGACTGGGAATATACCCAGTTCCAATCCTTCTTTAGGGTCGTTTCCTTTTACGTCCCAGACCCAGAGTTTTAACCCTTGGTCTGGGGGGCAAAGTTCGACCACTTTTACAAGATGGAATCCTGTGTTTACAATGGCTGGGGCAGGGAATCAGTTCTTCGCGGGTCATCAAGGGAATGCTTCTTTCCCTTCATCGAGTGCTCATCAGTCTTTTTCTCCTTTGTCTAATGCATGGAACCCCTACCAGGGGCTTTCCTCTTCAGTCAATACTTCAGCGGGGGGAACTAGTCTGGGTTTCGGTAACTCGGCGTGGGGAGGAGGTTCTTCTCCGTTTTCTACGAGTCCTTTCTGGCAGCTTGGTGCCTTATCAAATCCAGGTTATTCTTTTCAGAATGTTGGAAATCCATCCCATCAAGGATGGAATTCTCAGGCTCCGCCTCGATTACCATTTCTGGCAACGTTAAACTTGCCAGACTTGTCGAAGTTAACTAATGACCCGATTCGGTATAGTCCGGGGTGGCCTCCGGTTCCAACCAAACTTCCTTCGGACATTCCTAAGTTTGAAGGTAAGAATGGTGAAGATCCAGCAGACCACATCACCACTTTCCACTTATGGTGCTCGTCAAACTCTCTGATCGACGACTCGATTAGATTGAGATTATTTCAACGCACCCTAACTGGGAATGCTGCTAAATGGTATATAGAGCTCACTGGGGGCAGTTTCGCCACATTTGGAGAACTGGCTGTCACTTTTCTTAACCATTTTCAGTTGCCTGTCAGATATGAGGCTGGGACCAAACTCTTGGCTAATTTTAAGCAGGATGAGGCAACTCACATTTCTGATCATATTCAGGAATGGAGGAGAAGGAATAGGCTTATCAAAGCCCATATTCCAGGTGAGTTCCTTCTCGAGTGGTTTTTGAAATCGCTTCAGTCAGACATTTCAAAGGATGTATCCCTATCTGGGGTATTTTCCGAGGAGCAGGCCATTTTTAGGGCCCAACAGTTAGAACTGATCTATTCTCAGTCTGGGGTACTTTATAAGTATTTTCCCAATGCTCCTCGCTCCAAGTTGGATTTATCGAAACCTAAACCTGGTCCGCATGGTGACGGACTTGTCGGATCGGTCAATAGTAGTGCAGCCAGCCTGCTTTCTCAATTGCAGCAGTTGTCTTTACAATCTGCTCCTTCTGGTCAGGCTGTGCCTGCTGATTCATCACCTTCCCAGTCTTTGTCCATAAATGCTCTCCAATCTTCTGAGCCCAAAGGAAATCAACAATCCGATGGGAAGAAGAAGGGACGTAATAACAAGAAGAAGGGAAAGAATGGGAAGGGCAATGCAAATAAAACCAACGAGCGTGTTGGTGAAGGGCAAAAGGAGAAAAAGAAAGTAAAATTTCCGTGCAAGCTTTGTGCTGGAGATCATCTCACACACCTTTGCCCGAAAATTCAGGATGCTCAGCGCCTGTTATCTCAGCAGGGTTCTTCTAGTTCCCAGGCTGTGCTAACAAACCCTTTTCCCCAAGGGCAGCAATTAATTGTTGGCGCGAACCAAAATCCTGGGGCTTCCTCTGGAGGTGCCCAGGAAGGGGAAATTCCATCGAACATCTTTATGATGAGTGCTCACGTGGATGTCGCCACGAGATCCCGTGATTATGGCGGAGAGGAATCTTCGAAAGCTAAGGAAGTTCCTGATGCTACTGAGCCGCTTCACATTACGAAGCCAACTGTTGAGTCTATGCCTCGGATGCCAAAAGCATCTTCTAAGCAGTCAACGATTAATCCGAATGCGAGGGCTGCCCAGAACTACTCGATTGTAGAAGATCTGGCGCAAAGTCCTTGTGCTATGTCAGCTTTAGAGGTACTCCAGTCTTGTCCGGCTCAGCGCAGTGCTTTTCTCACTGCCATTGGGGCTATTGATCCGAAAAATTCTCTTCTGATTACTTTTGATATGAAGAATTTTAAGAAGAGACTTCCTCATCATATGGCCTTCCATATTAAATCATCGTATCGGAAGACTAATATCTTTCGCACGGTTGTTGATGAGGGTGCTTCTACTTGCGTGATTTCTCTCGCATGCTGGAAGACACTTGGATCTCCCAAAGCTGTTCCATCTAGCACTATTCTTACTGCATTCGATGGTCATTCTCATAGACCCCATGGTATTGTCCCGGCTTTTCCCATCTGTGTTGGGGGCAAAACCGTTAACATAGAGGTTGAGGTAGTAGATGCAGCCTTGGACTACAACCTTCTGTTGGGGAGAAACTGGATATATGACATGGATGCTATTGCATCCTCACTATTTCGAATAGTATGTTTCCCCCACGAAGGGAGGATAGTCACGGTGGATCAACTGGACTGTCCTCCTGTAGACCTGGATGCGCCTCCTGACTCATCTGTTCCTAAGTTGGATAATACTAAGGCGCCTGTCGAGAATCTAGGAGTTGGAATGTATTCTTCCCTGATGGGATCCTTCGATCTTCCTCCTCCTAAGGTGTCTATTAATTCTATTTCATCCTCCAAGGCTCCCCTTCGAAGAGAGTTCTTTCGAACTCATTATTTTTCGGACCCTTGGACCTTACCTTCCCCAACGGCCACATTGGAGGAAGGGCAAGTGGGTGGAATGGCATTCCCGATTTCTGCAGCTGAGATTGCATATCAGTCTATTGTTGACACTGCAGAATCTGATCCAGCTCCTCTTTCACCGGAAGAGTTGGATGGTGATGTGGCTCCGGCTTGGACGCTTACTTCTTCTTCTGCCCAGGATTGTCTAGATACCACTCTTCCATCCGAAGAGGCCATCCTGGAAGCAATGACAGGTATAGAGAGACCGTGGGATGACTTGCATCATCGGTCTTACTTCCTACCTGACTTGAGCGAAGTCGAAGCTAGTTTTCCAAGTCCTCAGTCTCCTGGACCTGTTCACCCAGTCTTGAGCCCCTTAGCACCAGCACAGGTTTATGCTGAAGGGAACATGGCCGTGATCTCTCCGACTATCCCGGTGAACATCTCCAGGAATCCCAACATTATTGAGAACGTTTTCATTGGAGCTGAATGTTCCCGTGAAGAAGTTCAAATCTATACCGAGCTCTTCAAAGAGTATAGGGATGTTTTTGCTTGGTCTTATGAGGAAATGCCTGGCATAGACCCATCTATCGTCCAACATGAGATCAAGACGTATGAAAACGCTAAGCCGGTCAGGCAAAAACTTCGTCCGGTTAATCCTAGGAAGGCAGCAGCTATCAAAGCTGAAGTTGAAAAGCTGCTTAAGGCGAGATTCATTTTCCCAGTTCCTCTTACTGAATGGGTTTCAAACCCCGTTCCGGTTGATAAAAAGCAAGGAACGATTCGAGTGTGCATCGATTTCAGAGACCTGAATAAGGCGTGTCCTAAAGATAATTACCCCACACCCTTCATCGATCAGATTATTGACGAGTGTGCCGGTAACGAGATTTTCTCCTTCATGGACGGTTTCTCTGGTTATAATCAAATTACTATCCGTCCAGAAGATCAACATAAGACCGCATTTATTTGTCCCCGGGGTACGTTTGCATATAAGAAAATGCCTTTTGGTCTTAAAAATGCTGGAGCTACCTTTCAGCGGGCCATGTCTTACGCCTTCCACGACATCAAGAAAATTATCGAGGCATACTTAGATGATTTAGCTGCTCATTCTCGAAAGAGGATAGATCATCCAGATCACCTCCGGCAAATATTTGAAAGATGTCGTTTTTATAAAATTCGATTGAATCCGAACAAGTGCGTTTTCGCGGTTACATCCGGTCGGCTGTTGGGATTTATTGTGTCTAGGGAAGGGATAAGGGTAGATCCCTTCAAGGTTGAGGCAATACTTTGGTTGCCTCCCCCGTCTTCAATCCGTCAGCTTCAAAGTCTCCAAGGAAAGTCTAATTTTCTTCGGAG
Organism: Pinus albicaulis; assembly: GCA_034641835.2. NCBI lineage: Eukaryota > Viridiplantae > Streptophyta > Pinopsida > Pinales > Pinaceae > Pinus > Pinus albicaulis. Next base: position 665,331,679 of record CM076582.1, on the reverse strand, counting down.
GTTTATCGTCAATTATGCTGAGATTACAAAGGGATATATGAGACTGCTGAAGAAAGGAGTTCCTTTTCTTTGGGACGACTACGCTCAACGCTCGTTCGATGCTTTGAAAAAGGCATTGACCTCTGCTCCTTTACTGAGTCCACCCGATTATAGTAGAGATTTTCTTTTGTATCTGGCTACAGCAGAATCTACCATTGGTATGGTTCTGGTTCAGGAGGATGATGCTCTGGCTGAGCATGTTATTTACTACCTTAGTCGAGGACTGGTAGGACCTGAACTGCGGTACACCCCGATAGAAAAGTTAGCCTTAGCAGCAGTTCATGCTGTGCAGCGACTCCGGCATTACATTATTCTTCGCAAAACTTATGTCTTGGTAGCTGCCAATCCATTTCAGTTTGTCCTCAGCAGGCGAGTGATTGGGGGCAAATATAATAGATGGATTGTGATATTATAGGAATTTGATCTAGAGTTCATGTCTGCCAAATCCAAGAAGTCATTAGTCTTTGCGGAATTGATCTCCGAGTTGCCTTGTGGGGAGGAGATGATCTATGATGAGTCCTTTCCGGACAAACACTTGTTTCTAATCTCTCCACAAGATCCTTGGTATGGGGACATCATTGTATATCTCCAGACTGCGAAGTTTCCCTCTTCTTTTTCGAAAGATGAGCGTCGAAAGCTGCGTCACTTAGCTAAAAGTTATCTGATTATTGGTGATGCTTTGTACCGTCGAGGGGTTGATTCAATCCTAAGACGCTGCTTAACTTTCGAAGAAGCTGAGGCTGTGCTCAATGATTCTCACAGTGGAGCTTGTGGGGGTCATTTATCAGGGCTTGCTACAGCCCAAAAGATTTTGCATGCTGGCTACTTCTGGCCCTCGATTTTCAAAGATTGTATTGAATCGGTCAAGAAGTGTCATCCTTGTCAGGTGTATACTCGAAAAATGCGCGCTCATCCAGCTCCGCTTTTTCCAGTCGTTACTGTCGGACCCTTTACAAAGTGGGGTATGGATTATACTACTTGTAACCCGCCTTCGGCAAAAGGTCACAAGCACATTATCGTAGCAGTAGACTACTTTACGAAGTGGGTCGAGGCTATGCCTACTTTTGGGAACGATGGTGAGACTGCAGCTCTTTTCTTCTTCAACCAAGTTATCACTCGTTTTGGTATACCTAGAGAGATTGTCACTGACCATGGCAGTCACTTTCAGAATAGTATGATGGCTGAGTTGGCTCTTAAATTGGGTTTCCGGCAGGAGCATTCATCTCCATATTATCCTCAGGCCAATGGGCAAGTGGAAGTCGTGAATAAGTCCTTGAAGACAATTCTTCAACGGACGATTGATAAACATAGATCCAACTGGCACATTATGCTATATCCTGCACTCTGGGCATACAGGACGTCAGTTAAAACTGCAACTGGCTTTACTCCGTTTCAGTTAGTCCACGGGGTGGAATCCGTATTCCCCATTGAATGCGAGATTCCTTCCCTTAAATTAGCTATTGAGCTTCTTCCTGACACTTCTAGTCTGGCAGAGCGGCTTCTTCATCTGGAACATCTTGATGAGCAGCGTCGAGATGCCGCCACGTTGAACGAAGCGCATAAAAACCGAGTTAAAGCTCAGTACGATAAGGCAGTTAAGCCTAGGGTCTTTTCCAAAGGTGACCTTGTTTTGGTCTATGCCCAAGAAAAATATGCCTTGGGGGCAGGAAAGTTTAAGTCGATGTGGTATGGCCCCTATATCGTTAAAAAAGTCCTTAAGAAAGGAGCTTATACCTTGGTTGACTTCGAAGGGAACGAGTTGTCGGAGCCCCGAAATGGGCTCTATTTGAAGAAGTATTATGCCTAGGCTTTGGCCTGGCATTTTGCTTTGTATATAGTAGTTTTTTGCTTTGTACATATCTGTTTGATTTTCGATTTTTGATGATATGGTGATGTTTTTGATCTGCTTTGGCAGGTTGTGTTGATGTCATGAGTCATTTTGGTTTCGCCGATGGTGCTAGTAGACACACCCGGAACTTAGCTTCCGCGGCTTGGGTGCTTCATTATCCTTCCGGTCAGCTGTTGGTATCAAGAGCAGTCTGCATTGGTCCTGCTTCCAATAACGTAGCAGAATACACTGCAGTCATTCATCTACTTTCGGAGGCAATATCTTTGGGTGTTGAATCGTTGGTAGTTTTCTTGGACTCCCAGCTGGTGGTGTCGCAGTTGAACAACACTTATCGGGTACGAGATCCATTTTTATTACGATTGTTCTTGAGGGTACGTTTGTTGCAAAGGTCATTTCAATTTTTAACATTCATTCATATTCCTCGAGCTGACAATTGGTTTGCTGACTCATTGGCTAATCAAGCTTTAGATTGGCATATTAATCATTCAATACAATAAATTCTAATCATCAAAAACATCATACATTTGATACATTTATCACATCACATCAAATATCGCTGTATATATATCATCGGTATGTCAAAAAACTTTACAAAATTTGGATCTATAAATGTCGTACAAAACTTGGGCTTATGCCTCATCATGTTCAGTCTCAAAAAAGAATATACAGTCATCTAATATATAAAATCTGTCTACTCCTGAGGACCCTGCCCAGAAGTCGTGTTCCTATAGAACATCACTGCAGTGGCCACACGGCGGAATAGTCTAACCCAGTCCCGGGGTACTCCTACAACCCGTCTCTGGACGGCTTTTGGCAAGTCCTCCACGGCAGCTAGAGGGATTTGGCGGGTCAGTCCCTCCAAGTTTCTCTGCACGACCTGGAGTGTCCTGTCAGAATCCGCTGTCTTCGCCTCACCTCTGCGGCGCTTGTGACGATCTAGGCCCTCAGGACAAACTGGTCCAACATCTGAAACATGATCATTTTTAATTGTCAGTCATTATGAATCCAATCTAAAAACATGTTTGTTTTTCATTTTTCATAACATATTTGAAAAAATCCAAAAAATCATATAAGTTAAAAAAATTTGCAAAACTTACCGACTGCTCCCCATGCTGCTCCGGGTGGAAGTACTAGATCTGGATCTCCTCGAAAATCCATCCCAGCATAGGGATAGTCGTCCACTGCGATGATCTATTCTCTCCACCACAGGAAGAACTCATCGTCCCAAGTGGTTCGGGGTACCTCGCTGCCCCCCAGTCTCTTCATCATGTCTGCCCAACGGGCAATTCTTGGGTCCCGCGGGCTGCTGATAGTCGAGATGACTTTGGGTCTCAAAGCTGGAACTCTCTCGAAGAAGAATGTTGTCAAAATGGTCCCATAGCCAAAGTGTTTTGTCTTTTTTTGGCGAATGGAGGTCAGTTGTTGTTTCATGTTCTGTAGCAGGGCTGTGCACCAATCATACACATGAATTAAGCACTCTACAGCTATGCTCATGTGCGTCCTGGACGCCTGATGTAGTGAGGCAGATCCTGCCACTCTGCCGATGGTGAATAGGAGGATCTTTATGTGCAAATCCCTGATATCTCTGATTGCAATCTGTGTTCCAACCTTCTTGGAATTATCTACGCAATATATTTGGACATAGTCTTCCACGGTCAACCCTCCCAAGGGCTTTCTGTGCAAATCCACTGGATCTCCCCTCCTGGAGAGTCCAGTGATGAAGTATATATCCTCCACTTCTATGCGTAGTGGCATCTTATCAATTATGAAGCAATCCTGATCTGGTTCCCAATAATTTACGAGCATTTCAAGCAATCGCACATTACTTTTCATATTGGGCATTTTAAAGAATTTGAACAATCCACAGTTTCGGAGGACATTTTGTGCTGCGCGATCCTGCATGACCTCTTGGTCTATTGCGCTATGCTCACGTTCCCTCCATGAGATGGTCATCCTGAGAAATTCCATCAAAATTTGCATTAGAAACACTTTTTTGGGTTACGGACTTGCGCATACGCGACTTTTCCTGTGCACAGTCGCGTGTATATGCGGCTTGCCTTCATTGAACCCGCGTATGCGCAGATACGCATTTTTTTAAGAAGGGTTTCCAGGAAAAAAATCACTTAATTTTAATTTTCAAACGGACAAAATGAATAAACAGGATGATTAAGGAGCCTACCTGAAGTTTCGCTGAGTTCCGACGGTCGGTTGTTCCTGATTTGCTGAAAGAAGTTTTTAGCTCCAGAGCAATTTTTCCAAATCAGCTATGCAATAATGAACCAATTGAGAGGTAATTTGTGTATTTATGGCTAAAAATTGAAAATTTTTGCAAAAATTTCCTTATGCTTATTTTTTCGATCTGTCTTATGCTGTATAACTCGATTACTTGGAAGTGCCCAGTTTGGTATATTTTCAGGTACATTTTGACGATTTTGAGACTTTTTCCGGTTTTTGATGCATGATTGCAGACTCTTCACGGCAGGTATATGATCTTCACTGGCATATAGGTTAGGGAATCACTTTCCGTTGCATCTTGCATTCTAGCCTCCATACTGATCACTTGCCTTAGGGTCGATCCCATCAGGTCATGAGCATTACACCCATTTCACTCGCCGATTTTCAATCATGACTTGATGGTAGAGCCTTCCTTTACATGGGCTTCCTAGTTAGTTCCTCGCTATCACTTGTTGCCCATGCTGCTTTTTATGTAGGCTCGGGAGTCCTCTTTAGTCCCGCCATGTCTTTTGTGTTGAAGCTTTATTCTTCTCCTTCATCACTTATTATTTTTCTATCTTATACCCTAGAGGCTCCCTGGTGTCGTTAAGTTGTATTACTGCATTGCATATTGGCTACTTGTTTATCCTGGCCTTTAGCCGGCTTCATTTGGACTCGATGCTTAAGCCAACTTTTGACCTTGACTTTTTGTACAAGTTAACCATTGCATGCACTTAGCTATCACGACTTGACACCTTTGTACCCATGGATGGAACGTTCCTCTGAGTATCACTGACCAGTTTTCGCCACCTTGCATTGAGCATAGGATTGTTCCAATCCCGGGAACTAGTGCATCTGCTTTATTGATACTCGTTCTATCCATTGTACCATAGCATTCTTTTATTCCTTTTCAGGCTTATTATATGAAAAAGACAAAAAAATCAAATATAACAAAAAAGAGCGAGAACGGGATGTATCTTCGTTGTTTTGATGGCAGTACAGAGTCAGTTTGTCGCCCTTGAACAAAGCACATATACTTATATATATTTCCTTCATTTGGGATGGTTCTAGTTTTGACCTAGGTTCAGCCTTTACCATGTTTCACTTGTCATTTCTCCCCCGGTTGGTTATCTCTTCCAATCATATGGAGAGTTTGTTTTGCCTCCTGCAAGACAGACTTATACAGTGTCACTTTTTACTGCCATGGTCATCACAGAGTCGTGCTTTTGTTCAAGGGAAGTCTAGCCCGAGTCGGCCATTCTGCGGTGTCTCTTGACTCATTATTCAGTCGGCCTTCCCGGTCTTGTCAGTATCATGTTCTATCACATCAGATGTTTTGACCTTCTGCTCGTGCTGGTTTGAGAAGGTCCCCATTGACTTCTTGCCGGCGGGTTTGTCTCTTATCGACTACGACACATTGCTCTGAGAGCAAGCCTAGAGCCGTACCTTGGGCCTATTTCCATTATTGATAGGTGACCTCGTGCTCAGCATTTGATCATCATCATGGGTCTTTGACTGAGTGGTTTCCCCTGTGTTCGACGTCAGCACACATTATCACACTTGGGATTCGTGCAGTACCTGGATTTCCATTTGACCCTATCGATGGATTTCTCGCCTCTGTGTCAGCTTTCATTATTGGTTGGTTTAGAGGGTTTCTTCCGTGCGCTAGCTTCATCTTGTGCACGTCGGAAACGTACTTCAGTTTTGGTTCCATCACTCTACTTCGTCCGATTCCTTCCAAATCTTGGCCTGCGGGTTACACTCGCGCTGGACTGATGTGGGATGCCTTAATGCCTTCCTTCCAGCAGATCTTTTTCCATCGACTCCGACTCATTGCTCTGGGAATAAGGTCTAGAGTCTTTTTGTCAGTACCTTAGGGTTTGCAGTCATCAGTGGCAGACTCTTCGCTATCGACAGTGGGGATTCATCATTGCCTCCGGAGTGGTAGATTCTTTCAAGTGTTCGACTTCAACTCATTCATTCGCACTTGTCAGATTGTACTGGGGCACCTTGACACTCATTTTCATTATTGGTGAGTTGTCTCGCGTTGGTTAACGGTATACATCATTGACCGGTAATCCAACGATTTCTCACATGGTCGACTTCAGCTCATTTATTCCCATTGTGTAGAATTGTGCCATAGTGATCGGTGAAGACCTCGGGTTGCATCAGCATCTTTCGGTTCACTTGTGACAGTCCTTTCAGTTTCTGCCAGTGATACCGTCCACCCTTATATGTTGCAGTTCAGTACAACAGCATCCTATATGTTGGCTCCCGAGTTGCGTGATTGTACCGTTTGATCCACCACTTATGATCCGGTACTTGGAGATTCAGTTACTTATATGATCAGACATCCAGTTGCACCATCTTTGCTCAGCTTTCTATATGTGATACTTGGACATTGATTCAGACTTGTATTTCCGGGCCCTGCTCAGATGATTCATTATGTACTTTCAGTTCAGCTATACTTGTATACATGTTGGATCTATTCAGTACTTTCTATATATATGATGTATTTTTGACTGAGCATGGGTATGCCCGCCTCAGCATGTGTTGACTCTCTGGTTTCTTTCATTTGTTTTTGGTAGGCTGAAATCTGGTGAAGTCCTCTCTTGTCCTTGCGAAGTTCTTTCTATGTGCATAATACATTTCTGCCATCATGTACCCCTTCTGACCTCATATATTAGGGGGCATCTGTTATAGCATCATTTCTCACCTTGACATGATTCATGATTGCTTTATGGCTTTATGGGCACCCATTCCTACAGACTTGGACAAATTCACTTAAAAATAGTGTAAAATTCTCCATACGCGACTATGCCCGTGTTTTTCCGCGTGTATACGCGAGTACAGCTAGACTTTTCCGCGTATGCCATTAAAATGATTAAAAAATATATAAAAAATCCCTAATTTCGCGCTGGGTTGATGGTTACTCAGGTAGTTCAACCACCCCAGCCCGTGGCCAACTATTTCCAACTGCTGAAACTACTTGGAGGGACTATAAAAGCCCTCATGTGTATGGCCTAAGGGAGAGAGAGAAAGTATTGATATTATACTCTGTTGGCATTCCCTATCCAAGTCTGATTCCCCGTGCCTCCTGCACTTTCCCAGTTCATTATAGGAAACCCTTGTTTCCTTGAGATACACATCCCTTTATATGTTATCTTGTATGCACCAGTTTGGAAGGAGTCTTAGCGAGGCAAGGGCTGGACGGATCCGAACGACGGTCTGCGAAGGCCTTGGAAGGATCAGGTGATCTCTCCACTTACTTTTGTACGTACTATTTTTATAATACAGAAGTATCATGCTGTTCCCGAAGTAAACGTGTTAGTGTATGCTTTAATGTATGTAGAATATTTGTTATACAAGCATTTATGATGATTTATTTAATGTTTTATATGAATCTCGCTAACATATAGAGTAGATGTATGTCAGATAACTTGTCCTTTGTGCTGGTTTCTTCTTGTATTTCAGGTTAAGGAGGAAGGACGGTTGCAGGGAGTTTGGACTCCACGTGGATCTACTTCAAACGTAGGACCAACGGGTAAACCTCTCATTCTGCTCTATTTAGTTTTTTTGAACGTGCATGGTTGTGTGAGTCTCTGTTAAGTAGTACGCCCCTGCTCTGTGGAGGTTGAATCCCAACCAACCTCTAGGGTGTTAATTCCCCGAAACAACGCTCCTATGAATCGAGCTCATATTCCTGGTTTTCCGAACCGTATTCCTTGTATAAATTGGAAATCGAGACTGTCAAAGTTTAAGGGTTAGGACAAAGAAGATGTTATTTTGCATTTCGTCAAATTTCATTTCCATATTCACAAACTCAAGATTGAGTTTCCTGAAGTTTTTTATGGATACCTGGGAGGAAAAAGTGAGATCATGGTATGAGAGTCTACCATCTGCTAGTTTATATTCTCTAAAGGACTTTCATTCAGTTTTTTTTCAACATATCAAAGCTCTAATTATTCCTTGTCGATGACTGATAGTTGTTGTGAGATCTTCAATAATTTCATTGAGTTTCTTGAAAATTTGTATGGGGATGAAGAGTGTCTAGATGATGAGATCATAAAATTCCTATATTATTTTTCCTCCCAATAAGCATTAGTAGTTTCCTCCTTGGATGAAAAAGACCAGGACCTAGAAAAATAAATGCCTATTCCTGACCTTGAAATTCCTCTTTCCCTTAATTCCTAACAACCCTCCCTACCTCCAAAAAATTTCCTAAGAATTTAGAAGCCCCCTATCCCCTTTATTTCCCTTTATTCCTATAAATTTCCCAAATCCCCTGTTTTGCCTACACCAAACCCTAATTTACTCTCTTGCTGAACTAGGGTTTGCTATGAAATCTAAGACATATGAGCATAGGAGGCCCAAAGGAGGTCATTTCAAAAAAGTATGAGGCAATTCCAACTCATAAACATCATGTCTCCATCATTTTTCAAGAATTCATTCCTAAGGACAAATCATTTGCCACACAGGGGGACATTTTTTCTTCAAACTGTGTTTTTGACCAAAAAATGATGAATTTCACAAAAGCAAGAGATTTTTTTTTTTCCATTATAGGCCAAGGAAGAACAACCTCCTTCAATTTTTACACAGGTGTCATGGTTTTGGAGAAATGTCAAAAATACATTTGCTACAAGAGGTTTTCTTTACTTCTGGAGTGACCTTGGGAAAATCACGTTTTATCCTTATTGGAGTTTCCAAATGACTTGATTAATGCATCTAATGATAACTAAACAGATATAGATTTCCAATGAGCTATCATGAGCTCAATTTGGAGTTGAGGAAAGTATCCAAATGTTTCCTGCAAAAGCACACTACATTTTTGCTCCCTCATTCTACACTTTTTGACCAATCTTGGGAGAATTGATTTTTGAGGGGCTATACTTGACCATTTTCAGTCCTTGATAGGTCCATTGTGTAGCCAAGAGAGAGATATTTCTAGCAATTTATCATGATCCAATTTTGAATTTGGGAAGGCTCTCAAAAGTTGATTTGAAGCCGGTGCTGCACAAGGAGATCAGCTAACTGATATTGTTTTCTTTCATGAAGATGATAGGGCTGTCATGTTTGATAATACTGAAGAATTTTTTCTGTTTAAGAATGACTTAGAATATGATTTTGAGGAGTATGAGTCTGAGAGAGACAGTATGCCAGAGATTGAGTCATAATTTCTCATGCTTGAGAAATTTACAGCCAACACTCAGATAGTAGAAGGTTATACTTCCCTATGCCTTCCTATCGATCAACAACCGAGTGTTATTTCAAATCAGAATGAAGGGAGTACTTGTATTTTTTTTGCTGGATCTCAAGACAAGGTAATGCTTCATTAAGCCTTGAAAAATATTAATGGTATCTTTTTTGTCATCATAAGCCTCGATTTCAATTTTTATTATGAGTTTCCTACATGTACATCATTTTTCCTGCTCGAGGAAAGTGAGAGCAGAAATTTAGTAAGTATCCATCTTTTGGATTGGTTACACTGGAAGGATCATTTCACCTAATCAGCAATTGCGCAACAAATTAGAGTAGGTTGGTAGCATTTCAGTTTCATTTGATTTTGTTTTCAACAGCAATTTTCTTTCAATATTCATTTTTCTACAAGTGTGAAGTAGAAAGGCACTAGATTTCGGTGCCCGAAGTGAAGGCCATGGAGCTTCATTGACTTTCTACCATTTTCAAGTTTATTTTTCAATCAAGTAATTCAAGTCTTGAGTCATTTTTTCAGTTAATTTCATGACAGTTAAAAGTCAGTTTGTGTCATATGAGTTGTCAGCATTTAGTCATGTTTTTCAGTTTGAGTTTTTGACGGTATTGGCCCAAATGGTTAGGCGCTTGATCTATGGTGTTCTTAACACCTCAAAGGAGCTTCCATCCCCAATAAGGTCAATGTTAGTGTCAGTTTTTTCATATTTCCATCCCCATTAAGGCTGATGTTAATGTCAATATTTTCATCCTACCATCAGTGACCAAAAACACTCTTTTCATATCATTTTAGGGTCTCTCTTAGAATTTTTTTTCATTTCACCTAGGTCTTCATTCAAAAAATTTCTCACTGATGGTAGCCTTAGTAAAAAAAATTCACTCTTCCTCAAAAATTCATACTTTTTGGCCCACGTTCATGTCTTTTTTAGCATACTTCAGTCATGAAAGTTCATTCCGCTCATTCCCATAACCTTTTCCCAAGCCCATTCCTCTCATTTCCCTCACTTTCCTACAAACCCTAGCCTATTGCTACACTTTTGACATCTTCCTAGGTAGGGTTGTGCTTTTCCCTTTTGGACCCCTTTCCCTCACTCAATCCTTGAAATTTCACTTTCCCCTACTTCCTAACATCCCTCCCTACCTCCAAAAATTTTCCTAATAATTAGAAGCCCCTTATCCCCTTTATTTCCCTTCATTCCTATAAATTTCCTAAATCCCATGTTTTTCCTACACCATACCCTAATTTCCTCTCCCACTGAGCTAGGGTTTTCTATGGAATCTGAGACATATGAGCAGAGGAGGCATAAGGGAATTCATTTTAGAAAAATATGAGGCTCTTCCAACTCATAAACATCACGTCTCCATCATTTTTCAAGAATTCATTCCCAGGGACAAATTATTTTCCATGCATAGGGCCATTTTTTCTTCAAACTGTGTTTCTGACCAAAAAATGATGAATTTCACAAAAGTAACAGAGGTTTTTTTCCATCATAGGCCAAGGAAGAAAAACCTCCTTCACTTTTTACACAAGTGTTCAGCTAACAGATATTGTTTTATTTCATGAAGATGATAGGGCTGTCATGTTTGATAATATTGAAGAATGTTTTATGTTTAAGGATGACTTAGAATATGAATTTGAGGAGTATGAGCATGAGAGAGATAGTATGCCAGATATTGATTCAGAATTCCTCTTGCTTGAGGAATTTACATCCAACACTCAGATAGCAAAATTTTATTGTGAGTTGCCTACATGTACATCATTCTGCCTTCTCGAGGAAAGTGAGATCATAACTTTAGTAAGTAGCCATCTCCTGGATTGGTTACACTGGAAGAATCATTTCACCTAACCAGCAATTGTGCGGCAGATTAGAGTAGGTTGGTAGCATTTCAGGTTCATTTGATTTTTTTTCAAGAGCAAGTTTGTTTCAATATTTAGTTTTCTGCAAGTGTGAATTAGAAAATCACTGGAATTCAGAGCTCGAAGTCAAGGCCATGGAGCTTTATTGACTTTCTTCCATTTTCAATTTCAGTTTTCAATCAAGTAAGTCAAGTCTTGAGTCATTTTTTCAGTTAATTTCAAGAGAGTTCAAAGTCAGTTTGTGTCATTTTAGTTGTCAGCATTTAGTTGTGTTTTTCAATTTGAGTTTTTTGCTGTATTGGCCCACATGGTTAGGCACGTGGTCTACGGTGTTCTTGACACCTCCGAGGAGCTTCCATACCCAATAAGGCCAATATTAGTGTCAGTATTTGCATCCTGCCATCAGTGATCAAAAACACTCTTTTCCATTTTAGGGTCTCTCTTGGAATTTTTTTTCATTTCACCTAGGTCTTCATTCAAAAATTTACTCACTAATGGTATCCCTAGTCAAAACATTTCACTCTTCCTAAAAAATTCATACTTGTTGGCCCACCTTCATGTCTTGTTGAACATACTTCAGTCGTGAAACTCCATTTAACCATGTCATTATGTCATTCAGGACACCATGAATTCTAGTCACTCAAATTCTTCATTAGGTCTCTAGGTATCATTCTTCAAGGTCCAAATAAAACACCATTTCATTGCATGAGGTCAGAAAAAGTATGAGAGTGATCCAAATAATATCCCTTTACCATCTAAAGCAAATTTTCAAGCATGTAAAGATGGTTTCCAAAGTTGTGATTTTGATTTCAAGTGTGAGTTTCATTCTAAAATGTAATTTATTCAAAAAATATATAATTTTTAATTTCCATTTTGTAAGTTTATGTCATTTATATGTAATAAATACAAAGTTCCCAAGATTCCAACTCAGAGTTCCACATGCCAAAAACACAAATATCAAAGTGCAAAGAGTTCCTAATCCATAAAAATGATTAATTGTCAAAGGAAATAAATCAAAGTGAAAGGGTTTAAATTGTGAATTTTAAAGGTGAATTTGAACATAACAAAGTGGGTCCCAAGAACTAATTCATTCAATCCATCAAGTATAAAGGCCATTAAAACATCAAAGAGGCACTCATTTTCTCTCTAAGCCACCAATCTCACCATCACCTACACTCCATTTTCCTCCCCTAACTTTTTCCCAAGCCCATTCCTCTCTTTTCCCTCACTTTCCTACAAACCCTAGCCTATTGCTACACTTTTGACATCTTCCTAGGTTAGGGCTATTTTTTTCCCTTTTGAACCCCTTCCCCTTAGCAAATCCTTGAAATTCCACTTTCTCCTACTTCCTAGCATCTCTCCCTACCTCCAAAAATTTTCCTAAGAATTTAGAAGCCCCCTATCCCCTTTATTTCCCTTCATTGCTATTAATTTCCCAAATCCCTTGTTTTTCCTACACCAAACCCTAATTTCCTCTCCCACTGAGCTAGGTTTTACTATGGAATCAGAGACATATGAGTAGAGGAGGCATAAGGGCAGTCATTTCAGTAAAGTATGAGGCCATTCCAACTCATAAACATCATGTCTCCATCATTTTTCAAGAAGTCATTCCTAGGGAAAAATCATTTGCCACACATAGGGCCAGTTTTTTTTCAAACTGTGTTTCTGAACAAACAATGATGAATTTTACAAAATTAAGAAAAAAAAATTTCCATAATAGGCCAAGGAAGAACAACCTCCTTTATTTTTTACACAGGTGTCCTAGTTTTGGAGAAATATCAAAAATACAGTTGCTACAAGAGGTTTTCTTCACTTCTGGAGTGACCTTGGGAAAATCAGGTTTTCTCCTTGATGGAGTGTCAAAATTAATTTCTTGATGCATCAAATAAGAAATATACAAAGATATATTTCCAATGAGCTATCATGAGATCAATTTGGACTTGAGGAAGGTCTCCCAATGTTTCCTGCAAAATCACACTACATTTTTGCACCCTCATTCTACACTTTTTTACCAGTCTTGGGAGAATTGACTTTTGAGGGGCTATACTTGATCATTTTCAGTTATTGATAGGTCCATTATGTCGCCAATAGAGATATATTTCCAACAAGTTATCATTATCCCAATTTGGACTTCGGGAAGGCACTCAAAAGTTTATTTGAAGTCGGCGTTGCGCACCTGGCACTGGGAGGGCGCACTCAAGGGCGTTGCTCTCTTTTTTGAGACACTTTTTGACCAAAAGGCCACCACCATGGGATGCAAAATGAAAAATACATCTAATAAAACCACTTTTCCAGCCTTTTTTTGTAAAAATAGCAGGTCAAAATGTCAAAAAACAAGAAAAAAATCATCATTCTGCATTATTTTTTGCCTTGGCACTGCACACTGAACAGTATTGGGAAGATCAATTTTTTACAGGGAAACTCAGTTTCATTTTTCAAACTGGAGGCATATCTAGAAATTAGACTTGAAGGGATTTACAAAAAGCCATATTGAGACCAGTTTGGACATCTAAAACTTAGTCAAAAGCAACCAGCAACATGGAGGGTGCTCTTGGCAAAGAGGGGGCACACCTGGAAAAAAAATGGCGCACTTGACCAATTGCTAATATTTTTGAATTTTCACTGCAAATTTGACTTTTATCTTTGAAAATGATGTTTTCAACTATGTAATTGATGATGTCAAATGTAATTATGATTTGGATAAGTTACCTAGGGGTAGATTCATGATGTAAAAGTTATCATCAAGTCAAATGAATGAGTTTCAATGTAATTAGGGAGGAGTCAAATTTGTACACTCCAGGTAGACAGTTCAAATTTTGGTGGAACAACTCCAGGTAGACAGTTCAAATTTTGGTGGAACAACTCCTCAACTTAGGGATTCGACCCCTGAGATTGGGAGAGGTTTTTTGAGGCCTATATCATGTATTTTTTCAGTCATTTCACTGGTTGGAATCAGTTGGCTGCTATTGTATTGATCTAGGACTACAATGTAATTAGTTTGGCATGAAATTAATGAAGAGTTACAGTTATTTCTTTGGGATACTTGTGGTATGAATGTTTGGCATTGTTTTTTCTCTTGTTTCATTTGTATGAATTTTTTGTAAACTCATAAACCATTTCATGTCTATTATATGATTATTCTCAAGTTGATAGGCAAAATACATGTTCTTTAATGCTTTGTTTTGGGAAATTCTTCATAATTTTTCCATTTTCTTTAGTTTAGGTATAATACATCTCTTATGCTCTTCCTAGATCCTCATCATTCTAAAACCATAGCACAAAATCACCATAAAGTGCTAAGATTTATACCTACCTTGCCCCATTGAATGGACTGCAATTCCCATATTTTTTGTCATGACCTAGCCTCTTTGACCTAATTTTCATCCAGCAAACTCAATCAAATCAAATCGAAACCCCTAAAATCATAGCTAACCTAAAACCTTTTCATCCAACCCTTTAAGCTGTGATTTTTTTGGAGAGATCCCTTTCTGACTTGGTAGGGCTAGATACCAAGCCAAAATATTGGTATGTGATTACCTCTATTGGGATATATTCTTCAGCCTTAGAGATCTGGCAGAATGATAACAGGTTGCAACCAGGAAGCTTGTTATCTCTAAGAGATTTCCATAAGACTTTCTTAGAACATTATGAGAAAAATCATTCTTCTTTATCACTGTTACAAGACTATTGTGACTTTTGTGAGGTTTTCATTCCATATCTTAAAATTCTTGGCGATTGTTAGGGTCCCATAATAATAGGATTCATAATTTTTGAATTGACTATGAATAGTCTTGTAAATATGTACATACCTTGCTTTCTAGAAGTTGTTTTCCCATATTTGAAAATAATAAAAAATGAAAAGAGGATAAAAGTCCTAAAATAAATATCAAAGGACTTGAAAAGAAAAGATCAAAAAGAATAAAAAAATGGACCCCAAAAAACAAAAAGAGATAAGAATAAAAAATGAAAGTGATGCAAGTCAAAATGCCACTACTTTTACTTTTACTGCAAAAATAATGATTATGTGTAGCTTTTTCAAAATGCCATAATCCATGATGAGTTAAATAGTTTAAATCCTAACTTTTTCATGCTTTAAATTTCATGTTTATAGATAGAGAATAAATATCTGTCAAACAGTTTAAACTTGATGAATCAGTAGATAGTTAGAGAATAAATGAGGAGCTCAACAGTTTAATCTGAGCCCTCAGATGAAATAAGGTTAGAATTATATAGTTTATGCTTTAAAAGAAAAATGGATTTAGGGTTGCAAGCTCAAATGCACCAATGCAAATAATGAAAAAACGGTAGAATAAATTATGGGTAGGTAGAAAGTAGTTGCACAAGGAATGTAATAAAACATCATCTGGAAAAATTACTAATTTCCCCTCCCTCAAAGTATTCCAGCATTAAAAATCTTCAATTAGAAAGGCTCGGAGAATCTCCTTGACTTTTGTTGGGACCGGACCCAAGGCTTAATGAATGATTGGTAATAAGTATTAGATTCCCTTCATAAAAACCCATTTCCTCAACATTATCACCCTTTTCCTAAGACAAAAACCCTTTTCTTAAATTAAAACACCTTTTTGCTTAGGGAAATTAAAAACCCCCTTAACTAATCTCATTTCATGCAAAAACATTCAAAAAACCCACAAAATGCTATGTATCCTAAGTGTAAGTGTAAAAAGGGGCCACCATTATGAAAATATGCCAAAAACTCTTAAAATTAACTTTACTTAGTGTTTATATGCATTTCCGCTCATTCATTTTCATATTAACATATAATTTATTTTATTAATTCCTTATAAATACCCTCCTCGTAGTTATATTAATTCATTTATTTTAATACCCCAAAACCCACTTTATTAATATTTAACCTATGGTTTTAAAACCCACGTGACATATACTCCGCCCTTCCCCATAGGTTAAAACATATGTTATATATATTATTCCCTGCCCAAAGGTTGTAAAACAAATGTAAATCATTTATTTGTTGTGTAAATTCACATATTCGCCTATCATATTGATACAATAAATTTTACGCTTAAAATTTGTTTAGACGTATTAACTCAATACCACCACATAACAAACTCTCAAGCCCCATGCCCCATCCGCCCAGCAACTTCATCAATAGATCTCAACCATTCGCATCTCCTTAGTTATTCGACAAACCACATGCAATATCGCATTTTGAAGAGCGTGATTGTTAATCCATTTTGGATTTGCAAAATGGGTGGTATCATCCTCCTCTCTCTCCTCCACGTGGCGCAAAACAATTTGATCGCATTCGATTGCGAAAAACCACAAACCACCCTTCAGCGTTGCGATAACCACTTCACGGTATTCGAAAATCTGGCGCCAAACCATCATCCCGTTCTGACTTAATCAGCATTGAATGCATATATTGTTTAACTCAAATTTTATATAAAACAACAGATGTATGCATTTTAAACCCTTTTTGTGTTTTTCTGCATGTTTAATCGTCGCTAGCTGAAATAAAAGACGTCGCTACCTTGTTTACATGCTCAAAGAACCATAAATCCATTAAGATTGTTGCGGTGACCACCTAGAGCCTCCAGTTTTCATCCAAAAATACTTCAACAGCTTCTGAAAGCTCCCCGACACCTTAGAAACCCTATTTCAAGTCAAAATACATGCAAATATAGGTATTCTTCAAAGAAAATAACCCTCCTATTATTTGAAAAAGAAACATTCTGAGAATTTGAGCCTTGGAAAGCCTGTTTGCCTACAACAATACCATTATTATCTTCAAAAATTATATTTGCTGTAAAAACCTTGAGAAAATCATAGTTTTGAATACTATAACCTGTTTTTAAACAAAATTAAATAAATTAAGCATTTTCCATACTTTAGAGAACCTCTGATTGATTCAAAAATCCTTTGCAAATACCCAAAACCCTTTTGTGCATGAATTAAATTGTTTTAGTCCTGTTTTATCCAAGAAAAGACAGAAAAACCCTTGTTATACCTTTCTGAGTCTATAAGAAGGTTTGAAGATTAATTTTGGAACTAAATTGAAGGTTTGAAGCATAAAAAACCAAAATTTATCTATTTTTGTTTAAAAGGAACTATGTCAAACCAAAAATACCTTCTGTAAACAATCTAATCTTACAGAAGTGTACAAAAAACCTAAAAACAGAGTTTTAAACATTCATAAGGCTAAAATTGTCAAAATTAAACCCAGAAATGGCTTCTAAAAGCACCATTTTCATAAATCCACTACAACCTCATGTTGTAGATGTTGAGCATACACCTTTAGCTGATGTTGATTATAAGATAATTGATCTGGTAATTGAATTCAATCTTCTAGATCTCCACTGCTGGAGTCTAGAAAAATATTTGGATCAGGGAGATGAAGTTCAAATTTGGGAGTCCAATTTACCCAAATATGTGTTTCCCCCTACCCATCAATGTCCAGAAGTCATTAGATTGTGTCAAGCCCACTATTCCCCTGACCAAAGAGCTATATTTGGTGCTAACAAAGAAGTATTGTTCACTATTACTGCATAATCTATAAACCTAATGCTTCAGTTGAAACCAAATCCCAATGCACTCCCATTATTCATAGAAGCTCTTATAAAGCTTTATCTTGACTTAGACTTTCCTAAGAGATTTCAGATCTTCCAAACATTCATGCCTACATATGTTGAAATCCCAAAGATTAACCCTCGCTATTCATCTTCCAAATTTCCTGAAGGATCAAGACATGTTATTTCAATGTTATCCTTTATCCTTGGTTATTTTACTGATGAGCACACTGATGAGTATATACTTGGTTTTCTATCCACTTTTGTGCCTGGTCAACCTCCTTCTATCATTTATAACTATTTTGAATACATAGCTTATAGTATCCATGATCAGCTTGTGAAACTTCCCACTGAAGGATTTTTCAGATATACATCCTTCCTCTTTCACATGTTCCTTTACTTCTAGGCAGATAAATTTCCAATAACCCTTAAGAAATTGGATGTAGAAGGTAATACACTGTCAGTCATTTTATAGACTTATCTAATCAGAAAAGAATCAACATAATTCACTTATGTGGATTTCATAGATTTTTTTGTTTATCCATTGATAAACATACTTACAAATAGTGTACATCGAAGGATAAGTAATGAGATAAAGAAAGTGTTACGACTGTCAGAGGAAATAAGAACTATAGATTGGTACCTTTACCAAAATCACACAGAGATTAGAGTCTATGGATCAAACCTATTGTCCTATAAATTTCCAAAATACTTTCCAATGAGAGTGTTTTCCTTAGAGTACATAAGGAAAATTCTAAACTCAGACTCTATCAACTTCTTGGCTAATAAAAAGAAGACTCGGTTCAAGTTGAAAAACTAGGTGGGTCCTTTCATTATCAATCACAGGGAAGCAAGTATAGAAGCATCAAAACCGTTGATGGAATATGAATTTTAAAAGTTTCTTGTGGAATTATGATCCTCATGGAATACTCAGTAAAATGAGGGTAAAATGAAAATTAACCCCTTATATCCATGATAAAAGGCCTGAGATTGAACAATTTTCTAATCAAACAGAATGGTTGGACAATACTTTGATGGAAACAGTTAAACAGGGTGATACTAGTCACACTTTGGAGACTGTAAATCAGGAGGACAGAACCACAAAGAGAATCAGAGAAGAAGGCAAATATATAGCTGAAACAACAACAGAGACCAGATTCAAGATCAGATATAATAAGAAACCTAAGCTCAATCCAGTGAACAAATATAAGGAAACAATTGAGGTTCTAGATGAAGAAAATCCAGAGAAGAACACAGATGTTGCTACAGTTATTGAGAATGAGAAGGAAAATGATACTTAAAACACTCATATGATTGAAAAATAGCAAAACATGGAGGCATCTTAATCACAGCAAGCAGATAATATAGACAATGATATCAAAGAGAAATATAAAGAAATCAAGGCCAAGAATGAAGAGTTAAAAAATGAAATCTATTCACAGTATCTAAAGCAGACTCCAGGAAATCAAAATAGGTTGCTTTCAGCCTTTGATTACACCAATAAAAAGTTGCTAATAATAGTGCTACAGCCAACAGTGCCTAAACCTACAACAGCAACAGATTATAAGAAAGTTTAATTTGAAGTACCAGTAGAAAGCATTCATCCCTTAGATCAAATTGAGTTTCATAAGAAAAGCTCAGAAATGTTGTATTCTACTATGAAAACAAAGGAAATGAGTGTCCAGAAACTCCATCACACTATAACAAATTTGAGAGATCAGATTAGGATTGAAAAGCTTCTTCCTATGCTAAAGACACTAGAATTAAGTCTTTAGAATAACTGGTGATTGATGTAGGGTATGACCCTTCAAATGTAAAGGCTACAAAAGAATTGGTGAAAAAGAAAAAATCTAACATTGCAGCACTTAGAAATAAATTGAAACTTCCTCCAATAGAACATCCACAGGAAAAATAAATTTTGCTGGAGTCAAATCAGAAAGATGAGATGATGATTCTCATACTCCAAATGACAACACAGATTAAGGAAATGGAGATACAAATGGAAAAGCTTGTCCAAGAGAAAGAAGCTTCAAAAACTCAAAGTGTTCCTCCTACAGTCATCCCCATGGTAACTACATCAGTTTCTTCAACTATAGCAGAGGAGTTGGCACCAAAAGTCCCATTGGCCATAGATGTGCCAATGACTTCTTCCACTACTTTTGCTACTAAATCATCTACTTAAACAGTGCAAGAAATGGATGAGGCCAACAAGCTCATTAAAGCCATGGAAGATATGTCAATTCAGAATAATGAAATCAGTAGGTTGAAAGAACAAATCAAGAACTTGGAAGATGCCAAGAAATTAGCTCAAATAAATGCTAAAATAGAGGAACATAAAGCCAAAAGGTTAAGTGAGAAGTTGAAGAAGGTTGAAGTAGAATTAACCTTGAAAGAACCAATGGCGTACATAAAAAAATCAGTTGTGGTCCAAAATGATTGAGTCAATCAATGACACTTGGCCTTCCATCCAGGTAATTTATGAACAAAATGACTTGCTTAAAGTAGCAAAGGAAGAAATTGTGAAGACAAAGGAAGAACTTGGTGCCAAACCTGAAGAGGCCCAAGAAATAATCAAGTTTCTCAACACTAAAAACAAACAAGAATTGGATGAGATAGGGATAACTGATAGAACTGAAACAATTCTTGAAGTGAGAAAGGTAATTTCAAAGAAAAACTTGATGAAGTAGCTAGAAGAGAAGTGTCAAAACATGGATTTGGCCATAACTTTAAGTTCATGGTTAAGTTTGAGATATTGAGTCAAAAAGGCTAGCCAAACATTCTTGTTATAAATGATAAAATATTGAAGCAAGAAGATTATAACAAAGATTAGAGATTTTTCCAGAGATCAAGTAAACAAGGCAGATTTGCAAGGAGTACCTACAGGCAAAGTGTTGCATAAGAGTATTGAAAATTTGTTCTATTTACAACATGAGATAAAACATCTCTTTGTGGTCAAACCAACCCTTGTTAGATACATAGAGGCTGATGAGAATTTCAGAAAACTTACCAAGATCAAGTTACCTGATGAAGAATTTTGCAAAAAGCTTACTGACTTACTGTAAAAGAAAGTTTTATAGTAAAAGAGGATGGAAACAGAGTTACTTTTTTTACACAATAAAAACATAATTTTGCAGTAGTAAAATATTCCTACAGCAGAGGAAAGAGTATCATTGGTTAAAGTGTATCAGAAAAAGAGTATCAGATAAGAGATAAAGCTTCAAAACAGATTGAAGATCTTTTTGCCAGCATTGAAGACAACCAAACAACCAGCTGCACCTAAATCCAAACATCATTTCTATTTTATTTGAATAAGTAGGACAACTTGCAAGTTTGTTAAGCAACTGTCACTATCTTTTTGTAATAGATATTTTATTTTCCTTAGAAAATTCCTATGATTTTTCTAGGATATTTTGTATCACTTTTTGTATAAATACTTCACCCTTTGAAGTATTATTGTGGAATAAATTGCTGAATATTTCTGTACCTGAAGGGATTTTGTACCAAGTTTTAAGTCAGCAGACTGGATCAAATCAATAAAGCATCATGTTTCAGGATTCATGTGTTGGGCTACTCAAGTGAAGTACTTTCTAATGTTATTTTTTAAATCTTCTTATGTTTTCCATTCATACATAAATGTGTTCTAAATTTAAATGTGAAATCAGGAAGTGATATATCAGAATTTGTTAAAGGCACTATGTTATTTATTGGTTTTTATTTTGATGTTTTCTGCTGATTTCCAGAGTAGGGAACCCTTAATTTCTCCCTCTTTCAAATGAACTCTGTCCTCTTCACTCCTTATCTAGATCAAATAATCCTTGATTTCCCTTTATCCCAATTAAACCACTTCACCAATTAGCCTCAAAAATCTTAATTGACTCTGCTATCTTGCCCTAAAAATATTTGACTTTAGACCTTGATCCTGACCTATCTTCTTGACACATTGACTCCATTTTCCCAATAGAAAAATAGATCTATCACTATGCATCTTAATAAGTGATTTTTCCCACCAAACCAAACCAAATATCAAAACAAAATTGCACCATATAACTAGCCTAAAATCAAACATAAAAAACAAAGTTAAATCTTATAGAGAGCCTTCTCCGAGCCTTAGGAAGGCTAGATCCTAAAGCTTGAAAGTAGGTCTGTGGTTACCTCTAATATTCTTTAAACTATAAAACAAAATCTCACAACTTTGAGAATTACTAGAGTGATAACAAACCTTAGGGATACAAAACTTCATTGATGAGATAATGGAAAAACAACTGAGAAAAACTGAGACTACAGAGTCAAAACAATCGAAAAGACCAATTGCAAGGTAAAGAAACAACCCAGAGCCAAGAACTACTGACCAAAGACTCAGGAAGAAGGTTAAACCAAATCCTACAGGATTTGGCACGACTGTCAGGCTGTAATCCATGCCTAACAGGGGTTGGCACACCTGTAACAAAGGCAACTAGCGCCAATTGGCACGACTGTTCAAAGAAAAAATGCGCCAAGCCAGAAAACTATGGGAAAAGGAAAAAAATACTAAGTAGAGGTCAATCTTGCCACTCTAGAGCTGAACAGGAGGATTCAAAACAGTTAAGCAAGACAATCAAGGCAGAGAAACAATCAAACGACCGAAGTTGACTCGACAAGGCAAAATCTCAACAAACAACGAGATGAAAAACTCAAACTGATCGTGCAATCGCCAAATTTTTGTTTAGGTAAATCCCCTCTGCGGAGAGAGATGATCCCTCTAGAGCTAGGGTGGGTCTAGAAACAAGAGAACATGCTAATGTGCTGGTTCCTAGTTAACGAATGAAACGAGTTGGGATAGATTGTGCTACCTGTAATCCAACGCAATCGTTGTAACTGCAGTAGAGGTATCCCGATCCTTGTCCCAACATGTTGCAATCCTTCAGCAATGGTATTCGGGTGTCTGCATAAAGATCAAAGGACAAAAACAACATACATAGTAATAATTGCATTCATAACTATATAATCAGTCAAGGAAGATTAAACATATTGCATAATGTAAATCACATTGACACAAGATGGGAATTAGAACATTAGTCACGTATATATTAAGAGAAAGAAAGAGATTACAACCAGAGCCTTGACGTCGTAGCCTCCTTCAGCGAGTCCAGTCGAAGTGCGTCTCGAGCATTCGTGAGGGAATTTGGATGTAGTGAGGCAAAAGACTAAGCTCTCTCTCGACAAGGGTCTCTCTCTCTGCTCTATCTCAACTATTAAAATGTTCAACAATTCCTCTTTAGCTATTTAGCTACAATCGTTTAGCTAGCTGCATCAATATGAGATATATTTATTTATAAAGGGAGAGGAGGAGGTTGAGATCCCTCAAATGGTGGATGGGAGGCATTATCCTTTGGGAGGTTCCCCCAAAAGGTGGAAACAAGAAGCCAAAGGAAGGTGTTCTTGGTTATGCAGTCGAACAACCCAAGATGACTCGCTCATGAAGCAGTTAGCATGGAAAATTCACCTCTATATCTAAAAAACATTCCAAAAACAGCTCGGGGCGGGTAGCTTACTTGGACAGAGCGTCAATGGGTGCAGGGCCCAGTGTTAATTTCCTTCATCGGCGCGAGGGCATAATAGTCTACCAGCACCAACCCAAAAACATGTGTTTCTGATGGTCTACTCAGGGAAACGTTAACAGAGGAAATGTTCTTCTCATGGCAAGGGATGAAATGATAGTCTTTGCAAGGCATGAAACTTCATATAAGTCACACAAATCGTCCTCCAATGTGCGGGACAGGGATTGCAGGGATGGTGACAAAATGCTGTGTAACATAGATGCCTCTACAACCTCAAGTGGCCTTAGAGCGATTTGACAAGTGGGGCATGGATTTCATTGGGCCAATTGATCCACCATCAGGACAAAGAAGATACATTATTGTGTGAAATTATTATTTGACAAAGTGGGTTGAGACAAAGGTTGTCAAAGCGGAAACAAAGGAAAAAGTGGTTGAGTTCTTAAGGGAAAATGTTTTCTACAAATTTAGGTATCCAAGGGAGATATTCACTTATCAAGGAGCTTAATTCACAACAAATTTGACTAATAATCTCCTAAGGCAACATAATATCAAGCTCAGAACATCTACTTCATATCACCCTCAAGCCAATGGGAAAGTAGAGGTTTCCAATAGAGATTTGGAGGGCATCCTCACCAAGGTGGTGAGTATAAATTGTAACAACCCTTGTGAAAATTCCATGTAATGAAGTTAAAAATAGTAACCATGGTTAATGGGAAAATTATTACAAGCTGAATGTTGGGAAAAACATCCTAGGGGGAAGTCATTGGGTTTAATATGGCTAAGGAAATTGGCAAAGGCAAAGGAAAATGCTTTCGAAAGGAAAATTGGCATATTTGCAACATTTTTTATGAAAAGAATGGAAATTAGGAGAAAAGGGAGATGAAAGGTCACAGGTTGCATGTGAGGAGGAAATTGAAGGAAAATAATGGAAAATGAAGAAAATAGAGGCCTCTTCTATACTTTTGAGGATGAGTTGGTACCTTTTGTTAGTGCATTTTTTGGAGCTCTCTCATTACTCTCTCTCTCTCTCTCTCTCTCTTGGAAATTTAAGAGTTTTTTGAGCATTTTGGCAAGAAACGAGGAAGAAGGAGGAATCAAGCAAGCAGGAGCAGGAATCAAGCAACTGCAATGGAATTATTTGTAGGTATTGATTTGCATGTATTATTTCATTGCTATATTTGGCATGCATGGTATTGCATGTGGTTCCTTTTTTGTCTTGGCATGGGTTTTTCCAGGCGTGACAATGTTTTCAGCCTAGCCTTGCCATTTCTGGATAGCCATGTTGTTGTGGAGTTCTCATGTTTTGATTTAGCTGGATTATCGGATGGATTCAAAGTTGAGTGAGGTGGATCTGTGGATGACTATATAGCAGGTTCATTTGTTGCCTCGATTTAGGCCTAGTAATTCATGTTTGGACAGCGGTAAAGCTTGAGAGGTGGTGGGTTTCTCTCCATTTAGGCCTAGGAATCCTGAGTTTGGGGTTGCGGTAAATCTTGGAGAGTATGTCTTGGTTTAGGGCCTAGTGACCCCTGATTCAGACTGTGGGTTGCGGTAAATACTGAGAGACTAAAAGACAAGAAAATTCCTCATGTTTTAGGTAGAGAGAATTCAGTGATATCGATGCTTGCTTTGGCCTAGTGATTGGGTGTAGATCACGATAAAGCCTGGTTTATGATTAATGAGGGTGAGGTGGTTTAGCCTCAGGATGCCCTAGTTGCTTCTTTCAGTTTGAGTCCCACATTCATTCTTGGAATATGGCACGAGGGTGATTAACTAAAGAGGGATTTGGCTCAGCCAATCTATGGTCGAGTGGAACGTGGAAGTCTCATCTCCAGTCAATTTTTGCACTCAATTTTAATGGGAAGCTCATTCCTTTGGTATTTTATGTATAAATTGCATTGGTTATTATGTGGATTATATATATTTTTTTATCCATGGTATTTATGTTTTTATTATACTGGTTATAATCATGTATTTTATCAGTGATGATGCATGGCTCTATTCATGTTTTTACTTGTAAATTAATGCACGATGTATCTATGGTAAAATAGATTGTATTGCGGTTGATGATGTAAGGGAGCAATGCTTCTTAGCGATTCTCAGATAAGTATGAGAACCCTATGTTTAAATATGATGTTTATACCTATAGATGCAATTTTTTTGACATGTTTGATGAAATTCTTGTCACGGATAGGAGGGATCCAGATGAGTTCATGATCATGTGATTGCTTCTGTATTGTTTTTTTAATGTTATTTATCATCTCCTAGGGTTTCATAAAGTTATGGGCAGTGACCTGGGCTCCAGGTTTAAAAAGGTGGCACAAATTCTGGAGTTGGAGGCACAAAACTCACCAAACCAGGCCATGGTTGATACCTTTCCTTGGCATGCTAGGGGCTATAGGATTTTTTCCGCTACCTTACCTTGGCATGCTCGTGGCTAAGGCTAAAAATGGTCAAAAATTCTGTCTCCCTCAGGGTTCAGGGACCCGGAAGGTTGGGTTACCTCCTTAGGATGTTGTTGATGTTGTGTAATGTGTGTTTGTCTTGTTTTTGTCGGTTCCACTTCCTTAAGGTTATATAGGAGGTTGAATCTCACAATAATAGCCTCTCGTCGCATGTTTACCCTAGTTGGATGGTTACTTGGGTAGATTAAAAAGAGGGTGTTACAATAGTATGAAAGATTGTGCAAACAGATTATTGGAGGCCACTTGGGCCTATAACACCACCTAGAAGACAACCACAAGATTCACTCCCCATGATTTGATTTATGGGAATAAAACTCTAATTTCTATTGAGTTTGAGTATAACACTTTGAGAATGGTAGCCATATTGGACTTGGATATCACAAGTGCATAGAAAGAAAGGTTGCTCTAACTGAATGGATTGGATGATTTCAAAATGTCGGCCCTCTTGCACACTTAAGTTATACAATTACAGAAGAAGGTTTGGCAAGATAAGCATATCAAGGAACATATTTTTCAAGAAGCGGATTGGGCCTTGCTTTATGTATTTATGTTCAAGGATCTTAATGTTAATGACATGGTGGTTGAGACCATAATTGATAGAGAAATGTCATGGAGTTGTCCAGATCAGACCCATTGATGAGGGGATCCCTCTGCTTGTCAATGGTAATAGACTGAAGTACACAAGAGGTCAATGTCTAAGGCAGAATTCATAAGTACAATCAATAAAGAAGTTAATGTGATTGGGAGTCTCACGGCTTCCAGCTCATAGTCCTCCTAGAAAAAAACAAAAAACAAAATAAAAAGGCTCGGGTGAAAACGTCTCTAAGGCATATAAGGCCAATTCCAGGATTGAAAACCTCTTTGAGGTAGTATTGGAGCAAAAAAAAAGGGGGGAAGAAAAATAATAAATATCCCTAGGTGAAAACATCCTCTGAGGCACCTAGGGAAGACATGTAGGTTGAAAACCTCCTCAAAGGAAACCTACATGTATCTCAAAAAAAAAAGGAAAAAAAAAGGAAGAACAACACAAGTTGATGCCATGACTGCTGACCTTTTATTATTTATCAGGCTTATGCAAAGTGGCTGATTATGCCTAGATATGTTTTTCAAGTTTACTCCACTTTTCCATCCATCCACTTCCTCTCCATCATATCCACTCATATCTTCATCTCTCTCCACCTTCCCATTATATCAAAACTCAAGTTTCACCTCCTCTTTGTGTTTCTATAGGAGGGTCCTGTAATGCTACAGGGAGGTCCTCTGGTGCTACAAGAGGGTTCATAAAAGCTACAGGAAGGATATCTGAGGGAAAGGATATCCCAATAGGAGCCTTATGACATGAATAATTATTAAGAAGGCTCCCTCATCTTTTTCCAACATCAATCCATCACTCATCCATCCCACTGCACCAAGAAATTCACTCAAACCCTCCATTATCTCCTACTTATTCAATTTTTTTTTACAAAACCACAGAGGTTTTACTCTTCATTTCTACAAGCCTACATTTCTCCCTCATGATCCAAGTGCTATAATTAGGTCTCATCACACTTTCCCTCATCACCCAATGCAAATTGAAGACCCAAGGGTAAAATAAATGGGCTGCTACAAGAAGAAAGCCTCCTCTTGTAGCAAACTTGTGCAATCACCACATAGAGCACTATGTTGTTTTATTTTTAATCAAAGGAGGCAGTGGGACCTTATGAAACAACTATGGAGGAGTCATGGCATTCCCAAGAATACTATTTACCAACAACAACAACATTGACATCCACAAAGTACCTGCACACACACGACATGCACCACAGTCAAGAAATACACAAGGAAACAAGCAAGCAAGTTAAAATCCCTTGGTGTCAATACAATGGTCCATATCTAGCATGCAAGTCCCTACAACAAATCGACCATGAATTAGGCTCAAGTATAACAATATCTCACCCTATCCATATGTGTAAATGACTAAAATGAATGAATGTCGATAGGACGTGTTTTAATATGCTGGAGGTGGCCAATTAACTTGGACACCCTCAACTAGTGAACTAAAAAATTAAATTTCCAACCATGCAACATGGATATGTCACATCAAAAGAGTTAGGTTCACTGTTAGTGGGTGGTGATTATGAGGGAAGGGACAATGATTACTTTGAGTAGGGACAAAAATCCAAAAATGGAAATCTTGTGAGAATGAAAAGTCATCACAATGCTCCAAGCCTCAACTCAAAATATCATATTATATACTTGGGCTCGGTTTCCTTGGCATATTTTCTCATTTCAAGAACATTTAGAGAGAGAAAGAGCTTGGTATGCCACCAAGGAGCTTCAACCCTCGACTTGATATTGTTACTGGAAGAGTGTAATTTCTATAGGAGAGGCCAAGACATTGCTACAAGAGGGTTAAGAGGGTGGAAAAGAGCAACACAAGTCCTAATTGACTCCAAATATGTCGTATTCATCTCAGAGCACTTTTCAAAGAAGTAAGTTTCACCATCTCCCTCATTTATTCATCAAAATTGCATGCAAATTATCTTAAAATATTACAGACAGTGGTGGTATAATTGTGAAATTAAAGGGTTTGTCTGAAGAAGATAGTGGTTGAAGCATAAGTAATTGGAGTGATATGGATTTTGACCAACTTCTACCCTCAAACTAGACACTGAAGCCATAAAGAAAAAAAATCCCCCCCTCACTGAATTAAGGACATAAATATAAGATGGGAGGAGGTTTTAACAAAAGAGTATGTTCATATACCAAGAGAATCCACCTACAAACTCTTGTGGTCAACATTTTTAGGAGACACCAGTGGCTGGGATTTTTCAAGCTACTAAAGGGGTATGATAATGACATTGCCCTTGAGTTTTCCATGGTTTTTAATTCACAAACAGAGGATAGTGCCACCACTGTTGTGAGGGGATTGGCTATATCTATAAGCCCATAGATAATTATCAGAGTAACCACCCTTCCTTTAGGGATAAAATGGAGCAGAGAGGACAAAGGCACCAATGTCACTGCTAAAAATAAATTCTTCATTAAAAAAGAGAAACCAATTGATGACAAAAATGTAGTTAAGAGAGAATTTCTACCTTATCCATCAGATGAGGTGGCTTATCATATTCTGAAATACATATCTTGTGAGGGAAAAATGAATGTGGTATATGCCTACCACTTTAGGTTGCTTCATGAACTCATATTCAAGGCATAATTGCCTCTTTCTTAGAGAATTAATGTGCCATAAGCCCTCCTGCAGTCCATCATGGAAATGAGTAAAAAGTAATAGAGGGAAAGCACCAACACCTAGCCCACCACGGCCTTATCAAACTGATAGTGGTCGATTCCTTGAACAATTTGAGAATCCCTCTCTTGTGGTCCAAATTCATATACATGGATAGATAAACCTTCACAAGGACCCAAAAAATCACTCTTGGAGAGACACCTGCCTCTAGCATTGGTGGTAGGGAGGAAAACATAGAAAAGGAGGAGAATACAAGGAAAGAAGAGGAAGAAGCAAAAAATACAACAGAATAAGCACATATGGAAACATAGGAAGAAGAGAGAGGTAGAAGGATAAAAATATGAAAAGGAAGAAAGGGAAGAACAAGAAAAGGAGACATTGAGTCCTGAGAGGACTACTAATCCCAAGGAAACAAATATATCCCCACAGCAAACAAGTTTGTCTCCAGGAAAAACTAAAACTGAGGTAGCTGCAACTTTGGCCACCTTAATCACTCAAGTTAAACCCAAAAGAAAGAGATCAAGGCAAAATCCTCTATATTTCATGACCAATAGAGAATCCTAGGCCACTCCAAACCCTCCTTTTCCTTGTTTCACAAACATAAATATCAATAGTATTTTATCACATAATTCATAGAACAATGTTTTATATGCAAGTGTGAGTTAGTTAATTAGTAGATAGAATGTTGATTTATGGTTTGATAGGTTATGCAAGAGAAAGTAGTTCCCTCACTAGAAATAGGTATGGTAACTAGATAGATTAATGAAAGATAGTGTAATTTCCCTTTTGCAAAGTAGGTTAGCTTTTTCCTATTCATGATTTGTTTCAATAGAATTTTCAAGTTGAAATTGATAACATTCCCTTTTTTCCAGTTAGGAGTAGTTACACATTTCATCTACATCTAGTTTTCACTCTAGCTCAGTAGAAGGAATAGTCTGGAAGCACTACTGATCAGAAGACCTAGTTGAGGGTGGCATGAGTGGAATCCATCGGTTGTGCATATAGCACTGTCACTTCTAAGTTTGTACGAACCCCGAGTTGATAATAGAGTTGAATAGCCCTTGCGAGTTGCAACACTCTTGGTGCAATACCAGGGCTCACCATTTTTAGAACATGTTAATGAGTTTCAATTGAGTTGATTCCACTTGTATTTGTTCATAAAAAAATGAATTTAATAACAAAATTTACCCCGTTGCATTTTCACTTGATGAGGTTAGGAATTTGATAGTTTAACTAGCTCACTAGTTCTTGAATTTCCATTTTTTAGAGTAGTAATTTTCTGCTATTTTTTAGCACGTGTTAATAGGGGTATTTTGGAGTGATTCCACTAGGAATGGATTCCTAAGACATCCTAATTGAGAAAAAATATACTCCCATCCCATTTTCATTTGATTTACTTGGTCTTTTGGAGAGTTATCTCCTCCTGTAACATAACAAGACCTCTTGTAGCAATTATGTTTTGCTTGTAGCAATCGCCTGTAGCACTCCCGTGGCACGTGTAAACTTGACCAGCTATGCGTAAAAAGCTTAGTTTTTTTCTAGGCTTGAATCATGATCCCTAGGCTCTAAATCCATGCTTGAGGAAGAATATACACCACTTAGGACTAGGGCCCATCATGATTCGGGTTTTATTTTCAGCTAGGTAGCTATTGAGCTTAGGCATTGTTATCTTTTGACTGTTATGTGATGTATTAGACCTTGATTCAATGATAATGAGGAGACACTATTTGATTCATTACTGAGTTAGTTTCAGAGGGCTGAGGTTCTTAGGTTTGGGCCCAAGCTAGTGGCTTGGGTTCCTCTTGTGTATTTGTATCTTTATTTTAGTTTTAGAGTTTTGTTTAGTTCCTTGCATCTCAGTAGATGAATACTCCATTAAACTCTATGATTACAGCCTCTGCCTCATCTCTCTCATGGGAGAATGAGTGGAAGGACCTCCAACCACAGCCAAAAAACCTTTTTTTTGTAATGATTTCTTGGAAACATGGTTATGATAGTTGTCTTGTTCTGCATATGATTGCTGTAGCTTATAAGTTGGTTGATTGATTAGATTAGAATTTTATGATAAATTAGATAATCTTTAAATTCAACTCATCGTCCCCACTTGTATTTGTTTCATTTTTTCAATGATCAATGAATGTATGCATGTGATGATTGCGAGGTTGTTTGAATTTGCAGGCAATGGCACCTTGAACACCTCCACCTTGGACTCCATCACTTCCTCTTCCAAACTCCAAATTCTGCCATCAAAAATCTGTTTTATGAGGTCATTTTTCCATGAACACCGAGAGCATCTCTTCTAGTGAAAAATGAGCCCTCAAGGGGCCCTGAGCTTGGCTAGAGGTGTTGGTAACAATTCAACCATCTTCCCTCACTTACATTCAGATTCCAACCACCTTATTCACCTCTTGAACCTTCTCGGCAACCTTCCTATAGCATTATAGGGTTTCTTGTAGAAATACAGGTCTCCTCTAGCATAGTTTTAGGTCATTATTGGTCCAATTTTGATCCTTGCTACAATTTGTGCTTATGTTATGATGTTATTGACCCTTAGTTGTGGTTTCATGACTAGTAGAGACTCTTAGGCCAGTCCAAACCCTACTTTTCCTTGCTGCACAAACAAAAATATCATTATTATTTTATCACAGAATTCATAAAACAATGTTTTATGTGCAAGTGCGAGTTAATTAAATAGTAGATATAATATTGGTTTATGGTTTGATAGGTTATGCAAGAGAAAGTAGTTCCTATACTGCAAATAAGTTTGGTAACTAGATAGATGATTGCAAGATAGTGTAATTTCCCTTCTGCAAAGTATGTTAGCTTTTGCCTATTCATGATTTGTTTCAAGAACATTTTCAAGTTGAAATTGATAGCATTCCTTTTTTCTTTTGTTTTCTTTTCAGTTAGGAGTAGTTATACATTGCATCTACAACTAGTTTTCACTCTAATTTAGTAGAAGGAATGGCCTGGAAGCACTATTAATCAGAAGACTTAGTTGAGGGTAGCATGAGTGGAATCCATCTGCCGTGCATATAGCACTGTCACCTCTAAGTTTGTATGAACCTCGAGTTGATAAATATAGTTGAGTAGTCCTTGAATCATGATGGGCTCTGTGGGGGTTATTTTGTTGCTAAGAGGACAACCTTCAATTTTCTACAAGTTGGTTACTATTGGCCCACTCTCCATCAAGATGCAAGAAGGTATACCAACAGATGTGATCAATGCCAGAGGATGGGGAAACTCACACCCAGGGATGAGATTCCTCTATAACCTCAAGTGGCCTTAGAGCCATTTTACAAGTGGGGCATGGATTTCATTGGGCCAATTGATCCACCATCAGGACATAGAAGATACATTATTGTGTGCAATGACTATTTGACAAAGTGGGTTAATATGAAGGCTATCAAAGAAGCAACATAGGAAAAAGTGGCTGATCTATTAATAATTTTTTTCTACAAATTTGGGCATCCAAGGGAGATATTCATTTATCAAGGAGCTCAATTCACATCACATTTGATTGAGAATATCTCGAGTCAACATAATATCAAGCATATAACATATACTTCATATCACCCTTAAGCCAATGGGAAAGTATAGGTTACCACAAGATTCACTCCCTGTGATTTGGTTTATGGGAAGAAATCTTTGTCATCTATTGAGTTTGAGTATGAAACTTTGAGAATGGCAGCCAAATTGGACTTAGATATCACAAGTGCACAACGAGAAAGGTTGCTCCAACTAAATGGATTGGATGAGTTCAGAATGCAGGTCCTCCTACACACTGAAGTTATACAATTACAAAGGAAGGTATGGCATGATAAGCATATAAAAGTAAATATTTTTCAAGAAGGGGGTTGGGCCTTGATTTATGACTCTAGGTTCAAGGATTTTAAAGGAAAATTAATGACAAGGTGGTTGGACCCATACTTGATAGATAAATGTCAAGATAATAAGTTTTCCAAATTAGAACCATTTATGAGGAGGGGATCCCTTTACCTGTCAGTGGTTATAGACTGAAGTTATACAAGAGACGAATGTCTAAGGCATAATTCATCAATACAATCAACATAGAAGTCAATGTGATTAGGAGTCTCATGGCTTCCAATTCACAGTCCTCCTAGAAAAAATGAAAAATATAAATAAAAAGGATTGGGTGAAAACCTCTTCCAGGCATCTAAGGCCAACTCCAGGATTGAAAACCTCTTTGAGGTAGTCCTAGAGAAAAAAAAAGGGGAAGAAAAATAATAAATATCCCTAGGTGAAAACCTCCTCTGGGGCATATAGAGTAGGCATGTAGGTTGAAAACTTCCTGAGGAAACCTACATGTCTCTCCAGTAAATGAAAAAAAGAAAGAAAGTAAGAACAACACAAGATGATGCCATGACTGCTGACCTTTTTATTTTTTAGTAGACTTATGGACACTGGCAGATTATGGCTACAAGTTAGAAATTTTTTCAAGTTTCCTCCACTTTCCCATCCATTCATTCCCTCTCCATCATCTCCACTCATATCTTCATCTCTCTCCACCTTTCCATTAGCTCAAAACTCTATTGAGATTCAAAAAGGTGATGATCCTAGTGAAAATTAAGCACCTTCACTAGGTGGGGCCCACATGCTATTTTTAGTTGTATGTCTATTTTTAAAATGGTGAGCATATTCTAAAATTAGCAGGATGTTGATTCTAGATGGTTCAGAAAATTCTATCTTTAGATGAGTTTCTATTTTTAGAACATGGTCGAAGTCTATTTATAGATCAAATATCTAAAAATAGAATGCATGTCGATTATTATTAGCCCCTAATGATAATCAGACAATAAATAATAACTTATTCTCTTGGAGCACTTGATTTCAGTTAACTGATGTGGAAAACTAGTTAGCTGAAGGAATTACGAGTTGAAAGGTTGGTTGGTGAATCATGCATGATGGAATTCATTGTAACTAAGTTTGACACAGTTGTAACAAAGTTGGAAGATGTAATATCCCAAAATAGGGAGAATCTACAACAATGAGAATATCTAAAGATATTATAAAGTTGGAGCTTCAGAAATTCATGAACATAGCAGTGTAAATCAGCTCATAAGATGTAAAGGAACATCTAACCAGCAAATTAATGATTAGCATCAAGAATATGACCTATCCACTCTTTCCAAAGTGGGGAAATGCAACAATATAGGGCATAAAAAGGTTGTCTTCAGAAAATAACGCTATATCTGTGAGATATGGGACTTGGATCCCTTAGAATATACAATATACAACTCACATCCAGAATTGGAGCAAAAACAAATGCTTCTAGCCAAGTTAAATAGGTCTCCCCAAACCAATGCAACTCAAATAAGCCCAAACCCCATGACTTTGATTAACAGAAGTTACTAAAGCATACAACATCGTTATTTTAGTGAATGTTTATGCAGAAAATAATAAGAAATATCATATCTAGAGTGTACAATCATCCAATGGCTAAGAAAAGTGGAGATCTATTCCTTCTTATACAAAATAAGGATAACCCGACAAGGGCTTCATGAAAGTACAAGTATAGAATGACAGATTTGCAGATCTAGATATGGAAAACACAGTATCCTACAACTTTGTATATATGTAGCTAAAAATATACAAGAAAGAGAAGAAGAATGATATACAAAGCTTTCCGGGAGAAGGGTTGGCCCTTCCTCCAAGGAATAAGCTCACATGCAAGGGTTCAAACCATGCTACTGCAACACTGGGAAAAATAACGCAGTTCCTGTAGGAGACTGCGCAGTAGATGATGGAGAATGATTTGGCCACATGCCAAGATGTCCAATATGCTCAGAAATCTTCCTTACAAATCTTGCAAAGAAAGAGAAGCTCCCTCCTCTGAAAGATAAGATCAAAAAGTGGTGTTGTGATCTTTCCACTAAAACACCCTGCAACACAGTGTTTATTGAAACAAGAATAACGCTGTAGCTGAAGGAGGATTCTTGGCCTCAATTCTGAATTTGGAAAACTGAAGTACAATGCTCCTCCAAGAGGCCTCTCAAGGAAGGTGTTAGGTCTCTGTAGTTTTCAAGATTGGCTAATACAAATGCTGCAGAGCCTACATCAAAACCGCTTTGGAATCTGAGGATCTAGCCATCCTAGATTCAGATAGGGATCTCTCTATTTATGTATTTGAAGATGTGGTTTTTAAGGCTTGAAATGTGATTTTAGGCTAGTTATGAAGAACAGGGTTTTTGTTTGTTT